>JACATO010000691.1:1077500-1482500 GCA_018389105.1 Nautilus pompilius
GTAATCCATTTAAGCTTAAACTTATTTTAATTTATACTGTTTTTTTTTTTAAAGAATTCATTATCATATTTGCATTATTAGTTACATAATGCTCTGATACTGGAAATGCTATTAAAAATGAAACTCGGCCAGATGTTGTTACACAAACTGTATTTTCTTCTGGGTTTCATCTGAACATTATCCCTGATATTTTGTTTACAAGAATTCAGGTCTACTGATTTAAGCATCAAGACCAACGATCACACGTACAAAAGCAGTAAGTCTAAAAAAAAACAAACTGAAACAATAAGATGATCTGCTGGGTCTTCAGAGTGACCATTCTTGTACACATCTCCAGTAGCACCAAGATGGTGCAGATGTAAAACAGTGATATGATAATTATAATCAGTCACTGCTGAAGTCATGGGAAATGTGTCCATTGCTACTTCCAATCATAAGTGTACATTTCTTTGGTTAAGTAGATATATTTTGGGCTATTTATTAAGTCTACCATTATCTTTAGAATTAAGCTATAGATTTGGAAGCCATTTCTTGTTAAGTGTGTCACCACACCTATCCCTAAACACTGGAAGGTTGAAAAATACCATCAGGTTAGATTCTTCTCAGACTCTCACCAGCAGTAAATGAAGGATAAGGATAAAAAGAAATCCTGGTTTATGCTTTGGAAACAAAGAACAATACATAATCTCTAAATAAAATTGATAAAATTTATGGAGCTAAAATCTCTATTTTCTATTCCTGCCAGACCTTAAATTGATATTATTGACAGTGTAATGCCTGTTAACAGCAGCCATACTGCTTTTGACAGAACAAAAAGTTAATTGTTCCCTCTTTTTATCTCTCTCAATGGATGCATTATAGTGTTTAGTTATCTGTAACTAATTATAAACTACAAAACAAAAGATTATTCTACTGACTGGAAAAAGACTAAATGAGAGAGAGGCCAAATAAATGTTTAAAAAAGTGTAAATAATGGGGGAGGGAAAATAAAAAATCGATAAGAATACAACAAAGAAATGCAGTGCTGAACAAAGCTATGGATCAGTATCACTACAATTTTTAAAAAAGCCTATCAATTCATCAGTTTTCATAACTTCTATTTTTAAGCAACTTTGTTTTATAATAATTCTTTATGTACCCAGTTGGTTTATAATTTTAAAAAAAATTAATAAATAAAAATAACATTACATGTTCAGTGTTGAGATGTTATTTTTTTTCCTCTTAGATAATATAGAAGTTAGGAAATTAACTTGTCATCTGAAAATAAATTCTTTCCCCTCACCATGTATTTATTCTATTTATAAAGAGAAAGACAATTTAAGAAATAATTCCTATAGATATTTGGCTTGGACTACAGAAAAGGACCAGCATATCCCACCAAGAATCTCCTTGGATTCTCAAATGATACAACTATGAATCTTCATCAGAGAAAATCCAGTTCTCCCTGAGGTTTAATTGATAAAAACATTGTCACCACTAGTGGGAGAACTCATTGCTTGGGTTCTGTATCTGTGAAACAAGATGTTACATTTTTTTTTTTTAGATGTTTCTACAGTTTTGCTACAAGTTGTGATAAGAGTAGCAGCTTGAACCTCCATTATGGGGCCTGGTCAGGCTTATAATCTACATCCATTAAACAAAAGCTTTAAAATTATGGGCTTTCCAGTTTTGTCATGCCTCTAGAAAATGCAGTCCAGGCACTCTCATCTTGCTAAACATGTTGATGGCTCAAACAACCACCTGCAAAAACCGTTTTCTGCCAGAATAATCTTGGAATTGAAGAATCTGTTATTTTGTACAAACAGCAAAATTTAAATTTCCTGATCTTGCCTATTGGAGATTATCTCTAAAGGAGATGCTTAAAAAAATCTAGCTTTTCTTTCTTTCTTTTTAGTGACAACAGAATGACGAATGCACGGAAGAGACTCTAGTGCAGTTTATCAGTAAACGTTCAATGAAATCCTGCTGCTAAAATCAGTGCACACAGCTGCAGACATATTTGATGAGGCTGTACGGAGCCTTGATTACTGCCAACAAGTGCAGCCAGTCTCATGTCTGATTGGGTCTAACACTTCTCAGCAGCAGAAAATGAAAAGTCCCTGCTAGAAGTCCTCTGTATAGGTTTTGGCAGGGGAGGGGGGGTGGGAGAAAATCACGGTGACAGACTGATGCAGAGAAGTGAGAGTAACCATACTAGGGAAGTTCAGCAAAGCGGGTGGGTTTACAAAGGCTCTGTTTTATTGAAGATTTGTCTTTAAGTACAGGATAAGTTATAAACCTGTGGAGAAATATCAATTTTATAAAATATAAATTCTGCAGAAATTTATACTGGATGACAATAGCAACAAGGATAAAAGAAAACTAACGATAATGGCAATGTGTTTTTTTATTTAAAGCAGAATTAAATGAATGTTTAAGAGATTTGTTATTCAGTCAGGTACATCATAAAAATAGCATTTTAAAATCTAAAAAGAAGTTAATCAAGGATTTTGATGTAACCATAAATTACATAATAACCAGAGCATACATAACAAATAGAAAGAGGGATTCATATCTTGTATACACTGCTAGGATAACTCTAAGTGTGAACTGCCTTACTTTATTTAGTGGATGTTGTAGTTACCTGATCTACTGACCAGCTAGCTAGGAATGATGTTTGTGGTTTTATTCTGAAGCACCTGGAAAGTACAATGTCAGAATGTAGCAACAAAGTCTCTGAATGCCCAGGAAAAACTCTCATGAAATGCAGCAGGGATGAAAATGAGAAATGTAGGCTAAGCATTCAGCATTGGTCAAAAACAAAGAGAGTCTTGCCAAGATAATAAGTTGACCACCATTGTATAAAGATGAATGCTAGTAACACTGGTGACATCTAAGAGGCCTGAGATTCAACAGTTTCTCTCACCAGCACAGGTATGGATGGAGAAACTACAGAAGACATTCAACTGTAAAAAGACCACTGTCATAGCAGCCACATCAATGTTGATGGCTATGCTGCATCTACAATGGATGGACTACTGTTGGCAGCTAGACTCAGTTAGCTGTAATCTGAAGGAAGAGGAGAGCATCTGTGCTGTGTCCAGGATAAAGTAGGTGTCTCTTCACAGAGTCCATACTTGTACTGTAGCCAGGGACACCAAGTCCTCTTGAATTTTAAAGAATGTTTTTCTAACATCCACTCTGGCAAAGTTAATCATAAAGGAGCAATAATAAAGCCACTGCACTTGAAACAATTTGGAGTGATATTTCTAAAATGAGTCAGAGAGGGAGGGAGTGCGTGCACGTGTACGTGTGACTATTTAAAACAGGTCAGTAAAGTGTTCACAAATAAAATTATCAAGATAATTAACTATAAAGGGGAAAAAAGAAAAAACTAAATGAGCAGTCTCATGTTATTATCACACCAGAGATGGAAATTTAGCCAGGAAACCTTTTCTGTTTAAATTCACGGCAGTAAGCAACGTTGGTACTAGTGATCTCATTTTTTTATCACACCTCACCAAATGAAGCAACTATCAAGGTCAGGTCAGCCCCTTAAGGTAGCGAGCTAAGGAAGGGCCCTGTATTTTTCGTCCTAGTAAGTAAATAACTGAACCTCACATGTTGCCATTTGATGCCCTCTTTCATGTATTCCTCTTGTTCCTGTTTGAGAACAAGCTCGATGAAAAGCTGCTGAAGTTTCTCGTTGCAATAGTTGATGCAGAACTGTTCAAAACTGTAAAACAAATGAAAAGAAAGGGGAAAAAAATCACAGAAGCTGAAGATATTTAATCACGAGAATAAAACCTTCAAGAAAACACGCCAAGATTTGGTAAAGCAAAGACAGTAAAACACTCACACATGATAAAAGCTTAATATATACAGGGTAACCCAAAGTAAAGAGGAATCTTGCAATTCATTGCATACTGGAGCAGTTGTATCAAGTTATTATTAGTGAAGACCCACTTACACTTTCCAGTGTTTAGGGTTCCACTAAGATTTACTGATTTACTAATGCCCTTTTCTTTTTTTTTGACAAACTGAACAAAGAATTTTTCTTACTGAGGCATACATCAAAAACAACTCAAAAATAGTCAAGAGAGATTTAATGAAAAGTGCAGATGTTCCATCAAAGAATGTTATTCATAAATTAGTGCAAAAGTTGAAAGAGACTGGTTCTATTTTAACAAAAGGCATGATTATCCTCACAGAATAGGTAATGAGAAGAACATACATGATATTGCTCAACGAAAGACAAGGAACCCAAGAAAGTCTACTATCCCAGCAGTGAGAGGTCTCACGTACCAAATGTCAAAGAATTTTGATAGATCAAAGGCCATGGTTTTTATAAGAATTATGCCCAGCAGATAATGAGAAATGTGCGAACTATTGTAAGTGGCTGCTCAATGAAATTACAAATGATTTTTTAGATCCTCATCTTTATTTCATGACAGATGAGGCATGGTTTCAACTTTCCAGATATGTCAATGCACAAAATACATGAATACTGGTTTGCAGATAATCTGCATCAAACATTGGAGTTACCACTGCATGATCACAAAACTGGAATCTAGTGTGCAGTATCGAGTCATTGCATTGCAGGACTTGTATTTTTTTTTTCTCTGATACAGTAAATTCCAAATGATACATTGAGAACATGATCAATCAAACTGTTGAACAACTGTCTCGGCATGCCTATTTTCAACAAAATGGGGCAACTGCTCATATAGCAGATGAATCGCAGACATGTATAGAACAGTGTCTAAAAATGTACAGCAACCTAAATCTGATTTAACCCGTCACTTTTATTTGTGAGAAAACTTAGAATCCAAGCTATACACCAATAATCCAAAGACAACTAACAATTGAAGAACAACATACATGACTGCACAGCTTCAATTACATCTGTTGAGCTGCAGAAAGTTATGTACAATATGCTGGACAGAGTACAAAAGTGCACAAATGTTAATAGAGACCATTTTCAGCATTTAATGTAATTACAGTGTTTCTCATGGTATTAAAATATTGTGCATTTTATTTTACATTATAAGGCATGTTCAAAGAAACCCAAATGGGGCCTCTCTATCTTGAACCACTCTGTACTTTAAACTAATAGCTTGGTTTTATTTTGCATTTCATCTTGAACTTATCAACTTTGTTACTGATCACATTACCTGATATGGAATTATAAATATTTAATTTTAAGTCTAGAAAACCCATTCCAACAGGGCTACTCTTCTCTCCCATGAAGAATGACCTCTCTGGACCTTGTTCAATGTTCACATGACACCTATCTGAATATTCTAGAATGTAATTAGTGGGGCCACCATTATATTGGACAGTCACACCCTACAACAGTTAATAATAAAATTAATCTTGTGCCATCAATGACATGCTATTAACTCTACAAAAAAACAACTGCCTATCTCAACTTTCTTACCTGTTGTTGTCAAAAATTTCAAATCCATAAATGTCCAGCACACCGATTACTGTATTTTTCCCAACAATTTTTAGTCCCACTTGCCTTGACATCTATTGCCTCATTGATTCTCTGAACAATCCATGTAAACATCCGGTCATAGATGGCCTAAAAGAAAAAACCAAAATCTAATAAAACAATTTCAGGCATTGGTTGAGACCATTGCTTTGATAGTTGTTCAGTGGCCAATGCCATAGCCACAGGTCAAAACAAGCAAAAATAAAATGTAATGCTTTAATTATTTCATCAAAACCAAAAAAGATGGAATAACCATTATGTGATAAATATGTATTTAACTTCCATTTTTTTTAAAAAGTCAAGAACATCTGCCTTATCAAATTTCCCAGAGGTTAGTTCATAAAGCTTTATTGTAAATAGCAATCTAACTTGATCAATGGGCTAGCAGTATTTGTCAAGACCCAATCCTATAGAAATTGAACCAACAGCAACATAAATGCCTCCCCTAGCACTTGCATGACCTTCATCCTAATTGACCATCTATTAAATCCTCAACTTCAAGGATGATGTTATTGTAGCCATATGCACTCAGTTACTACTTGTTTGTCTTAGCACTATGCTAACCCACCTCTGACAGTTTCACATAACTTGGCAAACAGGGAAAATCTGATTAAAGCAAAGGTCTGATACCCATCCAAAGAGAGGCATGTTTTCCCATAATGCAATTTATTATGCGAATAGCCTCATTCATCACCCTTAATTATGTTACCTGAAAGAGTTAATGCTAAATAAAATAGGAATAACAATGATTTCTATTAGGATTTTTTATTCTAATTCTTCTATTCTACTTTAATTATCTTGAATTTCATAACATAACACTTAAGTCTTATTTTAGTTCATTCTACTTTCAGTTTATAAAACTGGAAAAGTATCACTGGTTTTCACTAACAAAGGAAAACAACAAACAAACCAGAGTAGATATGAGATATATTAATTCACTTCTAATTATTAATTTCTTCTTTGCTTCACTTTATTAAAATATAAACAATCAAGTATCTAGATATATTCTTAAAAATAAAATAAAATCAATCTTGAAATATGTACTAAAAATACAACTTTAAAGTCAAATATGCATTATCTTATCTAGTTATGGATGGAGTTCAGAAAGACTATCATTTTTTCTAGAATAATTTCCATTTTGAGTGCTAATAAAACAAGTGCAAACAAAATATTTTCCAAGATATCTGCTAAAAAAAGTTATTTTCAATGGAAGTTAATACAATGCCCTGCCAGAATATGAGCATTAAATCTGAATATTTTTTTTTTTAATTTGTACAATGATAGGTCGGGCTTTTTCAAAATGACAATGTACCTAGTACAATTAAGACACTCTGCCTCCATACCACATCATGGGCTGCAGACAATGTGCATGAATACCTCTGTTAGATCTTCTGTGTGACCCCGGTGCTCCCTGGATTCATTGGACAAGAACATGGAACCAATACTCAAGAATCTATCTTTTAAACTTTTATTCTTATTGAACAGAAGAAATTTCATGCATGCTAGACACTCACTGTAAACGAGTCAGTAGAGGTAACACTGAACCACCCATTGGCTCATTTCTGCCCCATGGGACCTGTCAGCAAAAGAGCCATGATGGCGAGGGGCAAGTAATGCCACTTTTTTGTTATGGTTTAAATGCTAAGTGCCTTCCATGTTTCTCTGCCACAGCAGTGACATTCAATCTTTGACAATCTGGCTTTCTGGCCACAGTATAAATGGTCTATAACTTTGGGTAAATGATGAACTGTTGAGAGATCTGCCTAGCAATAGCACATGCTAGTTATTATCCTCCTCCCCTTCTAGATGCACAAGACATAATCAAATCTAAAATACATATTCCATCAGTTATATTTATTTGTGGAGATGTGTAAATCAATACAACAAGCAATTGGTAACATGGAAAATTACTTTGCATCTTTACCATGTGTCCAGCAACTACTACTCAACAATGGCCATCCAATTTGGAAACGAGGCAGAAGTATCTTTCTTTGAAATTAAATAACAATGTGCCATCAAATAAAGCCGTACTACTGTATACTTTTAAAACCAAGCTGTACAATAGTTTTTCTTTTGTGTAGGTTTAACCAAGAAGCTTGTAAGTGTAGTATTTATGATAATGACGATTTCCAAAAATAGGAAAAATAATTTAAGTCAGTCTGCAGATAGATGGATTTCAAATAAAAAGTTTTAGTGAATGTATTTTTAATCAATTTCATTTACTTTTTAAACTTCTAACAGATCAAATAATGAAAGAAGAAAACCAGTATTACCTAAATAATAATTTAGACACATGCATACATGTCCTTAAAACTGACTTTAGAATGTTATTCCAGTGTGTGGGGATTCTAGGAAAGATCAGCATGAACCAACTCCAGTAAACAAACTTAAATCTGTAATGATGCACTTTGTTCATTATAAAACTGGTCACCATGACACCCAATTCACCTCCTACATACCTGGAGTTTTCCTTTTCATAAATATATCAACACATAAAGCGATAGTAATTTTAATAGCAATGTCAGAGGAATTTCTCAAGTTTAAGCAACAAATGTTTTACCTTCTCATTAACAAAGAGAAATTACTTAACAAGGCAAAATAATTATCAGCATTTTCAGACTTAGAAAGAAAATAAAAACAAACTAACAATGGGCATCACCAACTAAAATGCAATAGAGTCTTTGTGCTCATGGTGAATGGAGTTACCTCCCCCTTCCTAATCTGTTTTTACCTGCACCACTTACCTTTCCGAAAGCGTCCCGGGCGTAATAAGCCTCAGTCATGCTGAATTCTTTGCTCACAACATCCCCACCAGCTGCTACAACTCTAGAGTAAAGTGACTTCTCAAGTTCCTCTTTATCTATGGCCAATAGGTCAGCAATATACATTAGCTCGCTCTCAGTAGAAACAATAACTTTTTCTTCCACCACTTCAAACTCAACATTGCCCTGAAAAGACAACCAACAACGAGAATGCAATAGCAAAGTAAGAAGTCAGAAATGCTCCAAGAACTATCACGTTTTCTGGGATATAGTTTCATGTGGAATGTTGACAGATCAGAGGATCTATGGTGAGGATATCTGAAGTCTATCCATGCAGAGGACAAGAATGAAAAGTTCTCCCATATTCTGATTCCCAGGCAAATGAACTCATTCATACTACGCCATTTTGTTGGTTATGAACTCAGATTAAAAAAAAAAAAAATTGACTAACAAAGTAATAAAAATAATATCAAACAGTTTTAACAACAACTGTAGTTTGAAAAGCAGATTTTCCAGAAAAGAACATTCTTATAATGATAATCCAAGTTCATTATTGTTATTGGTTTTCTTAACAGCCATGCTTTAAGTTTCTGCTGCCATTTAAAATTCATCTTCATCTATCTCAACAAAACAGGTTGAAACAGCTCGGAGGTTGAGGTCAGGAGACTGAAGAAAAACACTATTGACCTATGAGCCAAAATAACTGTATTATTTCATACTTTAATACTAATGCTACTATTTCTTGAATGTTTACATACCAGGTGCAAAATAGATGCCACTATTTTCCAAAGAGTCCCAGCCTGATCAAATGCAAAGCCTACTGCTTTCATGGCATCCATCACATTCTGGTAGTCATGACGATCATTAATGGACATTAACTGAACAAAAAGAAGAAAAACTATTCAAGCAAGATGTTTTAATTAGAGAACTAACTTTGCTTAGATCAAAATATTTTGAAAGAGTGGGAAGAAAGAAAATGTTCAGATTTACTTAAATGAATTATGCCCATCAAATTCTTCATGTTGATATGGAAAAGCGATATATGCAGCATATCTGATAATCTTTAAGCAGAAGCACACATACCAGAATTCTATACAGTAATATCCATTTTAGATACATGGTGCATTTTTGATGAAGGATTATTAATCCTTAAGTTGTAGCATTTTAAAACAAACAAAAACCAAGGGCAACAGTGAACTAATATTAAGTATTTTCTGTGCCACAAGTTACCTTGTATTCTCCTCCTTGGTTGATGTAGTGATACTTGCTGGGGTTTCTGATCAAGTTCATTTCTTTCAGTTTTTGATCGTTTGTTCCATACAGCAACTATTTTGAAAACACAAAAATAACTTTTGTTTAAAATTAAATATGGAAAGATGTTTTCTATTCCCAATCTACCAATTCTAATCACTATACATGGATTTTAAAAAAATGGAAATATTGCTCCTCCCTTCATTTCCATATACACCAAGCTTGGCAGTAAGTAGTCTGAAGGAGAATGGAGACATGGTACAAAGTTTAATGCTATTGATTGATGTAATACATTCCACAGATTTCTTCTTCTTCCTCAAATACCACAGTCTACAATTGTAGACCAGTGCATTACTCTTTCATACTGCTTGTTTTTGCTACCAGTAAATATGATGCAACTAGAACCCTGTCTTTCCTCTACTGGGATCAACACCACTTATTCTCCAACTTCAGGTTGGTCTTCAATGATGGTTGGCTTACATTGGATGCCAGAATGGCTAGCTAGACAGCATCATTTCAAATAAACCATTCTGGTGCATGCCTTCATATGTCTTCCCATGCAGATGAGCAAAACTTCTAAGCGCAACTGTTCACACGAGGATTAAAAAATTTATGCCAGAGCAAAATGGGCATCATCAAAGCAAACACATCAAGCAACAGTAAACCTTTAAAAAAACACATTTACCTGATAAAATGAATGAAAGTTCCTCTCACCAGCTTGTTGGTATACCACCCTTGACTGTAAGCAAACAATATCCACAAAAAACAAACATTAGAGAAAGCAAGCCAAAAATTCTTACAAAACCAAAAAAGACAAGAGAGAGAAGCGAGAGAGAAGACAGACAGAGTGAGAGAGAGAGAGAGGAAGAGAGAGAGAGTGAGAGAGAGAGAGAGAGAGAGACAGAGTGGAGAGAGGAGAGACAGAGTGAGAGAAGAGAGACAGACAGAGTGAGAGAGAGAGACAGACAGCGAAGTGAGAGAGAGACAGACAGAGTGAGAGAGAGACAGACAGAGTGAGAGAGAGACAAGACAGAGTGAGAGAGAGACAGACAGAGTGAGAGAGAGAGACAGACAGAGTGAGAGAGAGACAGACAGAGTGAGAGAGAGACACAGACAGAGTGAGAGAGAGACAAGACAGAGTGAGAGAGAGAGACAAAGACAGAGTGAGAGAGAGAGACAGACAGAGTGAGAGGAGAGAGACAGACAGAGTGAGAGAGAGAGACAGACAGAGTGAGAGAGAGGACAGAGACAGAGTGAGAGAGAGAGAGACAGACAGAGTGAGAGAGAAGAGAGACAGACAGAGATGAGAGAGAGAGACAGACAGAGTGAGAGAGAGACAGACAGAGTGAGAGAGAGAGACAGACAGAGTGAGAGAGAGAACAGACAGGGAGTGAAGAGAGAGAGACAGAGTGAGAGAGAGAGACAGAGTGAGAGAGACAGACAGAGTGAGAGAGAGAGAGAGACAGACAGAGTGAGAGAGAGAGAAGAGACAAGACAGAGTGAGAGAGAGAGAGAGACAGACAGAGTGAGAGAGAGAGAGAGACAGACAGAGTGAGAGAGAGAGAGAGACAGACAGAGTGAGAGAGAAGAGAGAGACAGACAGCAGGAGAGAGATAGAGAGAGAGACAGACAGAGTGAGAGAGAGAGAGAGACAGACAGAGTGAGAGAGAGAGAGAGACAGACAGAGTGAGAGAGAGAGAGAGACAGACAAGAGTGAGAGAGAGAGAGAGACAGACAGAGTGAGCAGAGAGAGAGAGACAGACAGAGTGAGAGAGAGAGAGAGACAGACAGAGTGGAGAGAGAGAACGAGAGAGACAGACACGAGTGAGAGAGAGAGAGAGAGACAGACAGACGTGAGAGAGAGAGAGAGACAGACAGAGTGAGAGAGAGAGAGAGACAGACAGAGTGAGAGAGAGAGAGGAGAGACAAGGACAGAGTGAGAGAGAGAGAGAGAGACAGACAGAGTGAGAGAGAGAGAGAGACAGACAGAGTGAGAGAGAGAGAGAGACAGACAGAGTGAGAGAGAGAGAGAGACAGACAGAGTGAGAGAGAGAGAGAGAGAACAAGACAGAAGTGAGAGAGAGAGAGAGAGACAGACAGAGTGAGAAGAGAGAGAGAGACAGACAGACAGAGTGAGAGAGAGAGAGAGACAGACAGAGTGAGAGAGAGAGAGAGACAGACAAGTGAGAGAGAGAGAGAAGACAGACAGAGTGAGAGAGAGAGAGAGACAAGAACAGAGTGAGAGAGAGAGAGACAGACAGAGTGAGAGAGAGAGAGAGACAGACAGAGTGAGAGAGAGAGAGAGAGACAGACAGAGTGAGAGAGAGAGAGAGACAGACAGAGTGAGAGAGAGAGAGAGACAGACAGAGTGAGAGAGAGAGACAGACAGAGTGAGAGAGAGAGACAGACAGAGTGAGAGAGAGAGACAGACAGAGTGAGAGAGAGAGACAGACAGAGTGAGAGAGAGAGAGACAGACAGAGTGAGAGAGAGAAGACAGACAGAGTGAGAGAGAGAGACAGACAGAGTGAGAGAGAGAGACAGACAGTGAGAGAGAGAGACAGACAGAGTGAGAGAGAGAGAGACAGACAGAGTGAGAGAGAGAGAGACAGACAGAGTGAGAGAGAGAGAGACAGACAGAGTGAGAGAGAGAGAAGACGAACAGAGTGAGAGAGAGAGAAGACAGACAGAGTGGAGAGAGAGAGAGACAGACAGAGTGAGAGAGAGAGACAGACAGAGTGAGAGAGAGAGACAGACAGAGTGAGAGAGAGAGACAGACAGAGTGAGAGAGAGAGAGACAGACAGAGTGAGAGAGAGAGAGACAGACAGAGTGAGAGAGAGAGAGAGACAGACAGAGTGAGAGAGAGAAGAGACAGACAGAGTGAGAGAGAGAGAGACAGACAGAGTGAGAGAGAGAGAGACAGACAGAGTGAGAGAGAGAGAGAGACAGACAGAGTGAGAGAGAGAGACAGACAGAGTGAGAGAGACAGACAGAGTGAGAGAGAGAGACAGACAGAGTGAGAGAGAGAGACAGACAGAGTGAGAGAGAGAGACAGACAAAGTGAGAGAGAGAGACAAACAGAGTGAGAGAGAGACAGACAGAGTGAGAGAGAGAGAGACAAGACAGAGTGAAGAGAGAGAGAGACAGACAGAGTGAGAGAGAGGACAGACAGAGTGAGAGAGAGAGAGAACAGACAGAGTGGAGAGAGTTTTATAACATATGCTGATACCATAATTGAGGACTGAATTGATTATATACATAAGTACATAGTATGTATTTAAATGTATATTAGTCTGCAACTGTTAGAAAATATATGGATATCAAGTTTATACTGGAACATTGATCAGACATCTATCTGTTCCAACAGATTACACTCCTGGAATATTTTATTGGTAAATCCACAATCACCACCAAAAATGTGCAGCACTATAATAACTTGGTCACCTGTTATTGCAGAGTTACTCTGTTGCATAAAATAGTGAATAAAGACAGAGTAAAGTTTTCAATGCTGGTACTTTTTCAAGCCCACCTCTTAAAGCATGAACAACCATAACATCATCTAGCATTGAACCTATGAGATCTTTGTCATGGTCTAGTCCAGGTTTCCAGGAAATGTCTTACAAAATGTAGCTTCTGACTACACCTTGTCCTATTGGACAAAGGGAATTCCTTATTATACACTACATGCCCTCCATAGTTAAGTTGGTAGAGACAATGATAAATGGTTCTTTATCAATACAAAAGAAATGAGCCAATGTCAACAAGAGAATCTTGATTGTGGATGTAGTGAGTAATGACACATTCTTATGAATCTATAAGAAAAATTGGGATCTTTGGCAATCTGACATTAGCCATATTCTGAACAATTTATAACACCTCAGGTAAATGGATAAATTGTGGGGGGTCTACTTGTTTTCAGCATGGTGGTAATGCATAAGGTTATCTGCCCACCTAGACACCCAATGTACACTTAATCACATCTGTATGTAAATTTCAGTCAGATACATTCGTTACTGGGTGACCAAATTATTATGACAAAGTGTTTTGCATTATTTTAATAACCATTTTTATTCCTTTTTTTTTGATAATTTTTTTAAAAGCTGAAAGTTTATGTGTAGGTCATTTAAGTTGGTTTAAAAAGGATTAATCAATAACAGAAATGCATGCTTATTATGAGTAAGAGCTAGAGGTCATTAATTTGATTTCATGTGATTGGTTCCAGTTGATCATGGAGTGGGTTTTATATATAAAAATCACTAAAACTATCAGCCTGAAAATGTTTGTAAATTCAGCTCAGAGTTCATTTTTGTGACATTTTAGTTCATATAAAATAGGGTTAAGAGAAATATCCAAATAAAAACTGCAAACAGAGTGGGTGGCAGTTACTCTGGAGAGCTATCATACAAGAACCATAAATATAGTGCTAACGCATGAATAGGGTTAAACTTACATGTGCATTACACTCAATATGATCAAATCTGCATTACTCTAATACTCTTTTCACTTGTTGGAAGTTCTGATAGTCATTCCATTATCTGCAAGAACCTTATTCTGGATGAGATGATCAAGAAGATTATGGAGCTGCCATTTTGTTTTTATTGATGCATTCACTTAAGTTCTTCAAATTACATTTCCCCACCTTAATCTATTTAATGAAAGGTTCTCTTTAACTCCATCAGTCCCATTTCTTTTCCAATATATCTCCAGCAGCCAAATCAACTATTAAAGGATTTAAATTTTTCTTTTAAGTCGATGAAACATATCCAGACCCAATAAAGGGGGGGGGGGTGTTGAAGTATATTATTCGAAAGGTTTTTTAAAGAACCGACCACCAGGATTTAAAAAAAAAAAACGAAACAACAACTTTCTGCGAGCAAACCATCTCAGCATAGTGATGAGGCAGCTACAAAGAAATACAGATATTCTGAAAGGATGTCGGGACTTTAATCTTTATAAGAAAGTCTTTCTAAAAAAAAAAAAAAATAAAATCTACGTCCATTCATTTGTTAGAAATATGTCAAAGTAATTTTTTTTCTTTTCAAACATTAGTAAAAATGCTTGCATTAAAAATACGACTATTAACCAATCAGTTTCTTTGGGAGTAAAATCATGTGACCTGATGCTGTGTTCAGGTTTTGAGCCATCAGGTGGTGTGGTTGTGCCGTGTAATACTGACATGGGGTAGATGCCAGCTTTGCCATGAGTAACATAGAATTATGACTAATCTCATGCTCAAGCAATAACTTATCAATGTTTAGAAAAGAAGTTGGATAATACAATCTCCTTACCATAGGAGATATGATAAAGACAAAAATGGCAGCATTTATGATTAAACCAAAAAAAAAGTGTAGCCTCTTACAAAATGGTAGATTAAAATCCCCATTTCACAAGAGTGGCATGGATTTTTATGACCCATGATCACAAAGTTCACCAAGTATTAACCATAGAATAGACAACAACAAAGTAAAACATGTCTCAGACACCATGTAAGAAAATTAAGTAAAATCATTATTAAATGAAACTAAGTTATTCTCACTTAATCTTTAGACTACACTAAAAATTCTCGCCAAGTTTTATGTTAGATAAAACTGAAGCCATCTGATTATAAACTGTCAAATCATTTGCTAGTTTAAATACTCAGTTTTCTTATGGTCAGTCTTTGTCAAAACCTCTCTCACACAAGCAAACACATACCTTCTCCAGAAGGTAGTTGCTGATATGTCCACCAACAGGATCACCTTTAAAATCAAAGTTGATGTCCATGTATTTTCCAAAACGGCTAGAGTTATCATTTCGGTTTGTCTTTGCATTGCCAAAAGCCTCCAAGATGCAGTTGGATTTTATCAGAATATCTTTCACCCTGAAAAATAAGCAAATGAGAAAATTCTTTGACAAGACTTTTTCTTCTTAATTTATATACAATTATGCTTCTGATTACACTCTAAGGTCCCTTAAAGTTGTTGAAAATTTTTAATAGGTGATATTTCTTAACTTAGATAAGTTGATTTGTAAGCAAATGGAAGCGCAGCAATGAACATAAGTGGAGGACATTGAGGACTTGGTAGTACCAAGTTTATGGGTATTTATTTCCTGGTATATTTTCCCTGATATTATGACATTTAGACTGCTGTCTGGCTGTAGCCTAGACCAGAATATGGCATTTTTAGTGATTTGCAAAATTATTTTTAAAATTAAGAAAATCCCTTAAAAACAGTGACATAAAAATGTTTGGAAAGTATGCAAAAACTCTAATGACCCTGCATTCTAACAGGCATTATCTTCAGATTAGAAAGGAATAAAATTGCTGAATGGTTAAGGAAAAGAAAGACTGCGCTAGAGTATTTTAGCATTTTCCAATTTGCTTGCAAGATTCTTACAGAAAACATACAACAAATACATCATAGAACTTTTGTTCTAGGTTGTTCTGAAATGTGGCATTTGATGCGTTTCCCAGAAGAACACTTTGAAAGCAGAAAGGAAAAAAACAAGTAGTTAAAAATTTTTTTATTATCCTATACTATACCGAAATTAGTTCAAAAACTCGGGTGATCTACCTGGTGTTTTTCTGCCTGTCTGTTGTTAAACTTACGTTGATTTCCACTCTTATTTTCAAGTGAAACAAACAAACATTCTAACGAAACTTTAATGCCTTCATCCGACATAGGGAACTCGCTCATAAATTTGGAATTTTTTGATAAAATGCTGAATTTAAATTCCACAGTAGAAGTTAGTTGCGATAACATATCAGAATCTAAACACGATCTGCATTTAAACTGACAGCTGATGTTCCCATGTTAATAAGGCTATCTTTAGCAAGGTAACATCTGTAGGCAAATAAATTAAGACTTAAATTGGATTATCAATGTAAAGCATTTGTTTACCACCCCATTACTGGGTGTCTAGAGGAAACATTCTTTTTTTCTTTGTAATGTCACCACTACCAGCCTTCATAGGAACATCACATAGACATTTTTTTTTTTAAATATACAATGTAAGAATCTGGGGAAATGGGATTTCCTACAATTTAACCGAGTTTCACTTCCCGCCTCAAACTACCCTGAATCAACTTAACTACTAATTTTTTTTTAAAATTAATCTTTTAATAAAACCTTTGCACTTAAAATTTCAAAATTTTTCCAAAGGGAGAGGACATTTAAGATTACTGAAAACAGTTTTAAAAACTACTTCATAACTTCTTACCCTGCTACCAAGATTTTAAAATCATGTTAGTGACTACAAATCAAGACAGCCAGACAGAGTAAAAGGAGACTGGTCAGAACGATCGCAATCTTAATAAACCATTATGATAAAAGGAAGAACCAGGTTTATTTTCTTAAAATATGCAGCACAATGCTTCACTTGCAGGAGCCAACATTGTGCATGGTTTCTTCTGAAATAATCTGCACCTAAAAAGGATTTCACTGACAGCTTCAGTACTGGTCGTCCATTTACATCAACCCTGTTATCCTATGTGGCTCTGAATAGTGCTCTTTACAGGTATTAATTGCCTTCTACAAACAATTACTGAAAATTTCTGCACACCTATTTGCTCAAATTAAAATAAACTCATTAACTGCCACGATTGAAGAAATATTAAAACACCAATTATCAAATGAAAATGAACTAGTTCATCGAAATCAGTTACAGAATTATGGCGGCTGAGCGGAGCTGCTCTGTACCACATGAACATGCCAAAAACGTCTAGCAGCAGTAGAGATGAATTAGAAAGACCTTTGAATAATAGTAGTTCCTTAATCCATGAGTCGGACTTGTACACAATTGATGAAACCAACCAGCCTGCACAAATCATCATTGTCTGTCTGACCTCTAATAATAATCTGCATCCATAAAAACAATAGTAGTTTGTTGCATAACACCAATATTCCTTTAGATTTTAGTCAGTTTAGGGTGACAGAAAATTAATCTAAAGATCTCCTATTTGTGTCACTAAAAAAACAGTAACTCAGTAAACATGGGACTCGGGAAGGCACCTGCTGTAAAAAAGTTCTGACTGAAACCAGCGAATTTTAAAAAAAAATTTAAATTACAGGAAAGATCTGAGGTGAACCTTTTTTTTTATATATATAAAGAAATACAAAATTTTCAGAGTCCCAGTATAATATACAGTCCATATAAAGAAAGCTGATGGTACATCCTTTGATCCTGTTATTTTAGTAAAATAAAATTCTGTATTATCTACCTTGTATTTTGTTATTAGCCAAAACTATCAGCATTATGCAAAAAAAAAAAAAAAAAATGATGACACAATATGTAATAAATAATAAGTTACGTGTTTATTCATATCAAGTGTAGAAGACTTGCAAAAGGCTGCCACATTAATCAGTGTGTCACAGTAAACAAGTGCAGTATCATAAAAAAGTAACTACGACAGGTGAAGTAAGAAGCATGATCTCCAGCTGTGTTAACTTCTTATTTTTATTACTTCAGTTTTATCCTATCATAATAATATAAAAATTGTTATTGCTCCACAGTTTCTGTTTAAATAAGCATTTATTTAAAATGTGCAATTTTAGAAGCAATTCAGAAAAGGAAATGTCAATAAAAGATTTCAGTTTTCTTTCAGATCAGATTTCATCAAAATCGTATAGTAATTTTAAATTGGAAATGGAACTGTCCAGTTAAATTTTTGGGGACTGAAATTTATACTAATTATGACTGAGAAAAAGTAACATCTAATAATCTAGGTGGTGCAATATTCTGCTGTAAAAACTACTAGACTGATACAGGTGAGAGCCAGAATTAGAACCTACAGTTTGCCCTCCTGGGCATGATGTTTATTCATTTTTTACACCAGCTGGCCATGTGGGTTTTTCCCACCCCTAAAAACAAAGAGTTCTAGTAGGGACTTCCACTATGTCCCTTCATTCCGCACAACTACATGAGTTCTGAGGTGGATATCAGCGATTCATACAATCTGCATGAGATGGTATGGGAAAGATGGACTGGGCAACCATTTCCACTTCTTTCCTGGTGGCTGCCAGTATCTCTAATAAAACTTTGGAGATAAGGAAATCAGTATCTGTATCAAGTGAAAATACAAGATCTAAGCATCCATAATGGGTCAGCAGGAAAGACTGAATCCAAAACCCTCACTTCCAAATAAATGTAAAAAAAAAAAAAAAAAAAGCTCTGCTATAGATACAATTCTGTCAGTATCCATAATACTTTAAAGGGGTGTAGGCCTATTGCTCCTGGTATTTTGCCCCCCCCCAGGCCTATTGCCCATCCACCCCCAAGGTATTTTGCCCATTTACATAACTTAATGGTCTACATCATGGAGTATGTTGAGTCTGTTTGTGGAGGAAATAAGCTAGTTCTTGATGGATATATTTAGCCTGAGCAGAATATCCTTGTATATGGTGTGATATCATATGAATGTGAACAGCAAAGGCTAGCAATATGCAAGGCTAAGGTGAAGGTTCATGATGGTTAAGTTGTTGGCAAACTCCACGAGCATACTCATGCTCCAGATGCCCCAAGATCAGAAATGTTGCATGTTCATAATGCTATGAAGCGCAAAGCGATAGATTGTGAAATGATCTGCTGTGCTGTTTTCTCACCATCTGTATCATCCATATCTGAAGCTGCCTCTGAACAACTTCCAGCTATCCGTGTGATCCAATGTACCATTCGTAAGCAAAGACAACTTCTGGGAACTCTTATCCTATTCCAACCGACCTTGATGAGCTAATCATACCTGAATGGTACAAGGTAACAATTCTAATGATGTCATCACATTAATTATATGAACCCAAACTTACGATAACATTTAAGTAAATATATTATTTGTTGCCTGTATGTGTAAGTTACCCAGGTCAGAACTGACTTAGATAATAACTTCAGAAGTTGTCTTCCTGATTAATTTCATTGCTGCTTTCTTTCCTGCTAACTTATTGGATTAGCCATTCTCTTTCTTATGTATCACATGTTGCTGGAAATGCAACAATAATGATAACAATGAGAAAGAAATATGAATTTCCATTTTCACAGGTTACTCTACAGGTGATCGCTTTCTTCAATATGACAGCAACAACACAAACCACTGTGTTCTATTATTTACATCTAATGCCTCCTTGACTCTGCTCCAAAACTCTGATGATTAGGTTTGCTGATGATACTTTTAAGGTCGTCCTAGAGCTTTTCTATCAGCTATCCACCATCCATGCCGGGAATGAACACTACATAACCCCGTGTATTATGCCTTAGCGAGAAGCCACACACACACCAGTGTTCTGCAACAACTGCTCAACATCAAACCACAACTGAATCCCAGTTCAATGACTGACTAACTTTGGATCTGCTGCTACCAATGCTACATACACCATCTTCCCAGATGCAACCAAGAAAGGATGTTTCTACACCTCTCCCAGTGTATGTACCAGCAAAGTCCAGGAAGCTGGTCTACAAAAGTTGTACACAGAAAAAAGTGACTTTTCGATATCAGTTCACATGCTACTGGCACTTGCCTTTGTTCCAGATGAAGAGATCATTGATGCTTTTGAGATGTTGCAGGAAGAGAGAGCTACCAGAAGAGGCCATGGTAATTTGTGACTACTCTGAGGGCACAGTCATAGGCTGTTAATGTGGTCTTCGTCGCCATCGATGACAGCCAAGGTTTCCAATCTCTCTTTGGAACATGCATGACAGAACTGAAAGAGATTTGCCATGCACCTAACTGATGTTTCAATTAACCGGATGACTGCTGGTCACCCACCTGCACCACAATGCAAGCGACACCAGAAAAATAGGCAATCCATCAGAACAATTGTTGGAACGTATGAGAACAGACATATAATGGATTATCTCATGGTATTGCCCACAATATCTCATTTTTTTTTTTTTAGTGTTGGCATATTATCTCAACAATTTTTCTTACCTTACTTGACATATTTAGTAACTATGTATACTTTATGGCTAATAAAAAAAAATAAATAAGTTGTTGCTTTAATTCAAAATTTGTTGGGGCAAAAGTCCAGGGGGCAACAGGGGAGCCTGATCCTCTTTAAAGGAGGAAGATGACTGCTATTAGTAAAGCACTGACCATGACAACAAGTAGGTAGTACAAGTTTACCTTTCCACTTCCTTCTGTTGACTGATGTTGGTCACAGCTGCAATGTACTTCATGATGATTTTTGATGCTTCCGTCTTACCAGAGCCACTTTCTCCTACAAAAATAAATATTACAAATTAACTAGCTGCTTTGTATTGAAAATATGCAATAAAAAGAATATGTCATTTGTTCTTCCTTATCCCATGTTCATTATGATATAGCTTATTGATAATCATCTCAGATTTTTGATAGACATAGTATTTTGATGCATTAATACACGGAAAGGTGTGTTATAGTGTTACTTATTATACTTAGCTCCCAACTTTTTAATTTTTTTTTTTAAACCAAGCTTAAAATTTCTTCCATCCATTTATAATCTCATAAGTTCTTGCATTGCCAGCTTTAAGCTTGAGTGCACAATCCTTGGTCCTCGTGTTCTGGGTTCATATCAGAACATCCTACAGATCTCGAAGGTATGCATGAACCATTTATGGGAATCTGAGAAATCTTTACTTCAGATAAGATTGCTATAGAAACATCTGAGTATGAGGGGGTCATCATTTTTATTATTGGTATACACCGTCCATCCTCTGGTAAGCTGATCAACAAAATCCCTCAGCTCTCAACCGCAACATGGTAAGGGAGTGATAACAGTTGGGGATTGTCATCTAGGACAATGCCATCAGAGAGCTTGATCCTAATTTGGGGGGGTGGTGCAGGAGAAGGATTTGGATGCCCAAGTCAGTCCAAGCAAAGCAGACCAGTAGTTAAAATAAAACTATGAGAGGAGGGCTAAAATAAATGCAAGCACCAAAACCACATAAGAAAATTTCTAGTCAGGAGTTTTGGACACAGTAACACAATCAACTCTAGATGGTCTACCAGCCTTCTTTAAGCCGCATTGTTGGAAAGACAGGCATATTAAAAAATTTACTCCTGCCAGAAATTAAACTATCAGTTTCACAAAATATGAAAAAAATTATATTAAATCAAATAAATATTTGTCAGATCCTGGGAGAGTGGGTACTTTCTGTTTAGGCATACTGGAATAAAGCAAGCCAACCTACTCAGGTACGATCTTCATTCATAGTAATTCTAGAACAGCATTCAATGCAGAGACGGCATGTTTACATGCAGGGGTCGCAAGAAAAGGAAAAGCCCAACTTAAACTCTTCATTTTTAGATGTCAGAAGAGAGTGGAGTGCTCAGAGGTAACCCATGCAGTGGGAAGAAGCCAAACCAAGCCAGGAATCAAACTATAGTCCCCACCCCTGGCAGTTTAGTGGTCTAAACACAAGGCCACTCATTGGCTGCCCTTATTTACATAGTCTAACTCTAATTTTAAATGATATTGCTTACAGACAAAGACAATTTTTATTGGGGTTTCAAAAATAAAAGTAAAATAGCAAAGAAATACATGGCAAAGGCTGCTGCGAAAACTCTTCAGCCACAAAAGACAGGTTTAGTCATGGATATTCAACATGTGCATCATATTTACATAACTGAAGCAATCTTTCACACTGTATCATATACACACACATACAACATTGGCTATGCAAGGCTAGAGAGGAGGCGACACCAGCACTCCCTAATTACTTACTTTTCAGAGCAAGCCAGGAAGAGGACATGAAACATTAGCTATATGTCTGAGGTTAACAATAAATAATCCCCTAATTACTTTTTCAGTGTAAGCTGTAGCTCTAGAGATAAAACGTTTACAAAAACATTTTTTAAAAAGTCACTGGCTAAACAATAAATTAACCCTGGAACCTTGAAGGACCAAATCAAGATCCCAAGCAAGACCTTTCATCTTCTTACTCCTAAAAACCAGAGAAGGGGGAGCGAAACTATCTTGAGTCTTAAAAGAGCAAGGATTTTTATCTTAAGAAAAAGCATCATTGTACGTAAAACTTCAAAAATTTTGCATAAAATTATCATTTACAGAGTTCAGGTTTCTAATTAAGCCACCTACCTACCTAAGAGAGAGAAAGAGAGAGTCAAAACCAAAAATCAAAATGTCAACAAACAGCTCCATTGCTTGTGATTCTGATAAAAAAAATAACTTTAGTACGTCAGTGTGACAACTTGTTTAGAAAATCTTATGCAAGAAAATGTGAAAAGAGGAAAAACAATAAAACATCACCACCAGGGTGTTTTTTTTATTATGCACAACAATTAAGTGTATATATCATAATGAAGCATAAACTAAGCAATTAAGACAAAGTACTTGGCATAGGATCTGATGACACAAGTGTCATGCATGCCCTTGACACCTACGACACCTCCTTCACCGAACAGTTTTTCAACAGCTTGCATTCTGTACATTTTTTATTTTCCAGATAAATGACAGGTGGTTTGGTTCACCTGATAATTTTACATTAAAAAAAATTTTTTTTTTTTTAAAAATCAGTGTAAAATGATGTGAACTTCCAAATTTATTTGAGAAACAATTGTACTTTATGGAGTTTCAGAATGCGCCATTAGTTCTACATGAGTTGGGTGGGGGGATACGAGATTAAGAACATCAAAAGAAAGCTCTCTGAATAAATTAACATTCTGCAAGTGCAGGCAGATGAGTGACAATGTGCTATTGGTGAACGTCAGAAGAGCGGTGCTGATTGATGGATCTACCTCCAACCCTCTTCCAAGATTGTGTGAAGCACCGAGCTCCTGTCACAGCAGCACTCATGGAGTTGTGCAGAATGGTTGACATGGCAAAAGGCTCCACTAAAGATGTGGGAGGAAGCCAACGTAGCTAGCTGGCTGATAAGGGAGAGCAAAAAGAAACAGGGCCAAAGAGATAGGACCGGATCAGTTCGACATGACGAAAAAGTGAACTCAGGTCCAATAGTCTACCATTCTGCAGAAGAGATGGTAGACTTGATCCATCCCCCTTCTTTAAGAACACTAATTCTGCATATGCTAATTAGGTATCATAAGTTTATTAATAAATACACAAGGGAATTTTTCAAGGTAATGCTTTTTATTTGATCAGAGCTCTCAAATTGGAAGTTTCACTTTCCCCTTCTAATCATGAAGGTAGAAAATAAAACAACAAATAGCAGCCGCACATTGTCAATCAGACCACTGTACTTGGCCATCCACCGAGATACACTTCCATTTAGTGATGTCTCAAAATAAAAGCAATTTACACACCTGTACGAAGATGACAGAAAGGAAATGGCTCAGATTAGAAAAAAAAAGATGAAAGTAAAATTATCTCCTCATGCAATGCCAATAGAAATGTAAAACAGGTGCATTGATACTTCCTTCCCAGTCAAGATGTAAAGCTATTTGTATTTGCTTTCTTTTGTAAACTTAGGGTTTTTCAATACCTGTGATAAGAAAGACGTGGAGAAGGATGTGTCAGCCCCATATAACTTCATGTATTTTTACACCCTGAAATATTCAGAAAGCCGCTGCTATTTGAAAAGTGACATCCAACCATCAACTAAATATTACATTTGAAAGATGGTTGTAAGATACTTTGAAAATAAACAAACCCAAGGCAGGTTAGCTACGAACACCTGGTAAAACATCAATTTTATATTAAACTATTAAGTGACAATAGTGCATTTGTATAATAAATTAAATTTAGAGAGAGAAAAAGTGGAATATCTTGCCAAATATTTGCAAAGATCTTTGCAAAATCCTACTGAATGACAGCTTTGCATATAAATAATAAAAGCATTAAAGGACACCTTTACCAAAATTTAATATTGCAATCTTAAAATCAGGCTAAAGTTACAAGATCACAGAAAATAAAGTTCTCTTCCTTCAATTTCCAGAACTTGTTTAGCAGTAGAAATGTGAATTAAAAAAAAAATTGCTAATAATTATGGTCAATATTAACGATAGAAAATTGTCAAGAGAATAAATCAAAAACATAAGCAGATAACAGAAGTATGCAAAAACTGCTATTCCATTTTTAGCATTTAAATACCATAAAAACCATGCATGCTTGTTCAACCATCACCTGTTTGTATCTCTAAAGAGCAATAACTTTCCTGAATAGGTTCCTGCCCCAGATTTCAAAAACAAGAAGTTATAGAGCATTTCAAGGCAAACATGCAAAAAGAGACTAGCAACTGTCACTAAAACCAACATTTCTGATCTTGCTTATAGAAATAACAACATTGCTGAAAACAATTTAACCAAACGTTATACAGCTGTGGTTATGGTAAAATATGACATTTATTTGATATGTATTATGATCAACTGCTGGAAGTTATCATGAAACAGAATTACTGCTGTTGAGATTTGACATACATTAAGCAACCTGCCATATTAATTTAGCTATCCTCAAACGAACGCATGCTTGTAGCGTGATCATGTACTAAAGAAATTCAAATAAAACCTGGCAGAAATATAATTTCTGTAATCATTTCTAGCTACTAGGTTTCATTTGGATGTTCCCTTCATATATATACGTGTCTGTCCAAAAAATGAGCAGATAACCAGCGTACACTATCAGAGTTCTGCAAATAGGCAAGTCCTGCAATATTTCTCCATTTAGGCAAGGTCATGTTATAGGCTGTTCAGAGTGCAGCCACCAGAGCCAATGACAAAGATTTAAACATTTCTCATGAATTTGTGGCTAATATCATTGCAAGGTTTACCGAGGTGAATCTCCCTGCTGCAATGAAGTGACTTAGCCAAGGCATTCAACAATAGAGAGACTCGTACTAGAAATTCTTTGCTTAGCAACTGGGTCCCCAGAAAAGAATAACCCATGTCTATGGACTGGTACAGAAGAGCAAGAAGAATCCAAGCTCTGGAAGGCTTGCCAAACCAAGTCAGTCTCCAACAGATATTGAACACCCGTTGTGCAGGCATTTTGAAGGACACTATTCTCCACACTAGGCCAACTAATGCCAACATTAAAAATCTTTTCAAAAAGCTGTGTGCACAGGTCACTATAGTGGATGGTAAAATGCAAAACTTCATCCCTTCCTCACCATTCTGCTTATGATAGTCAATGTTACACTTGAATCACTTTTTTCCTCTAAAAAGCTTTAAAGTAACAACAGTGGTCCTAATATCTAACTAGAGAACATTAGAGAACCCATCAAAACAAACCTTAAGCAATATAGTGTCTGAATAATTGAAGAACGAAAAACAAAAGAAAATGAAGCTATTGATCTTGCACATCAGATTAGAGAAAATTTTTTATCGAAAATAGTAAAACAATTGCCAATAATCCTTGTTAGTTTGTGGCCAGGTGACGAATATTGTCTGTTCATATAGGAATGTTTTATTTTCAAAAGCAATGGATACGAGTGAACTGAAAATGGTTAACCAAGTCTCTCTAACTCCTAAAATAATCAACTCAATTACACATTTCCCTTCCTTTTCTAAAAGCATATTTTAGTCTTGGGAATCTCTTTTATGCATTAGTTTATAGAATAAAATTTTTTTAATTTTGAAAAACTGTCTGCTGATTAGTCAAACATTCAATTTTAAAAGACTCCATCAACAAAGTTTGATTTAAAAAAACCTGATGTATGAAGGTGTACACAGAGAGATGAGTTAACAGCAATAGGTTAGAAGGAAAACCTGACAAAGGTTTCCAAAACTTCAAAATACACAAGAATTTTGAGTATGTGAAAATAAATTCTTTCACAAAGGCCATAATTATAGGATGGCTAAAGTTATCAGCCCATCATAATACCAGAAAGGTCTTTTTTGTCTTTTTCCCAGTAATATAATTGTGTTAAATGTAATTCTCTAACCAGTGGTAATGATTAACAGACAGTACAGATCAATTTGAAGATTATATTGCTAAGCAATTTCTTTTCCTTGCATGCCATCAAAAAAAAAAAGAAAGATGAACTCAGTAAGCTAAGCATTAGCTACAAATTAAAACAAAATTGTGTGTAATATTGATGTTGTATTCTACTAATCAACTAGAATCATGCAATTCAAGTGCATTGGTGATGAGTTTGTTTACCCCGATTTTTCAAGTGTTGCATGTTTAGTAAAATTCTGATACAGAAAATTCACCTTTTCCTATTTGAACGCAATAAAATTCCTGCAGTTTATACAGAAGAGTAAGGTACAAGTCAAATCACAACCCAGTGTTTCTTTTAACAATAGTTTCAGCTCATCATACCATCTTAATTCATCCTTGGTTTTTCAGTGTTTATGCAATTTATAAAAAACAAATTATTCACTTTAATTTTAACAAACTTAATAAATAAGTTGCCTTTCCCTTCCCAAAAACACTCAGTGTGAAGAGGAGACTGACGCCACACTTATCTATTAGTTCCTCCCTTGTTCTTGTTAGTGACCATTGCCACTCAGGAAGGAAACGTGTTTGACTCATCTGTGAATAATTTTCAAATCCACCAAACAATTTCCTTCTTTTCTTTTTCAAAAGCAAGTTGAGGGGAAGTTTTAATTCACAAGTTAATTCAGTCATCTTAACTTTTTACTTCTAGTTAAAAATTAACTTTCCATCTTTACGTGCCATGGTGTTCCAGAAGTATGAAGTGGGGAGGTTCAAGAAGTCAAGTCCAATTCTAGAAGCATTAAAAGTCTTTTAGTGGTCATTTGTCTGGATTCGGCTTCTTTTCTTAGTAGAAAAATAAACATTCTTTGAAATAAAGATTCAGATCTTAGATGTGACAAACTGATATAAACCTGAAGCTAAAGAGTTTCTAAATGTTTATAAATTAGCTAGTAGACACCCTGAAGCATGACAGATGAATGTCAGGTCTGCCTGTCTGAGAGAAAGAGAACAGACATGCAAATTGAGAGATGAAATAACCAATCAATGAGCTAAATCGACTTTCTTGCATTTTTAAAGAAATGAATAAATTAAACGCACAGTAATCTGACCAGAAGGCACATCCATTCTAGATAATGTGAAAGGTCAAATTCAATTTGACCAAAGACTATGGGCTACCAGCACGTTGTTGGTAGTCACTGCAAACTCAAAAGTCACGTCAAAAGATTAACTATTTCAATGCTCAACATTTATGGAGAATGAGAGATCAGTGGCAAAACTGCACACAATGATTGGCTTTAAGGCGACTATTTCATTTTCTTTTGCACATCACTTCTAGAAAAATGACTGTCTGCCTCGGCTGTGATAATGATCAGGTAGATACTGAGCAAGTTCACCTCTTTTAGAGCATCAGGTTAATAGCAGAAATTTGAGAGCTCTAAATATAAAATGTCTGAATGCTTGTGAGTAAAATAAACTTCATCTAATATTTATTTATTCTGCTTGGTGTACTATGCAGAAAAAGACAACTTTATAATTCGTTCACTGACACTGGATGACAATTTGTGAAGCATTCAAGGTAACAAAACTGAAACTTGCACAAGTGAGAACTCATGGGTCCACTAATCAAATGAACTCATCAGATGTCAAGAATAATGAGTGCTTCCGCACTGCCAATGTGTTTTGCTTCTATAATCTTTGACACCTCTACAGCTGTAGATATACTTGATGAGGTTGCAAACTGCTATGATTACCACTAACAAGCATTAGTATTCCTGCACCTTGGGGAGATGATGTTAACACTTCTATCTACAGCAAGAAATGGAAAGTCTCTACAAGAAATCCTGTTTAGCAGGAAGAAACTTGAGTGCATGGAAAAACCCAAAGTTGACAGACTAGAAAAGAGAGAGAACCAACCACATCATGGGAGGCTTGCCAGACCAAGTTGGTTGTTATCAAACAGACTGAATTCAGCCCCCATTCCACAGGTAATATGCTACATCCTTAGCATTCCATCCACCTCCAGTGTTTACCATGTTTTGTAAGCATGGAAGAGATTATTTTCTCACACTTAAGTTAATAAATTAAATCTTTTCTAACTTATATTTTTTTTAAAAAGTGTGTGGAGGGGCATACAGTTTCGTCAAATCTAGAAGGCAGGTTTTGAATTTTAAAAAAAAATAAATTTTTTTTTAAATATAAAGACATTGTTCAGAATACAATTTCATTTGATCAGTTACCAGAATAGTTTATATAGCACCACACAAAAATTTCTTCTTGTGAACAATTTCATAAGCAAGCAAATATATCATCAGCCAAGAAACTGATGACATAGATTGCTGTTGCTTTTGTATAATCTAAACATTTCCAGATGTACCAACAGCAGCCAATGGATCATCAATAAAGTTTGCCATGGTAATAGCTAAGGGCCATGTTTGGAATGTGTAGCGCAAGTTCTTGTCATGGTGTCACTGCTGAAAGCCCTCCATCCAGGCTGTTGCTATTACAGTGGAATTCCAATTGATGTATTTCAAAATAATATTGGTCAGAGGTCCACAAGGCCATTAAGATCTTTGGCAAAATGTACAACAAAATCCATCTGTTTTACATTGTACAATTCAAAACATTGAACAAAAACCAACAAAACTCAATTTGTAAGAACCAAATTTTTTTTTTTTTTTTTAAATATTGTCAAAAGAATTTTACCAGAGATAACAATGCAAGTATCCTTTGATCTCCTCTTCATGGTTTTATATGCACTATCAGCCAGGGCAAAGATGTGTGGTGGCCGTTCATAGATTTCTCTCCCTTTGTACATGGACACATAACTGGCTCCATAGATGTCCACTGGTTTGTATGGATTCACTGAAACTACCACTTCCCCGATGTAGGTATAGATTTTGTTTTTCTGGTACCTGTATAACAACAAAATAATAAATCTAGTTGCATCAATGGACCAGTGTAATATTATAAGTTTTTTTTTTTTGAAGAAAAAAAACAACAGATAATGTCCAGAAGACAGGAAGACCTGAAAACTAATAATAATAAAATATTTTAAATCTTTTAACAAAAAATACATATCCATTTCATTTTCACACCAAATTCTTCAAGTACTGCAGGCCAGCCAATCAACCAAAGTCCCAAGTTTTTCTTTTTTCCATAATTGAGCTTATAATATATATACTCGCACCAAATTGGGCCCATATTATGGCACCATCATCCCTGTGCTTTAATGTAAGAACACAATGATACAGCTACAGCAAGCATTCATCAACCTGTAATTAAACGAACAGACACTTTTGAACCAGACATCTCAAACCCAGATTCATCTGGCCATAGCAACTTTACACTGGTTGGTTACCTAGTTTACATACATGTTTTATTACCAGATCATTTTAGCTACATATGTAGCCCTTAATATTGCTTACCCTCTTTTAAAAAAAAATCTATGGTGTCATTTAGTCCAGCAGACTTAAGGAACTTCTTTACTGTAAAAACAAGGTTTTCTTTGCTGCAATTTAGCTATGCTAGGATTTCTGGGGCTTGTTACCTTAATGTATTGGTCATCTGTCCTCAGTATTCTTCCAAAATATCTAACACTTTTGCATAATGTGAACTGTGCCTCAACCACATTGATTGCAATCCAGAAAAGCTAGATTACAGAATCAGAAAAATACTCTCGCACATTGCTATTGATTTCTACAGGATACTTTGGCAACTGGCACCAAGGATTTCCTAAACCAAGCAGAAACAGGGTGCAGAGATTAGTTATAGGCCCATTGAAGAAAGTTCTTACTAGAACTCATTTTCAAATGTGAGAGAAAACCAGAGATCCTCATAGAAAATCCACTACACAACTGGCTGATGAAGAAGGGTAAGACAAGAAGGTATGCCAAACCAGACTGTGATTCAAACTCAGCCCCTTGACCTTAGCAGTCCAGTAGTCAATTGGTGAACTCTTATGTCACCTAAATCCTGTATTACTGTATTTAACTTTATTCATCAGCCAGAGGAAGAGGAAGAGTCAGAGAGACTTTGTTTTGCACAAGTTTTCTCATATTTCAGGCAACTTCTAAGAATCTCTAACAAGTCTGTCAATGAATTCCAAACCCAAAATAAAAGAGGAAATCCTATATGGCTACACACCAATTAGTGTGGCCATCTAATGTATATGTAGTTAAGTAGTAGCAAACAGCAGTGACTCATTTAATAGTATACAAATTACAAATGTGTTTGGTTGGTTGTTTTACTGAATGACTATCTTTCTGTAAAATTCTTAGAAAGTGGGGAAGCTTTTATAATTTTCAGATTCTAAAGTGACACTGTCTCAAAATCCTTTGCTCACAATCTGCAAGTAACCAGTAACCCTTTATTTTTTTCTTTTACATTAAGCCAATGGGTAAGTAAATACATGTTGATTGCATCGTGAGGTTCCAGACTGGCTTAATCCACACAGCAGGCTGAGTTTAACGGGATGGCTGCTTTGATTCCTGACAGGTCAAAATTCGTGCTGCTTGTGAGCAAATGTGGGATGATACAGATGAGGATGTTTATAGACCCCTAAACTTCTAACCTAGTTGCAAACACAAAAGGGAACTAAAGAGAGAAATTAACCTCCAAGCAAAAATAAAAACAAGCCCACAATCTTGTCCAAGCCAATAGACAGATAAATAGCCAAAAGCAAAACTTATAAAAGATAACTTGTTTTTCAATTGCCAATACTGTAAAAGATGTAGAAAAAAAAAGATGTTGTTTAAGTGACAGTAAAGTCTATAAAGAAAACTACAATACATTTTAAATTAACAAGTATAACAATAAAATCAAAGCACAACAAAGTTTTATAATTTTTAGAACACCCATAGTTTTACACGAAGGCAAGTAGAATACTGACCATATTAAGAGTTCAGATGTCAAAGTTGCCTGACACAACTTGAGGATGGAAGAGTAGACAGTGTATAAATAAATAACAAAATTATTACACAGGATAAGGGCAGCCATTTAAAAAGAATCTGACAAGAGGATGTTATCACATTTCCTATAAATCTATAGCCAGCTACTAAAAATTCTGTGCTGTAGCAAGGCATGGTTTCCATGATTGTGACATTGTGTGTTGCCAAGATGATGTTGCCAATACCAACCAGATGCTAGATAAACAAAAAACTTGAAAGATTGATTTATATTTGAAATACTTACTTTACATTAACAAACAGAAAATGCAAAGTCAGTTTCTAAAGATTAAATTGCTTTTGAAAACTAAAATGTGGAAAACCTTCATCCCCAACTGCTAGCCCATCTTGACATAATAAATGCGTATCAATTGTTACCTGCATTAAAAGATGTTTTCAACAAACCAAACAAAATACCAAAGGAAGATGATTCAGCTTTCCTGAAAAGTTTACATTAAAGAATGTGTATGCAAATTGTGCATAACCATAAGAAATACCTACGTGGAGATAATCAGTTTCTTATTGAGAAGCACCCAAATAAATCAATGCATTTACCATCCCACTCTCCTATCATTGTTTCCCTTATTAAGAAAAAAATATACAACTGTTGGCTGACCATATTATGGCAACAAGCTATGAGCATCCATGTGAAAGACTTTAGTTATAAGCACCTAAACAAATATTTAGAGTGCATTAAAGTATAATAGTCTAATTTTACACCACATTTGCTTGAAGACATGGAAAACGAGAAACATCAGACAAATCAACCAGCAGTCAACCTGATGAGATCTAGCGAGTCGGGACAAACCTTTTTCTGGAAAAATTTGGTGAAAACATAGGGACATAAGGTTCCACGCCTTCTCCTCTTAATTATTGAATATCTTGTACAAAAAATGGAAGCAATCAGAGCCAGATCTATCTATTACATAAGGGTTTTTAATTAATGAGATTAACTGATTTTTGACAACTCAAGAGGCAGAAATTGTTTTCCATCCAGATTGAAAGATTACTTTCTTTTTTTAAATCTACCAAAAGATGGGGAAAACGCTTTTATTATCCACTATTTCTATTGCTTATCTTCAGTCAGGAATTTATTAGATATGCATGGATTTGAACAATGATTCTGAAAGTGCATAGAACTCAAAAACTTCATCATTAATATCCTACTTCAACAAATGAGATGCGGCAAGTCGACACCTGAAGTCAGGGTAGGTTGAGTTTCCAGAAATAAAAAGATTTACCTACCCCAGGTCTCAAAAAAAAAAAAAAATTACCCCGTTAGATTCCACCTGACAAATTTAACTCTTTACCCCTATTGCACTTCAAAAACATCGCACAGTGATTTTCAAGAATGTTGTTTCTTTTTAAAATTTGTCACTATTCTATATATTTAAAAAGGAAAACAAGTGAGGGGGGCCATGGAAATACTAAACTATTAATGGTCTTGCATCACTGATACAGTCACCCTGTAGTATAGGGCTAATTAATAAGCCCAGGTGATGTTTTCATGAGTTTCTTAGTCAGATTTCAACATCTCAACCAAATGGAAAGTCTTCCTAACAAATAATAAAGTCTTGTCTTTTCGCCTAGACCACCTGTGCAGTATTTCTAATTGTTTTTAAATGTAATCTTCAGGTAAGCCGCAGAAGTTCTCATCTATTCTTGGTTTGAATGTTGTCTAATGTTTCTGAAAGAAACCCTATTGACGTTTGGAAACCAAATAAAATAAAAAGAAAAAGTAGTGATGTGATAACAAAAAAGAAATGACAACCAAAAAATAGATTTATTTCATCAGCAATATGTTGAAAAAAAAAGGATGGTGGATGGCCATGTGTTTAGCGCACAGCCTGCTATAACCACAGACCCAAGTTCAAATGCCCCGAGAGACAGCTGAAGATGGAAATGCTGGGCCCAAAGAGTTGTAGAAATGGCAAAGCGTGTGTAGCAGTAGCCATGGCACTACACAACCTAATCAATTGTCCACAGTCGAAGATGGTGATGTTTGCAGAAAACAAGTAACTATGAAGAGGCGGGGGGGTGGACCTCTCAGCACAACCCAGCATACAGCATATTGATAACCTATAGTAATTTCAGCCAACAACTGTTGCAACATTGATTAAATATTTGGTTGTTGCGCCTGATTCACGCCCTGCCGCATGAGAGAAAGAAAAACTTTTAATTATACAGTAAATCAATCAAAAGTAGTCTAGTAAACATCATTCAGTAAAGAAGGAAGAAAAGGCCTAGTGTAAGAAAAGCTTGAAAGTGATTGATTCTTTTATCAAGCCCCAGGAAAGATTCCTATCCATTTGAAGAAAAAAAAGAAAAAAAAAAGTGAATTAGATGCTAACCAATCTAATAGTATATTCTAGTACCTTGCAGGTTTGTTTTTTTTTTTTTTAAAGCAAGGAAATAAACTGATGCTGATGTTTCTTTACCAACCAGTTGCACCTTTTCCATCTTCTATCTAACAGGGCAACACCAGGAGAAAGATGGACGACGGACTTCCTGTATATTGATTTCTCGCAAGAAAAGTACCATGGAAACCAAACTAATTCGGTCTGGGTGATGATGGTAGGGTAAATAAAGGTGGTAAAATAAATATGGCATTTTATTTCTGCATATACATTACCTCTGCAATCTGTTGATTAAATATGAATATTTTGTAATTTTTGCTAAAGCTTAAGTTGTCGTCGGTAGGCTCAGATTCTGGTTAAGTCTAAAGTATGAAACGGTGGAAGGACTGGTAAATCAGAGCTAAGAGGCTATGTCGCGAAAGAGATTTAATCAGGCTGAAAGCTGTGTCGTCCTAACAACCATGGATAGCTCTGTAGCTAGGAACAAAAAGACTGCGGATAGCACTTTTCTGGATGGATGGAAAATGGGGTAAGAGAGACAAGGTCTGTGAGAGCAGAACAGAAGTAGTTAGCAGCCGAACTCAACAGGGGAATAGATAGTGGCAGTCAACCCATGTTAGATGAAGTACTCTGTAATCTGGAAATTATGGTTGGGTTGGTGTTTAAACCAACAATAGTTTCCATGGTCCGTTCAACATTACGCGAAACATTTTTGGGGCATTCACAAATAAAAAAACAACAACAAAAGTTTAGAAAACATTTTCATAGCTCACACATGAGCCACTACTATAGAAAATTTCACGTTATGCTTTAGTTCAAAACAAAGTTTATTCATATTATGTCATAGAATGAAAAAATGATCCATATAGATAAACTGACAAATAGAGAACAGGAACTACTTTAGAAAGAATAATCTGAAAATATTTTTTTTAATGTTTTCAGCAATTCCCACACCTCAGGATATGAACGTTTCATATATGTAGTTTACAAACATTTATTCACACGAAACTGGGTAATTTTTGATCGCACGCTCACCAAGGAAATCTTCATTCTCGCAACTCTGTAAAAGGTAATGGTGGAATGCTCTGTACTCTGGTAGTATTCTATACCAAGATAACAGAAACCACACTTCACAAGTGATCAGTTTGGTAGCTGTTAAGCTCCAAATATGGTCTTGTGCACTGTGCAACACACACAATAAAGTATCCACTTTTGATTTAATTTGTGAGACAGATAAAAACCAAAGCCCACTTTTGACACAATTTTGGGATCTACATGAAACGTTACCCTAGGAACTAAAGTTTCGTGGGCAACAGCTATCTTGTGCTTGCAGCTACTGATCAATAAAATGTGGATTCTGGCACGAGTAAAATGAAGCATTTTATTTACTCAAGTACTTGGTTCTGTAGCTCTGAAACTAGTTTGAGTCAAGGAAGGCTACAACTTCTCAAACCTTCTATTGGCTTCCTAATACAACTTCAGTAAAGTTTAATCAAGATCTGAGAGGGTGAGGTGGGGCACATTGGATGATTTATTTGATGCAGAAGTATTTAAAGAATTGATTCGTGTTTGCTTTTTTAGTCTACAAACAATTTTAATCCAATTCATAACTCTACAGGAATGCATTTAAGAAACAATTTCCTATAAAATCCAATACTCCACAAAACTGCTTTAATAAACAAGATAAAGATTTTGAATTTCATTAAAGATTTAATGAATATTCCTCATAATTCAAATATATTTAATTTTAATCAGTAATTTCTTGCAATACTGAAATATTATCAGAATGGCTTTAATAATTTCCTATGTAATTCAATCCAATATACTACAGAACAGTTTTAAATATTCTTATGGAATCCAACTCTAAGACTACAAAACAGCTTTAATACAAGTTTCCTCATTCAATTCAGTCAAGACTCTACAAAAAAGCTGTAATGTTTCTATATCAATTTAATTATCAGCTTATATAATTTAATTCAATAGTCACAGAAGAGGGTGCATTTACTGAAGCCATTTTTAATTACTCTATAATAAAATTTGTACTTAGACACTATGGAACAACTTTAATTTTGTACTTTTTATTTAAGTAATCTGAATACAGGAAAATATTTAATTTAATTAAATATTCCACAGGGAAGCTTTAATCAAAGTTATCCTTCAGTGTAAATAGAGCAATTATACTAGAGAACATAAACAAACGAAACGTATGGTTAGGATGCATGCCATTTCATTGTGTGCTGCCCTCTAGCAAACGAGTGTCGGACTAAAATATGGCAACCGCAACAGTTCATAATAAATAAAACCAACAGAGAAGAAAGTTCAACATCTAATGAACATGACCAGCAATTAAATGTTCAGAAGGAAATGATAAATATCAGTATTTGAGAAAAAGGAACCAAAACAAACCCAACAGCACCCCCTAATTTTCAAGTTGTACTGTCTATAAAATTAAAGGTTAAGTCAATCTATTATAATGCAAGACACTTTAGGAATGTTAGTATAAGAACAGGTACATAAAAACTCTGATATATCTGAAATAGTTGACGTATTTTTTTTTTTGTTTTTGCCCCAAAATCTTACAAATGTATTTTCTTTTTCTCTGAGATCTTCACACTAACAGGTACTGTATTTTCAATTATAAGCAGCTTAGAAAAACACTGCACTGAATAGTTATTGGACACATTCTACTGAACCAGGTTCAGTGACAACGGTAAACATTCGTCATTGCAGAATAGAGAAATCAACAACTGAGGTGCTCCTAAATGTCTGCATATGTTACTTAATAAAACTGTTTTGTATTTTTAATATTACTTTTTAAATGATAATAATGCATACATGAGTTGTGAACTGTCTAGCATCCAGATACAGATATGTTATATATAAACTGTAGAAAGTTATAATTTATATTTTGGTTCAGTATGAGTTCCTGATTGTGGACATCACTTTCCATCGGGTGCTGGACTGTGCAGTTTTAGTTAATACATGGGGTACCATGGACCTTAATAGCATGTCATACATGTGCACACACAGTGTTTGGTCAAGTAGTTTTTTTTTCTCCCAAATGTCCAATATCTAAACCTATCAAATCGGCAAATTAACCAACATTTTTCAAACAAGGAATTGTGATTTACAGTCTATGCGTAGACTTCAAAATGATTGCTCTCCTCCCAGTTATGAAAACTTTGCAATAATTATAAACTTCTGCCAACTGATGTTCCTGTGGCATTAAAAATAACTGAATAATTAATAATTCTCTGGAATCTCCTACTGCTGTTCTGACATTCTTTTTCTTGAGTTCATAAATGAGGTATAACATTGGTAATTGTCATCTTCAGCAGACCCCTCAATATAAGCTCCTTAATACACGATATTTTTTCTTTTGAACTCTTGCACCAGCATACGACCATCTACTGCTTGCTCTTCTTAGCTAACATCTTAACCCATTCCCCCCCCCTGAAACTATTGAAGGGAGATAAATAACCTGCTGCAAACTGGGTAAGGAAAATAAAATTTGAGAGAAACACACTTGCCATCCTCCATAGTGCAATTATAAAGTACCAGGCTTTTCTGTGCAGTGATGACACCCAGTCATTTGACCTCTGTCAATTACACACTAACAAAAAAGTGGGGTTTGATTTAAATCCTATCATTCACATTCAGCTGTTTCTAGTAGATTGTGGTAAGTAAATTTGGAGAAAAAAATCAAAAATTAGAAAATTAGATGTATTAAATAAAAGGAAAACACAACTCTGTAGGTTACAAAAGTTATTTAAAATTCTGCAACATAATTTTTATAAAAAAAAAAAATGAATCTTGTTTAAAATACACATTTCTTTAAAATAATTGTTTTTCCATCAGCATGATTTTTATTATTACTGTTATTAATGACAATCTACAATGGTTGCAATTAAGGATGGAGATATTCTTCAAGAGCTCTCCTGCTGCTTTTCATTCAGTTAAATGTTGGAACTGCGGTTCTGCAGAAAAAAGTTCAATGCATCTATGAGCAATAGATCTGACCTTACTAAACCATGTAGTCTATACCTGGGCAGAAGTTTCACCTTGATGGCATCAGCACTGTAGCCAGGTCTTATATGGACTCTCAGTCAAAGATTATGAAATCTATCTACTATCAAAACCTGTTTTAAAAAAAAAATTCTTCTGTTCCATTACCCATGTTCCACATTCTGCTATCCAACCCCTCTCTTTCTACATCTGGGTTAATTAGTCCCTTAAGTTTATTTAGCATCTATCACTAATGATTTTGGTTTAGAACTCTACTGGTTCTTCAGGTTTTCTTAGTGGACAAGTTGTGTGGTGTTTGAAAAATTCCTTTTTTTCTATATTAAAACATTTCTGTGCAATTATTCAGAGTTCGAAATTGCAGTGATGAAAATTAATCAGGTTAGGCGGCATCAAACCATCAGATCATGCATAAACATGGCAAGAAAACAATCATTTAAAAAAAAAAAAACAATAGTTCTGCATTTAACTACAGCTAGAGTTTTTTTTACTTCTTTCTCTCCAGCTTTGTACGTGGGATTTCATACACTCCCAACTCAAGTCTGCTGCGATGAATAAGTTGATGGAATTCAGTTCAGTGCTATTTTTAACTCAGTGTAAGCGCCACTGTGCTGTCAAAACAGAGTAAAGCTCAGGAAGCAGTTTGTGGCAAGAAACACAAGATGAATGCAAATATTAGCAGTGGGCAAATTTTTGCAAATGTGGAAGCCTCTTAAGAAGATTATACATCTTAAAATAAAATTTCAAAAAAGCTTTGTTTAAAAAAGGAGACATTAGCAGCTCGCCAGTGTTTGTCTCTCAATGGCAAATGCTGATATATCAAAAGGCATAAAGGAAATAATAAGAAAAGTTTATTTAAACTGTAAGAGATCAAACATTCTAGATTTTTCAACTTTTTAAATAGGAAACAAATACAACAAAAAGTACACACTTAAGACATTCCCATAGCCATTAGTCAATCCACAGTCCTTACCCTGAGTCAGATCAGCATTATCAGAACGCAACAGATGGGTCACAGAGTAGGACAGCAGTTCCCAAACTAAGTATCACAAGGAGGAGAGTTGCGAAGCCCACTAGTATCACGATTATTTTCATGCGTGCAACATTTAATCTTTTTAATGCATTAATGTACATGCATACATTTTCCCATGGTATAATTCACAGTAATACCAACTTCACAGAGACAGTGTGCCTGCAGCTTGCACTGATAATGATGAAGTCTCAAAAATTTACCATTGTATTAATGGACATCGCACTGGGAAAAGAAAGAAAGATTGGAAAACTGCTGTCAAAACTCCTGAGTTTCCACTAAATCTGTCATCTGAACCAACACAAAAGCAAGCGAGCAATAACACCAATCACAGTAAAAGATGATTTCAAGACTAAGTGGTCATTACAGTGGTAACCAAGTGAATATTACAAGGTAAAAATGCATTTTTAACATCGTAAAGCCAACTAAGCAGTGATGATACTCAGTAAGCCTCCGTTTTTACATTCTGTAATATAAATTTCACAGTTCTTCTCTCTCTTTCTCCTTTTTTCTTAATTGTCACTTTGTTACAATTTTACTAATACCAAAACAACAAAATAGGATCTCAATAATCATAATCAAAACACTTCAATAAGTTTGCTTATTTGTTTAGAGATTCCTTACAGTAGTAACCAGTTATTCGTCTTTTCAGTCTCAGCAGAAATGAGTGAAAGCAGTATGAAACAGTTCACTAATATATTACATGTAGTCACAATATACTAATCCTTATCCTACTAAAAAACACAGACTAGAAGTCATCTTCAGGCAATTATATATAATGACGACATTGCCATTTTCTTTTTCACTTACTTACACAGCAACATTCGACCTACTAAGGAATATTAACCCCCTTTTTGACTAATTTCTTCCCATGTAAATCTACTTTGCCCTCATAGCAGCTCTTTTTAATTCTGCAAGATCTTAATGCTTCCCCGATTGCCACAACTTCTGCAACTATTTTGCTAAACAAGTTTAATCTACTCCCAGTTCTGAGATCTTTCCCTTCCTCCAGTGATTCCACACTAAATTCTGCTGTAGCAATGTGTATTTCTCATCCCCTTCATTCCTTACATCATAAGACATGACTGGTGGATAGTCCTTGTATCAATGACACAAAGGAGGCCAGGCCAGCTCATGTTACTTGGTGTCCTTTTCAGTCTGGTTTGAAAATTCTGGCTTCACTGTAACAAAAGATACCCAAACAGAAAAACAGATTTTTTTTCCAAAATAATAAAATAAAACGTAATAATAATTAATTTTTTTTTTTTTTGAAATTTAAAATTGAGATTTTAGCAATGATGGAATGTTTTAAATCTGTAAACAAACTAATTATCTTTCACAGCTGGCAAAAATCTTTGTCAGTACTAAATAAATCCTTCTTCACTCCAAGAAACACTTACCAGGCATCCATTGCGTGATTTTAACAGCTCTTCGTTTAATCAAACAAGACAAATCATATTAAAAAGTGAAGTGTAAGATGAGAACAAATCTCCTTATGCCGGTTGCACCAGATAATTAAAGAGAAGCAAATGGAAACAGCTTTGTTTGCTTGTTGTTGCTGCTTATCTAAAATTAAATCAACCATCATAATTCTGCCCGCTAAATGCGCTAAGCATACAATACAGAAAAAACAGTTTATGAACTCAATCACAGATTACCAACTCATGTACATGTAACCATGTACCTTAATAGCTCTATTTATACATGAAATATAGGATATTTTACTGTTGATAACCCCACCTAAGCTCACCCATGTATGTATGCATGCATTCATGTACTAGAGACATTCGAATGAAACCTGGCCAAATACAATACCAGCAATTATTTTCAGTCCAGTGAACACCCTTTATATACTTAAACAATGGAAATCACCTGACTTAACTCCCTTTTCACAATCTCATGAAAACAGAGAGAGAAAGCAAGAAAAATGCTTAAAAAACAAACAAAAAGCCACACAAAAACCATAAAATTCGTATATAAAACGTTCTAGAAGGTATCACAAATAAATATTGGCCTTAAGAAAATGTGGAACATATCTTGTGGTAGAATACATTTTCAACATCATTACTGACATCGTTATGCTTAAACTGGATGGCTGTAACCCTTCTTATTACATGTGCATAAACCAGCTTGTTTTGGCATCTATGATATCCTCCACAACATTGACAGAGGACTCCACTTGGGACTATGGAAAATGCTCAGAGCTCTGCTCCCACAATGGCCAAGTTAGGATATTTCCCAGTGTTAAACACCTCAGGTGGAGAGGGGGCACCACTTTACAGCATCTATCTTATCTGAATACACAGTGTCTCCACCAATTCCAAAGACACTTCTGCTTTTCCACTTAGGTCAGGATATGGTCTATTCCAACTGATATTACAAGCTTTTCCCACACTGTAACTAAGTGACCAAGAACCTTTGACCATGACAAATCAATTGATATGGGGGGGTGTCCAGCAGATAGTTTCTTCGAATCCAAGCTGTCCAGTCTACTGCTTCTTTGAGACTCTACATTTTCTCCTTGTTTGGCAATGTTAACGATCCAAAAGAAGAGCTACAATCACAAAAGAGATAGAGTTGGTAGATGTCTGGATGCATGTGATGCACACTACCTTTCCAGAAACATCCAGCTTCCTAAAGAATCTTCTGAGTTCATATTTCATATTTTCCAACCCTGTTATAGTTTTTAACTGCCAGCTCCAACAGACATTGCATCCAAACATATACAATGTACCAAGCATCTTTTTTATATTTATTAAACTTTGCTTGCATCACATTCAGCAAGTGTTTTCATCATTTTAACACACAGGATCTGTGTTCACCCATTTTTGTTGCCTAATCCATAAGAAATCATCTGCAGCTGCCATGTGGTTTGGGATACTTCACAATCACTTTGTATCATTCACAATGCAGAAATAGTCCCATTTCCATGACAGCAAAAAATGCTTTGTGCAACAAAGAAAAATCTTGCATTTTTCAATTGTGATCAGTTGTTATCCAATGTACAGTATTGGGAATAATTATAGAAAACATTAGAAAAACTTAATATCAAATGTAAACAACACAAAATGGAATCATATCTCATGTGTAAAAATGAAATGATCCATAGTACAGTTGCATGCTGATAAGTACACTGATTGGTTGTCAGATAAGTAATCAGAAAATGCCATACCAGCTGAAGGGCTATAGAAGTAAAGATATGATATCATTGATGAATGTGCGGTGAATACTATGGTCCTGAGAAGGAAATATCAAGCACAGAAATCAAACTCCAGGCAACAAATTGCAATTCAACTTTGTTTTAGGAGTTGTATGCAAAACTTTGAGAAGGATACACAGAACTGGTACTGCTGAAACAGATGCAGTCAAGGAAGCTCAAACTCTCCAACAGAGATATTAAGTATCTCACAGTATGTTCTCTACAAGATAGATGGGCTAGTAGAGATATTTTGCAAATGACCTAGCTGAAAGTACAGGTGTTAACATTTCTTCAAGAACACCAAGGCACACATTAACACAAAGTGGTCTCAATGGATGTGTAGTTGTCAAAAAACCTTTGCTGAGGAGAAGCAAAGAAACAGTATGGCTGACATGGGCAGCATAAGTGGAATAGTGAGACCATCAAACCTAGAAGGAGGTGCTCTTTATAGACAAGTCCAAGTCTGAACTGTTTGGTAATAATCAATGGCAGTTTGTTCAAACCATGGGTATGCTGACTACTGACAGACACAGGTATGTTCTCATCGATCATGCTGTTCCCTCAGGATGTCTTGTTAGACATTCACTCATCTTCTAACTTAATAATGATCCCAAACATACAGCCAAGGGTATGAAAACTATCTGGAATCTAAAAAGGCTGCTGGAACATTCACAAGATGCCTTGGCCTGCAGTAATACAAACATCATTGAGGATATAAGAGGGTTATACAGCTCTGAGAAAGTCAAACAGAAACCAAACATCTTGAATGGAATGTGGAACAACAAAATATTTGAAACAACACTCCATAGTCAATATTCTTGAAATGTGATTCCAAGGTATTCCTCTCTATATAAAGCAAGGGGCTCACATAACAAGTGCTAATGCGCCGTTCAATATATTCCTTTTGTTTTCGTGTATTTTCTGTAATAAAGCATTGTGTACATATTATGACTCCCCTGTTAATTGCAATTACTCATTATTTGTGCATATCCTGCATGTTTCCATAATTATTTTCAATACTGTATATTTTAATTTAGTAAACAATCGTCTAATTGTTAACATCCTATATTAGTTGGCATGTTACAAAAAGTTATCTTCCTTGTGACAGCTTTAATGCAGGTGGCAGCAAATAAACTTCGTGGCTAGCAAATTTTAACAAAAAAGTTTTTTACTTTTTAATATTCTTAATAATAATTTTAAAATTTTGTTGTTGTTGTTGTCTTTTTTTTTTACTAGGAGGCCTAAAAGAGACTTTTCTGGAGATGATTTAAAAAAGAATCATCCCTATTTTTTTCTTTCTTTTCCTTGTCAACTATGAAGATTATGGGCAGACAACAATGTTGGTGTACAGGGGGGGACCCCCTGGTGAAGCAGCCTGGCACCAGTCCAGCACCTCCAACTTCCACAAGGAAATTCCCACTAAAGCTCTTCATTTGTTTTAGATGTGGGAGAGAACAAAAGTACCTGGAAGAATCCCGTGTAGCTGGCTAGAGGGGAGGGGGGGTAGAGCCATGCTGCAGAGATCCCACCGATGGTGACACCCCTCCCAAAAAAGTTAACCCTGGTCCCTCAACCTTAGCATCCCACCAGACTCCCTCACCATCCAGTCAGCCCGTGTCGTTTATTCTGCCACAGATATCCTTGTTTGTTTGTTTTAAAATTATTTTGTGTCGACAGCTAAATTCAATGTCCTTGGTAGTTGGTCAAAAACACGGTAGGAGTTTTACAAAAGTCACCCCATCCCCACCCTTCCGCGGATGGTGAGCCGTTTTATTAGGAAAATATAATGTAGGAAAGGAATTAATGAATGAGGTCTTCATATAATTTTCCTTCTTCTAAATTTAAATAATCTGAACAAAAGGATAATTACCCAGTTAAAATTAAATTGACCATAAAAACAGAAGGCAGTAAAAAAAAAAGAGAGGAAAAGATACAACTTTGTCAAAAAAGAACTCCAAGCTGAAACTTTTTCTTTCTTTCTTTCTTTAGGAGAGACAGAAATAAAATGAGAGTACAGGAATGTTAGTTATCTCCCTGTCTCAATACCCCAAGGGTTGTTTGTCTTTGTCAATTCCTCCTAGATCTAGACACCAGTTTGTTTTTTTTCCAAAGAGGCTATCTGATGTTAGAGCCCCACACCCCCCCCTTTCTCTGTGGAAAAAAGGGCAAATCTCTGATCATTAGCTCTCTCTCCAGAGACTTCATCTCTGTGGAGGGGGGGGGGGAGCAATGTTCCACAATGTCTTTGAGCTGGTGGCCAGGGAGGAAACATTTACAGGGGAGATGGTGAGAACCACAAGTATACATCACCAACAAATAGCTACACTGTCACCAAACCAAGCCTTCATTAATCAAGCCCTTCTGGAAATGCAAAACTAATCTGCTGACTCACACATTGCTGCTAAACTGGCAGTAATTACCAAAAACATACTTGCTAATCTTATAAAAAGATTTTTTTCCATAATAAAGATTCCATTAAAGAATTATGGACATCATTAAAGGTTACATTTATAAGCAAAACAGCATAATAAAAGCTGAACCACTGGTGTGTGTGTGTGGGGGGGGGGTTGGCTAAGGCTTCTATGAGCTAACAACATTCTTCTAAACATCAGCTGTTTCTAATTCTTCCCATTTATTTCTAGTTGAGCCATAGGTAAGTCAAACTGTCATATAGGTCAAGGCCAGGAGGTTAAGAATTTTGCTATATAGTACCAATATTTATATATGATAATAATAAAAACAATATCCCTTTGATAAATTGGCTGCTGTAAAAGTTCATAGATGCAAAAAAAAAAAAAAAACAAGAAATAACCTAATTCCAAACTAAAGATGGTTCCTTAATCGTCAAATCTCTTCAGGAAGAGTTAGTTCGAAGTCTAAATTTACAACATCAGGAAAGCAGGATTATCTTTGTTCGTGACCATGATTTAGAATGGACAATAAGTACTGTGGATCGTTCGGATAAAACCCGGCTGGTTACCGTTAACAGCGACGCTCTGTCAGAACTCCGTCCGGACCGTGATAAAGGATGGAACGTCCAATCTAAAATCTATTGTTTATCACTGTAGTTTTAAGGAAAGAGAGAGAGAGAGAGAGAGAGAGAGAGAGTTGTCAATCTTACCGGCATTTTTAAAATAAATTCAAAATAATCAATAAATCAATTGTATTTTTTTTTTAAAAAAAACACAACTATTATTAAATAGAGGCACGCCCATCGGTGCCGTGATAATCTCTTTCCGAGTATTTAGAGAGATAATGTTAATTTTAGAGACGCATTCCGTCAAGTCGCCGTGAGTGGGTGGGCAAGGTGCGCTATTTGTGTTCTCGTTTGTTCAATTAGCTAACGCAATAATAATAATAATAATAATAATATTGTGCACACCGACACACAAACTCGGCTAATCAACCAACTGTCAACTCGTCCGTTCACCAGGCCCCGGGCTCTTTGTAGTTCAAGTAATGTATTTCTCAATCGGGTTTCTCGCACCTGTGGCTATAAATCGATCGATCGTTAATCAAAAACACAAAATCAAAAACTTCCCCAGAGTCGAGGGAGGAGGAGGGACGGACAAAAATCCATCGTTGTCGGTCTCCGAATCTGAGCGGGAGAGAGAGAGAGAGAGAGGGGGAGGGGGGTACCTACTACAAAACGGTTCGTCGGCACATCAAAAGGCAAACAAACAAACAAAGCAGGCACGGCTCGGCTCACCTGAGTTTCAAGTTTTCCATTAACTTGTCCATGGACAGCTCTTTCAGGAGAACGAAGTCGCCTATTCCGAATTCGGACCCTTCCTGTATCCCTGCCATGGTAAAGCGGGTTCGGTCGGTCGGTCGGCCGCCAACAACGCTCTCTCGAAAAAGTACTGAGGGCGGAGAGGAACCTCGACAAGCGAGTGATAGAGCCCGGAGCCGCCACCAGGGGGCGCGGATCGCAAAAACGTGTTGAATGAAGTAATAGGTTCTTTTTGAAACGTTAAATCTTCCGAACAAAACAACCTGTGTGTGTGTGTGTTTACACACTAGGGACGTTCGAGTGAAACTAAAGAGGGCGGTTACCATCACTGTGAAGTTATTTTAGCGGTGTATTATTAAACGTCCAATAGATTATATCTGTTATCACTGCAGTCAGTTCTGTTGCTTTTGAAATAAGTTTATTAAAAATATCGGATACATAAACTGTTACCTTTTATTGATACAACTGTTTTTACTATTTATTATTATTATTATTATTATTATTATTTAGATTTAACTTTCATATTATGTCCTGAAGGAAATTATCTGCAAATAGTAAGTAGAGAGAGAGTTGGCGGGAGAGGACAGTATTTGCAGCAGGAGGGAGCGTGCCTGACTAATACAAAAAACCTTGGCGGGAGAGGACAGTATTTGCAGCAGGAGGGAGTGTGCCTGACTAATACAAAAAAAACCTTGGCGGGAGAGGACAGTATTTGCAGCAGGAGGGAGCGTGCCTGACTAATACAAAAAACCTTGGCGGGAGAGGACAGTATTTGCAGCAAGAGGGAGCGTGCCTGACTAATACAAAAAACCTTGGCGGGAGAGGACAGTATTTGCAGCAGGAGGGAGTGTGCCTGACTAATACAAAAAAAAAAAACCCTTTAAGGCTCTAGTATATTTCGAGAATATTTGGACGCATCTATCCAGCCACAGCCTACAAATTTTTCCGCGATCTGTTACTATTACGTCTGACTGGTGTTTAACTTTTCTACTTGATTTGAAGCGCTCTTTTTCCTCCGAGCAGAACCAGCAGCTTCCCCGCTCCTACTAAAAAAACAAAAACAACAACAACAACAATAGCACCCTTTGAATTTGAACTCTACCAATTCATCACTTTTTTTTTTTTTATCTCTCGCATGTATGTCAGTTCAGTGAGACCTGTTGCTTAGTACGAGAATCCACGACAAAGAAAAAAGTCCCCCCCCTTGCATCAGCTAATTAATGTTATAAAATAATTATAGTTTCACGATTTCTCTCCCATCTTATATTTATTACAGCGCCCGACAGCCCATTATCCGCCGCCCCACAAAAAAATACCTCAGTCCACACTAAAGAACAACGGAGACGGTATAAAACCTACTGCTACACTAAAGGAGTCAGCGAGCTAATCGGCTAAGCACCGGAAGGAACCCCTTGGCGTGTGACTAGGAAGTCACTGGAAATTCTGGTGCTGACACGGTTTCGTCTGTCGCTCAATGTCGGGCGAAACAAGGGCTTATCGGCGACGGGCAGAAGGCAGACAGACACGGCGAGAGCACTTATACATACATCGAAAAGAGAAATAACTCATTAAAGGCAGTCCGTTGGGCGAACCTTATCAACAAACAAACAAACTCTCAAAATGGAACCGTACATTTCTGATCATTTTATTTTTAAATGATCATCTTATTTCATCGTAATTATGGTAGATTGTTCTTCATTTACCTCCTTGTTAAAATATTTCCCGATGTCTTTTTCATTGTTTTCATTAAATCTATTTTCACTTTATTATTTGACACATAGTACTTACAGTGCCATTTAAAACTGTTCGCGTTCATTTACAACTCATTCATTCATAATTAGGTTATTTAATTAATCCTAAATGTAATCCATAAATTAATTCATCTTAATTCTGATGTTAATTAATCTCCTTAACCATAATTCCGCGCAACAGAAAGTTTAAAATTTTTTGAAAAGTAAACTTTTTATTCTTTTGTTTGTGCTATATGCTGTGCACAGGCGCCAAATTTTTAACAGATAGAAGGGTCCAAAAGGGATGAGTGTTGTAAACATATTTTAAATGCAAAATAATCAGCGTAATTTTGGGCACAACATATAAAATTTGTGACGGGGCGCAAGCTCTGATTTACCAGTGTAGGTTTCCATCAGACCCTTTACTCCTGCTGCACTCGAACTTCATAAAATCTGGGCTCTTTAGCTAAAATTTTGGGCAAACACTCCCGAACCTACCAAAACATCCCTCTTATTTTTTAAGTGGCGCTGAAAAAGTTAAGTATTTATTTCTCTGTTTTATATTTAAAAGCTTTTTTCTTTTTCTTTTTAGCTAGTAAAACCTATTACAATGCGTAGATCTATCAGGGTTTATAACTAGGTAAGGTCACGCTCACGGGGCTTTAAGAAAACATCACCGGATGCAGCAGAGATTCGAATAAACCACATATACCAAGAACATACCAGCCGTTTCCAGGGCTACGTCTTGTATGTTTTCCAACATTCTCTATATCAGTCGCAACACGTATCTACTAAATCTCTCTCTCTCTCTCAAAAAAAAAAAAAACAAAATTGGTTGTTGCGTTGCCATCACACCAGAATTTAATTTCAATCTGCTTATGATTAATTATATACAGACTTACTGTTTCTAGTCAGGTCAGACTAAAAAATGTATGAGAATAGTTAAAATGAAATATAGCATCTGCAAAAAAAAAAAAAAACTGGAAAAAATTGTAAGAGAAATTTAAAACTGTATACACAACTTTAAATTTGACAAACAAGGAATCGAGATGCCATTGAGATTGTCTCCCATGCATCATGTGTTTTTTCAGATTCCAACATGGGAAATTTCTATAGATATACATTTTTTCCTTAATCTATCACATATTTTTCTTATTAAGTATACATATTTAAGCTTAACAATTCTAAACTATTTTTCAAAATATCTTTAAAAAATATATATATATATTCTACTGCATATTTATCACTAACTCATCTACTGATATTCTCTACAGTGGCCGAGTTATCTCTCTTTAGTTTTATCATTCAAGCTCTTTTCCCCCTCAAAGGTACCGGGAGCCGCCCATTCAAGCTCTTTTTCCCCTCAAAGGTACCTAACACGGACAGGTTTTTCCGGTACATGTCTATCACTGGCTTTAGTTTGAGTCTGACGGAGTCAACGTTTCCGAGAGCAACAACGATGCGTTAACTGTTCCGATTTTCTCTGCACTCTGCCTGTTCTGCTTTAATTAATTATATTAAGCAATAATTCTACTTATCCAATTTATTTTTTTTTAAATTAAAAGTCTATTCATGGTGTTATATTATATATATATTATAATATATATATTTAAAAAAAGAACTTTAATACTAAAGATTGCACGTCCCGGAATTCCACCTCTCAGGACCGTAACAGACGGTGGCCGCAGGTTGCGGACGCAGTTCTCTCCCCTTTCCGTTTCTTTAAATTTTAAAAATGGCTTTAACCCAGTGTGAAGGACGCGGCGCATGCTCTCGCACGAGCCGGAGATCTCAGCTTCGTGTGTGCGTTGCGCCTCAGGTCGGGGAAGAAGATTCGGTTTTCCTTTGTCGTCGAATATTTTGGAAGCAATTTCCCATTAAAAGGCCTCTGGCGCGGCCGGGATGACGACGACGACGACGACGGCGACCGACTAGCAGCACCGCCACGCCACGCCACGCGACGTGACGCGGAACGCGCGCGCGCTCTACTCGGAAGTTCCGCGTCCCTCTCTCTGTCTGTCTGTCTGCGCCGCGCGGGGGGGAGTAAGGAGGAAAAAAGTGGCCCGTGGGGGGGGAGGATAGCCGCGCCAAGAACCGCCGACCTTTCGACTCACCGGAAACCCCTAAAGTCGTTCGTCGTCTCTCTCTTTTTTTTTTTTTTGTTTTGTTTTTTGTCGAAATCGCAGACCTCGGAGGCTTCGGACGCAGCGCTTCCAGACCGACCTTTTGTATTCGCCCGACAGAGGAGAGCGGAGGTAAGGGGACGTAACTGCTGGGGGAGGGGGAAGAAACTAATTTAAAAAAAAAAAACAAAACAACAACAACTAAAAAAAAAAAAAAAAAAAAGATTACAAACAAAACGAAGGAACGAGAAGAACCGGGACAAAAAAAAAACACCACGAAATAAAAAAAAAAATACTTTTAAGGGGGGAAAAAAAAAAAAAACGAAAGAGAAGAAGAAGAAGAAGAAAGCGATGACGAACGAAAACAAAAGGCACTCGCCAGATGGTCAGAACAACAAGAAGACGAACAAGGCGCAGAACGTGGAGATGGTGGGTATTGGTCATCCTTTCTCGCTAACGCTCTCCCTCCCGCTTCCAGTTCCTCTATCGATCTCCTTAGCATGCATTTCCCTTTCTCTTTCAGGACCTGCTGCGGTACACCTCCCCTCTCCTCCTCCACGCGACTCCAGCACCGCTGATGGTCTCCAGGTCCTCTCCTATGCTATGTAACACCAACCCGCTGGAGATCTGTCCGACACGTAAAACTCTGGTTGATATTATCCCTGCCCCGGCTGCTATAAGAACACGGGATTGAACTTACTTGTACGGGGGGGGGGACATCTATTCTCACAAGTGATGCTCCGCAACACCCATGCGACATGAAGGGAAGACTCTCTCTCTCTCTCTCCCCCACCCCCACCCCAGAAATGGCTGGAAATAACAACAACCCGGAACGTTTAGCTCTTTGACATAACACGTGCTTGTGTGAGCTGAGTCTCGAACCAAATACTACATTCCTAAGGTTTAATGCCTAACCTCTCAAGCAGCTGAATTCTGAAGCGAGTAAACTATACTATTACCTTTGATTCCCTCAGGACATAGATACTGAACCCTTTCGTTTAACCCGTACCTAGGCTGGCTGGCCACTTTATTAAGACCTGCGTACGCTTTCAGACTTGGGCCTGCCTCACCTGAGCTGCAGATGCAAATTAAGTTGGCTGTACGATGTCACAGGTGATCCCTGCATCACCATACATGACTCGGACAAGCACATTTGCAGTTAAACGGCTATGGGGGGGAAAACAAGGACATTGCAGCATTCAAACAATTGCCAAGACTGTTTTTTTGTTTTGTTGTTGCTGTTGCTTTTGTTTGGCTGCTCCGAGACATCAGTCATTCAAGTTTATTAGCAATGGCAGAAGGTGAAGAAAATTTCTGTTGTGATGGGTGATTGTGGCCGCAAATATGTAGTAACAACAGAAAGACAAAGAAGGCGACTAGACGGGATAGTCCAACCGTTTTAAAATAGACCGACCGACAGATGCATTTAATACAGGGAAATCCACGTCCATCTACACCCATACCTTGTGAACGGCATTGCAAAGAATGGACTATGGCAGTAGGAGATAATTGTCTATCACAATTACCAACATGAAAATATGACTCGTGTGGAGTAAAGAGCACAGACATTGTGGCGAAAAGTGATGTGGTCTGATGAGTCATGCTTCAGATTTGGAGAAAGCAACAGGAATCACTTGACAACTATTGTGTGGTTCCAACTATTTAGACCTTTGGTAGTGATAGAGTCATGGTTTGGATCATATTTAGTTGGCGTACCCTGGGCCCCTTGGTCTCTTTTAGGAGGTAGAATGAATGCCAAAGCTTAACACTGCAACATTTTTAATCATCTGTATCCAGCAAAGCTTCGTGTGTACCCTGATGGTGATGGCTACTTTCAAGACAGAGATGCTTCCATCCATACCTGCATTGTACATTCATGGTTTGAGGAACATGACAGCAATTTCAGGCATCTCCCACAGCTAGCACAATTCTTGTATTCCAATCCAATTGAGTATCTTTGGCATGAACTTGGAACACACAGCCATCATGATTGTTTGCCTACTTTGCTTCCTGTCTTGTATACGATATTGATGACTGAATGGGGAACTATTCATTAGGACACCTAGCGCTTCGCGGGTTTAATGCCACATCATGTCATGGCTGCTATTTGGGGAAATGTGGCCAAACTCATTATTAGGCATATATCTTAATAAAGTTTTCTCTTAAGTTTATTTCTGAAACTACATTTTACAATTTAGTATTTTGCTTGTAACAGCTTTCTTCCCTTTTTAAATAACTTGTTGAAACCATTTCAGAATATCTGACAGTGATAATGCCTTATATTTGAGGAAATTATTACAACTGAATATGCGGATACTGCAAAGAAAAACTCCAACAGTAGCTTTCTATATTGCTTCCTCAATTTTTCCCTGATCTGCATCAATGTTAAATAAGATTGAATAAAATGCTATTAATTTACAAATTAGATGTGAATTTGGAGAGAAAAAAATTATGTATTTGAGTATAAAAAAACTAGTGGGAAAATGTTTCTTTCATTTGCTATACTAAACATTTTATTGATTGACTGATCTATTTAAAGTTTCCAATGTCCGCTTTATTGGAACAAATGGCATTTTAGTAAGTTGGTTTCACGTTCAAATCTAGTCAAAAAAGAAACATTTAATTTATATCAAAACCTAATTCCTACAATTAAGTTAATACTGAGAAAATGTCACCAATAATAATTCCATTTTAGACTGTGGTAAGAATATAGTAAACAGTGAACATTGTGTTTGGTCCATTATTGTAGTAGATATATATGCTCTGAACTTTCCTTATTGGTGGTAAGTTTTAGCTTTTTATCATATAGATCTGTATATTTAATATGGCTAAATAATTTTGCTCTCAAAGATGTACAGACTGTTTAATATGTCCTAAAATTTCCATTTATAAGTTTGCAACAGATGGTGGCCTCAGTTAATTGGAAAAAAACTGGAAACCAGATTGTCACATACCTGCGCAGCAAGTACTTTATTGATGGTACTAAATAACTCTTGTTTTATAAACTAACTACATTTATCACATAGTGTTGAAAAGTTTCAGATCTGTTTGCTATAAACTGGCTGTGGTGTCAGCGATTGTGAATGCATTGTAAACATTACTAAACAGCTACAAAATTTGTCTTATTTTCAGAATCATGGGATTTTTCAGAAAACATCCCTTATAAATCTTGTGGTATGAATAAGAATACATGTACATTCCTTCTATTTCTGGCCACTGATGGTGACAAGAAATGGCTTCTGCTGGATATATGTCATGTTTAGTCTCTGTGACTAACAATCTGTTTCTATTCTTACAGGTCAATGAATTTAAAGAAAGGCTGAAGAGAGAGGTGAGCTTCTGTTTTTATTCAAAAGAAAGCTGTTGCTCTAGACTTCTGAACATTGGCCTATCTTTCCATGATTTTCTCCTTTTCTTGGCCATTTGATTTCGATGAACTGACTGACTGCATTGTATAAAACAATTGCTTCCATACTACTCTCTGTAACTCTAATCCACAATTTTCCATTGTGAGTGACCAGTTTTATGAAGAGCAATAGTGGGTGGCATTTTTGTGTAGAATTTTGCTTTTAGGTGCTATTTTCATTTGTCAAACAAAGCAATAGCTATCACCAATAATGAGGTTCGTTAAAATTTATACAAAAGCATAGTGTGGGCTAACAATTATTCAACTTAAGAAGGAATATTGGAAATACGCATTAACAACAAGCTTTCAATATGAACTAAATTTAAAATTTACGTAAATAATTCACTTGATCCATAATTAATGGTGAGATGTTGCGCTATATGATTCATCAAATATTTAATGGCCTTTTTAGCTGCAAAAGTGCTGAAAAAAACAGATAAGTATTTTTGTGTGGTGAATTCATAATTTTGAATGCCAGTGTTTATAGATGAGAAAGAAAAGTTTTTGAGAACTGAACAATGGAGTACTCCACTTGGGATGATAATGATAATTTACCTGATTTTTTTTTTACAGTACTTGAGCAGTGACAATTTGGAGGCCCTTGAAAGATTTGATAATTTTACCTTATTTTAACTGTATTTTGAACTTTACTGCACAGACTGTGTGTTTCCAGACAAAGGCTGCTCATAGTTAGGTTTTTCTGTAGGTGGCCTCTGTATAAATTGACATTTCACTCACTCGGCATAAAGTCAGTTTTGTTATTTATGAGTTTCTACTGTATTTTTAAAACAGTGGGAATAACAACAACATGACCAACAATTTCTTTGTTATGCAAGGAATGTTTCTTTGTTTTAATTTCTTGAATTTAGGCCAGAATTTCCACTAATTTTAGGCAGTGGAAGATCAACACTTGCTGCGGCGTATGCTGGAAATAAAAAGAAATGTAGTCCGTTCAGTTTTCTTGTAAAACTAAGCAGGTTCACGCAAAAGGGAACGTTGAAAGAATTTATTTCCTTGAAACAGGGATGTGACTGTGATGAGTTAGGATGTGTTTACTTATAAGGTTTAAGCTGACACTAGCCTAATGAGAAAGAATTTTGACTCTGGAAAAATGTTTTTGAACTCTAGTCACCAGAATGTGAAAATAAATTTTGAGAATAATAAAATTATATCTTAAAAGTTTCTTAGGGTTTTACTTGTGGCTGGAACTTACTTGACTTAAGGATCATAAGAAAATCTCACCACACTAATCTGCTAGCACCATTGTACTGCTGGTAGTTGTTTTCCATCTGCCACACTTAACAGTATTGCTCATTGAGTCATATTAATTGACCTTTTAAGTAGTTAAGCTTCATTGGTATGACTAGACTGCAAGATTTTCTCACATTTCATTAAAACAACTCTTAAATCTTGTATTCACAGTAATTAGAATAAGTACAAACAGTTGTATACATTATTAGTTACATGAATGCAATATTATGCTGTAATTTTTGTAAGTAAATCTAGACTGTGATTCATATCTTGTTCTTTTATTTGGGCTAAACCAGAGGTGATTTGGCTAATTATTTAACCCTAACTTTGAGAGAGATTTAGAAAAATTCATTATGGATTTCAAAACAACATAACTTTGCTAATTGTAAATATATCTGGATATGTTTGGTATCAAAATAAAGTTTTAAATTCAGTGTTTAACAATATTTAATTTTGATGTTTGTACTGACTACTGTTGTAAAGGCACAGGTGCAAACAGGTAAAAAATTGGGTAAAACATGAAATCTGTTTGTCATCTAGAAAAATAAAATATTTCTACAATTTAGTTATTATTAAAACCCCGAGGATGTCCAAATATAACCAAAGTGCCTGTATATAAAGCAAGGTGAATTCTATGTACCAACCAGTCATTGAGCAGAACATTAAAAATAGCTTTACCTGAGACCAATATTCCAGTCTGCAGTATTGAAAAAAGTCAGTTTGTGTTTCAGAAATATAGGAAATCATGGTAACTGAGTATTTCTTTCTTTCTTCCTAAGGGAGAATATTTAATGGATGAGGTTTTCCCCAAAAAGATTGTGGAGCTTGACGAATATTTCCAGGTTGGTTTTAGTTTTTTTTTTGTTTTTTTTTTAAATTTGCCTTTCATTGTTTGTTTTTTTTATAGAGGTGCAACTTGGCAACAAGAAAGCTAACAAGTGTCATGGCTTACACAATCCAGTGCCACTAAAAGTGGATTTGTATAAATGTTAGGTCATTTAAAAAAGTGAATCTGAAATGAAGTTCTAAGTGTTTTCTTTACTACATTTACAGTTTATTGTTCTCCCCAGTCACTATCCATCAATCGAGTGTCGGATATCCACACAGACATCCATATCCCAGTGCCTGACATCAGTCTCTTGTGTGATGAACAGGTAAGTAAAGCCATTTGATGGATTTCAATCCTTTATATATCTACCTGAAAATCTATCACTGCCTCTCCATCTAAAAAAAAAGTGTATGTCCATACTCTTGGGGAGCATAGTTATTTTCTGCAATTTGTTGCTTTTAATTACCAAAGCATAACACATTCTAACAGAAGTGATCATATACATGGGGTCATTTCCAAAGTTTGCAGATTTTGTACTTAGATTGTGATCTCACCTCATGTATTTTCCTCTGTATATAAGTTTACAGATGTGTCAAAGATGTGCCACCCTCTACTTTGTCTTACTCTGCACTTCACCAGGCCAAAAAGCTGGTTATATGATGTCCTTGTGTATATTATCTTAATTCTGCATGCAGATCATTTCATAAATGAATAAAAATTTTTTTGCATAGTATCTCCATCTCTCTCTCTCTCTCTCTCAAGATTTTTTTACCCTATACTGCCAGTTAAGGGTTAAGGAGACAGGTTCTGTGTTCCGTGTACCACAATCAGATAACCCACCTACATCTGTGGAAATTCAACAAGTAGCATCAGAAATCTGACAAAGCAATGTCCATAGAGAATGTAGCAGCCATAATGCTGCCAGATCCACTGGTCTTCACCTGAACAAATAATGGAAAACGGTGTGAAGACTGCAGGAAACCACATTTTTAGTGTTTTCTGTTACAGTTGTGTTGATTTCAGTAGATCAGAAGAAACCTATTTTTTAAAGTTGAAATGGTGGTTTTGGTGTGGCATCGTATTGCATAAGTGGGCTCTGGTAGCAAAATCTCAAACTCTGGGAATGCATTCTGTGACCTCCATGTGTGTGTGTATGCACGCATATGCATGTATGTTAATGTGTGCATTAGCTGACTACTTGAAGAAACTTATATTAACCAGGTATAAATAAGATGTTCAATTGCTACTGCCTGAAGAATTCCATTTTCAGTATGTTGTTACTTTTCAGCAGTTAAGATGATATGTAAAATTATTATTTTCTTTATATCTTAAATGCATTTTTACAAAGTTTCATTAAATGTATTTTGAAAAAGACAACAACCTTGACCTTACAAAAGTTAATTTTATCTTAATGAAAAGATGCTGGCAAATTGAAGAAATAGCAGCAAGAGATTAGAGAATTGTGATTTCTGATGTTAGCTTGTAGAACTGTCTGCCTGGTTGATATAAAATGTGGTAAACCAAAAGCCCCTGTAAGCCATGCTCATTTTCCAGGGTGCAGGATTTTGTGATATTTGAGAATTTCATTTGTTTAGCCCAGTACTGAAGATGGTGGAGTTTGTTTTTTTGTTTGTTTCTTTTCTTGACATATATTTACAGTGCTTATATACTGTAATTTCTGGGTTATCAGACAATACTCTTTTTTTTTTTTTTTTAACTGGGAAATCTGGGCCTTATCTTATAATCCAAATTGACTTATACGTGGATAAAATTTACATTTCTCAATATTGAAAAAATAAAATGCACTAAATCAGAAAACTTGGCTGTCAAGTTCATGTGAAACTACTTGGCAAACACCGGGGTTTTTTTTTCAGTAGGACTGGTGTATATTGTTCATTAAAGTATGCTTAATTATCCAATTGATAACAAGCTGCCACCATCTCGATACATTTTTATCTTAATTGTGAGTATAAAAACCCCCTATTCATTTTCAAAATGCTGCCAGTTACATTGTGTAAGGCATAGAATTCACCAAAGAAGAGGGGATATGGCTGCTCATCATAAGTATGGTATCAATGAAAAATGTGTTGGGGGATGACGGAAGACAGGATGCTCTGTGCACGACAGGCAAATCACAGGTGTACACCTTGATAGAAAAACATTGAGGACAGGTTAGAAGAGTTTATATTATCACAACATGCCATCTGTTGTGGACTTAACACCGTTCAAGTGAGATTAAAAGTGAAACAAATCACAGCTGAGTTGGAAGTGGAGAACTTTGTGGATGGTCCATTATGTTTCTACTTTATGTATAGAAAAAGACTGTATATCAGGCTGTGCTCAGCCATATCACAGAAACTGCCTGAAGACTTGAAAGAGAAGTTAGATAACTTTTGAAAAATTGTTATGACAAAGATGGAGGAAGATAATATTGAAATGTCAAACATCAACACTGGTGAAGTTCTGTTAACATTTGAAAACTTCGTAGCGGTCTTTCCCTGAGATTGCTGCTGTCTTCCACTCAGACACTGAAGATGAGGAATTTGAAGGCTTCTCTGAAGCTGAGTTGTGAGTGAGATGGTGCTTAGTAAGTAATGAAAGAATATAAATTGTGAATTCATTTTCTTTTTCATCTATTATTCTATAAATGTTACATTACTTGAAGGCTATTTCACATATCAACAAACGTTATGAAAAATTTAGTTGAAAATCTAAAATTGTAATGTTTTCAGGGAATTTCAAAGTACTTCCCATGATTCAAAACAAGGCAAAAATTTATTTTAGCTCTGAATTCAGAGGATTTATTCACAAAAGTACTTCACTGATAAATTCAAAAGAGCTCATTAATATTCATGACCATGGAAATGTTACACAGTGTTCTGACCAGTTTTGGTCAGCTACCTCATCTTATCTGGCTCCGTCTTATTAATGAATGAAGTTAATAAAAATAGGAAATCTAGCCCCTTCGTCTTATAACCCAGAAATTACAGTAAATTTTTTACTCAATTTTTCTTTTCTAATCATGATGTATATACATTAAAGAAAAATTCCCCTTATGCCTGTTATGGATGATTTGATTGGTAAAAGTTCAGACCCAGACCAGTCAAATTAGATTTGTCTCGCCATTAGAGTTGGAAAGGAGAAAAACAACTTCATTTGCATAGGAATGGATTCTCTAAGCTTAGCTTTTCATTGATCCAATCGATCTGACATGAATTAATGGTTATTCATTCTCAGAGTACATTAAGCCAGCTTATAGCTTGCTATTTTTTTAACAAACTATCAAAAAATCTATCAAAATTAAAATGTGTATTAATGCTACATAAGGAACAGCCGAGGGCCAAAACGATGTGAAGTACCTTTTCAGTGTCATGTGCACCAATGATTTACATTCACATTACATGAAAATGATGGCTCATCATTGGATTTGGGACTTATACTGTAATTGTTTACCTTACAGTGTTTGATTATTAAGTATGACCTCTGGTAATTGACAATGATACAGGGGCATAGTGCATGTGACTAGGTATTATAGAAACAAACTGCATTGTAATTAACATGGTATATTAAGAATTTCGTTGTACTTTTAGTTGGTCCACATTGTTATTGAGAAGGGTTTGATATCCAAAATAGTGCTGCTACTTCTCTTTTTTTTTTTTTTTGTCCAAAAGGCATTTGTGTTACTCTTTTGGTGCAGTATTTCCTCAAAGTTCATTTCTGAATCAATTGTGGAACCTTGTTTTTGCTCAAATTGTTCAAAACATCTTTCAGCCAAGCAAGAAACGAAGACTGGATTGCCTAGACGAAAACAGTATAGATTTCAACAAGTGTTCTCGTAAGTAAGCCAGCCAGCCAGTGACATTGCTCTCACATAGAAAATGTACCTTGCTTACAGGGAGGGGTGGCATATTACTCCGAAAACGTTCGGGCTGTTTGTTGTCTTGTCTTTTTGTACTTTCGGTTTTAGAAGATTCACGTGGTCATGGCTGCTTAGTTTTCTTGTGTGAATAATTTCCAATTTATTTAAATAACTTGAATTTTATTAGCTTTAGCCATTTTTATTTAATATTTTTTTTTTATTTCATCATTTGCCTAGATTGGCTGTCTCATTGTTTGGGCTGAATTATTTGCTTTGCATTATTCCTCTCCTTTTTTTTTTTTTGTGGTTCAGCCGAGAAAACTTAAGGAAGAGGGGAAAAAAATCATGATTTCTTCTCTTCACTTGTCAGCAAAACCAGTGAAACAAAAACTAGCCTGCTTTCAAGAGGAAGATAGGCCAGCACTTGCTTGTCATTTCAGTGGCCGTAGAAATTAATGAATTAAGGGGGGCTGGGAATAATTTCCAGAACAGTGTAGCGTGGCCAAGCTAACATGCAGCCTTGGCCATCCAGACTGACTGATAGAAGCTTTGTGTGGCTGGTTTTGGTTTACAGGTGATGTACAAGATTTAAAAATTTTCCACTCTTGACTTTCTGTACAGGTTCACCCCCCCCCCCCACAGTAATAAACCTTATTGTAAATTTAAATTTAATTTGAATTCAGTAAAATTTAAAAGTGATTAAAGATTCAAAATGTTAATGTGTTCTTTTCTTATAGTCTTTACAATAAAACAAAACCAATATACAAAAATGTTTATTTTTTTAGTCTCAAAATAAACTCTCTCTTTTTTTTGCCAATATGGAATTCCAGAGGAATAAATGCAGGGTTACATTAGCTTCAAACTTTGGCAATACTAACTTGTAACATGAAAATCTTAAAGTACCTGTCTTGTATTAAAAATGTCTTATTTTAATTTTAGTTCATGATTTAACAAACTGTGACCCTTACCTGTTTGTTTGATGAATTGTATTCCTTGTTAATTACTTACACAATTGTTCCTTGGAAAAGAAAGTTTTATATGTGATGCCAACATTTAATTATTACACCAGTTGGAGAAGTTTCAACAAATGGAAAAACAGATTTTGGCATTTTGTGTTGTTTCATGTTTGTTTAGATTCCAACCCATATTCTGGTGGGATAATCACAATTTGACTATGTTTACCTTTTGGCTGCCATATCACGAACTGGGTTTTTATTACTGTGGAATGATCTCTGTTTATCTTGTTACAGATCGTGGAACTCCGGTGATGGTCCTTCCTAATGGTGTAGCTCCTAAAAATAAAAGTCTCTTTGTCATCACGGAAAAGTTGAAGCCAATAATACGAGACCTCATTGATCACACAAACACAGTGAGTTGAGGGGTCACTTGAGATTTCTGCTGCTTAGATGATTTTGTAACGGCAGCATCTTGTCACAGAAATATTGAAGAAGTCTGTTGCTGAACCTTTACCTTCAGTAACGGAGTGCTGCTATGTATTGATCGAAACATTTTTATGATGGTTAAAAATCTTTTGAGTACAGTCCAGTGAAAGCAACCCTATTTTCAAAAGAGCTTATTATTTTTAAAATGGTATCATAATCTGTGATAGTAACAGAAAATACCAATGTTAAATAAAATAGAGAAAAAACTTTATTTTAAAACTGTAAGGAACTCTTATTTTTCTTTTTTGTGTGGAATTTCCCTTTTTATATTGACAGTTAAAAATGTGGATTTCATTCCTAATACCAAAGATAGAAGATGGTAACAACTTTGGTGTCTCTATACAAGTAAGCTATATAACATTAAATTATTTTTGTTTTGAAAGTGGCCAAGTATCCAGTGTCTGTATCAGAAAAACTTTACAGAAGATAGGTAATCTGCGAAGGGGGGGGGGGACCCATGAGACAGAAACAAAGGAGGAAAAGTAATCTTTTGTTCTTTTATGAAGGCGGAATCAAGGAATAAAAGATGGATTGGAACTGATTTGTGACTACAATATAGCTGAGATGACCACTCAGGCTATTAATACTCAGCTTGAGATCTGTAAACTGAATACTCTGAATTAAGACAAAACAATAATTAATCGTGGAAAACAAACTAGAAAAATATCAATAAAAGTTATAAACAGATCTCTTCCCTTCTCAGTCAAGTGATGGTAGGAAAGGTGTCAGGTGGTGGTGCTGCAGATGGTGGATTTGTAAGAGTTCCTTCAGAGCTGTTCCACTTGTTTGTGTGTTCATCGGTTTTGGAAAGGAGAACCTGGCTTATCTTGCAGGTGTTGCTTCCTCAGTGATCATTCACCAGCACTACTATTCCAGAGATTTGGTCTCTTCCCTTCTGGCCACTCTGCATCCTCTTGGACTGACTTTGTAGAACTCTTGTTTATCTAGGCCTTGACTGACATATATCTCAAGTGCCTATCCCCTTACAAGCACCACTTTCCACCAGAACATTGGATCTCTCTGTTCACTGGTAGACTGCTCAATCCTTTATGTAACTATCTTGTGGTCTTTTTTTTTTTTTTTATTTAGATTTTAGTTTTCCCTTTATTTGACAATTCAATGTGTTTAGTAAGTTTTTTCTTGTCTCTGGACAGGCATCTTGGTATGAACCTTCTACAGGTAGTCAGAGAATTCCTTGTAAGACTTTGTGAATCTTTGTTCTTCCAAAGATCAGGGATTAGGTAAGAATAGGTTTTGGAAATAGCATTGTAAGTTACCTTTGTGCGGTCTTTAATCCTAGCCATGTTCAACAGCTGCTTTGGAATGGGTGCACAGTCATACCACCACATTTACCAGTCACCTTGTGACGTACTTTATGAGGCTTTCCAATCTTGTTTCTCTCAGTAGCCATGTTATGCAGGAATGATGGACAATTTTGTCAAAATGATACCACAGTGAACAGCTGTAACTACTTTGAACTCTCTACTACAAGACCGACGTGTCCATTGTTGTCTCCATGATAGCAATGAAAGTCTGAAATCTTGTTCTTTGTCCAACACAAATCATCTGGTTTTGGATGCTTCATCTTTCAGGACAGACCCAAGGAAGAAATCATTGATTTCATATTCCTTAGTCAGCAGTGAGAAGAAAGTCACTGGAGAATATTTCTATCTTTGGGCTTTCACCAGGTACCCATTTCTTGTCGGTGGCTTTTGTATTTCTTCCTCTTCCTCCTCCACCTGACCTCTGTTGTTGAAACTGCAGTGGAAATTTCTACAGGCAAGCAGCCTCTGCTTAGGTAATCTGCCTGAGCATGGATATTGGAAAGCCAACCCTTTCATTTTAACTGGCTCTTGGCTCTTTGGGTCCTGAGCTATTTATTCACTCAGCCACTCATGCTGGCCCTTATTTTAAAAGCCAGGAAGAGATAGAGGAAAGAAAAACAGTGCTGTAGGTCATTGTTAAAATAGTATTTCAACTTCTTCCATTAATTTGATTTGTGTAAGGTAGACCCAGTAAAAGATTATTTCTTCTTTTGGCTGAGTTTCTTTTGAAAGTGGTCATTGTGTAGATCTACATGGGTAATTGGTCATCAGTAGGCATTATGTTAGCTGGACTTGTGCTGGAACTCACATGGATTTGTCACCACTCTAAACATTATTTTAATAAGAACTTAGTTGCAGGCTTAAATATTAACCACCTGGTTTTGAAAGATTAAAAGGTGATACAGTTTTAGAATTTCTATTTAACATGTTTAAAAGTCCATTTACTTATTTGCAATATATCAACCAAAATGTTTGACCGGGATTAATTTGCTATGAATATGCTAATCCTGTTTTCCCTATCAGAATGAATGAGTAGGAAATAGTTCTCTTAGCTTGTGAATGTGGAGGGGGGCAAGTCTTGGGCTGTTAGTAGCAACTTTGTCAAACAACCAGAGATTAGTCCGCACAATTGGAAGACACTACTGTAGTGTATTATCAGGGGGGGGGGGTACTATAAGAGGAATCTCATGCTACTGATTTTGTAAACCAAACTTCACCTTTTCCTGGAATTCTGAAAACTTTTTGTTGCATCCATGTGAAGTCTGTTTTGTTTTATTGTTGATTTGTAAATTTCCATTCCAGGAAGATATCTTAGGAGAGGCGAGATCTGTGGAAACTGAGTCTGCTTCCTATCTGGATCAGATCTCTCGGTATTTTCTCAGCCGAGCCAAACTGGTATCTAAAGTAGCCAAGTATCCACACATTGTAAGCCATTCTGTTTATTTATTTTACACCTGTTCTTTGATAATTACTAGAAAAATATCTCCCCCCCCCAGGAAAAAATTGTAATTTATAGAGTATAAAACTAATGAATAAGAAATAAAGTTATCTCTGTATCTCCATCTCAAATCCATTTTATCTGCCTAAAGACACTTTGCACAGATAATCCTAAGGGAGAGAAAAAGACATCCATTACATAGTTGTTAGGGTTAAGAATAAATTTACCCCTAGAATGAAAAAAAAAAAAATACAAGGCTGAGTTTTCAAAAACTCAGAGAACCACTATAGCAGCATTGTAGCAACCATGGGCAGGGGTTAAGATTTTTTGTCTGTAAATTGTTGAATTTGGAGCAGAGTAGCAGATTTTGGTTCAAAAATATGGAATTGATTGATTGGCATCTTTGACATTGAGCTTATACATTTTCAGTAATTTGAGTACTAAAGTTCCATTTAATACTGACCCTGTTTAGTTAAAGCTCTCTTATTGCATTTATTTGTTTCTATTTCTGGAGGAGCGATTTAAAGCAAGCCAAGGGTGGGTAATATAGTTTTAAAAAAATAAAAAATAATTTGCTTATGCCATAAATAATCAGTATTTAGAGAGAGAGGTTCAAAGCTGCTCAACTATCAGACATTTCATTCTAAAATCCAGTTGTTGCATGGTCTGTTTATTTCAGCGTGTCTGACAGGAGATAAATGATGCAAAGCTGACACCGACTGAGCACGAAACTCGGGGACCCCAACTTCTGCAGTTCAGTAGTCTGGCCATTGGCTCCATAGTGAAGACAACTGTATAAAATCTTAGGATTTGGAAAAAATACTTGTAATAAAAATATAAATTACAGAAGATACAGAATTCAACAGTAGCTACAAAAGATGATTTAATAAATCAGATGTTTATTTTGTCCAATTTGAATATTTTGTTGCTTTTGCTGTGGGTGACAAGACAAAAAACTAACTTATTTATTTTAGGAAGACTACAGGCAAGCTGTGTGTGAGCTGGATGAAAAAGAATACATTGGTTTGCGCCTGATGACTTGTGAACTTCGAAACCACTATGTAAGTCACATCTTCCTTATGTTGGATGCAGATGTCAATTTGTGCACTTTTTTATAAACTTATTAAATAAAATAAGTTGAGACCTCATAAAGTCTTTTAAGGTAACGTGCAAATACTAGAAACCAAAGTTTGAAACAGATTTCTAATAGAAATTTTGCATGTATATATATATTACATATTATCTTTGTTTTAATGGTTTTTATAAATGTAAGAAGCTTTTTCTTTATTCATTTGAAAAAAACCTTAGGCTTCTGTATATCACCTGAGATGCTTTGACATCAAACTACCCTCTAAATCTGTATTACTCAGCACAGGTTGAGCCATAGGAACTGTGACACAGCACATTCCTCATTAATATAACTCTGCAATGACAAATCCATACATCCCCAACTCCACGTGTTTTGCATTAAGAGTGTGTTGATTAAATAAATGTACATCCAGTTCAACACGCACTAACTAGAGTTTGTAGGGTGTTGGTATAATAGTAGTAAGATAAAAATTGATGTGTGTACAGAAGGTTAAAAAATAGAATTCCTGGCTTTTCTGAGTCGGTGTTATAACTTTTTACATCTTACATCTATAACAAAGCTCATTGTCACTCACCGTTACCCTACAAAAACACAACGTTTATTGAGAGTCTCATTTGAATTTGGAATGAAGCATTTGTCTTTGTTTTTTCTTTATAAAATTAAGAATTATTAGCGGTTTTGTCATCTATTTAAGAAAAAAAAAGATTGCCTCAATTTCAAAATTTGTAAGCTGAAGTAGGCAGCATTTTTTGCAAAGGTCCATTCCTTATTATGTAAATTTTTGTTTTTGATTACTTGTGATTTAACTTTATGGTCTTAGAAAATAATTTTTTAAAATGAAATTTATTGAATGAACTAATGATTCTGTGCATATTAATCAATGCTCTTTTTGTTAAGTGTGTTACCTAAGCCACCAACAGTGAATTATATATATATATGGGGGCATCTGTGCCAGCCATCTTTATTTACATTTCATTTTGGATATTCCTGTTTCACTTGGATCTCCTGATTAATATGTAAATAATAATATTACTGCATTATCTTCTTAAACATTTGCATACTGCAGGATTTAAAATCAGTTTTAAAAAGGCTAGTTTGTATTTTTAAAAGGTACAATATCAAAATTCTTTTATAGAATACTAGAATCTTGTCCTAAAATGTCAGGCTGAGTGCACTCAGGTTTTATATGTATTAATCAGTAGAATGCTCATGTCTGGTTTTAAGTAGAAAATTAAAACTACCTTATTGTGAAGTTTATAAGATCTGTGGGCATCAAACTCTACCTGTTTTGTTTTTTGTTTTATTTTTCAAATTACATCTCTCGCCCACCTGTCATTTACAGTTGATATAAACCTCTAGATAATGTGGATAATTTTAATTCATTAGGAACAATAAGACTAAATCTTAAGATCACTTTTACAAAAAAGAAAAAGATCCAAGTTTATGAATTAAATGAAAGAGGAAAAACAACAAATGTGCTAAAATAATTTATTTGCTTTGCATTGTTATTTCTGTTTCTTTTTTTTCCTCCATTCATTAGTACAGTTGGTTTAATATAATGACTATATTATCAGGCAATTGGAGATACAAGAATAAAAAAATCAATTGAAATTATATAATCCAAAGTATAAATGTTTATTCAGTTTTCATGTAATAGTTCTTGAACTAATGAAAAACAAAACTTTTTAAAGAGATGTTGAACTTTGGTGATTCCAATAGGCAGCTTCACTGATAATCTACAATGTTTTAGTTTAAAGTATTAAATGAGTGTAAATAGGTTTGGTTTCAGTCAGAAGTATAATCTGTTAGTATCCTCTAGCTTAAACACATCAAACTTTTTAAAACGAGATGGCTCAGGTTTAGTACAACAGATCAATATGTTTGGGATAAAATGGTATAGTGTTATTACTTTAAATGAGTTTAAAGCTTTTGATGGAAAAATAATCAGATTTCAAATATTGGCGTTGTTGTTTGTTTTACACATCCTTTACATTCAATTTATTATAATGGAAATGAGAATACAATGGTTCATACACCAAATAACGGAAATGGAAAAATTAAAAAAGAACACTTCCTTTCCTAAAAATACATTTAAATTTTATATAAAAAAAAACAGATCTGGATTTTTTAGTCAGAATTGTTGGTGCAAAATTAAAAACAGCAAAAGTTAAAGAATGGACATTTTCTACATCTCAAGATATGAATTTTATATGTACATAAGATATGATAGTGATACTATATGTTTAATGGATTTAAACTTAATAAAATTCTAAATATTCAAATCTAACCAATAATGATGCAACAACTAAGATTCATATTGATAAGAAAGACTCAGCAGCAATATAGAACTGAACAGTAATAAAAAAAAAAAAAATTAGAAATTTAGCTGTGTTGACATTTGGAGTGAAGGCTGCAAATAAAAACTTATACTGATGGCTGGAGATGGAAGATATTTGAAACTTGGTGGTTCTGTTGGTATAACAATTAAAATAGATATGAACCAAAAATATATCTCTGCTATCAGTGATAAAAATCAAAAATATGTTGACTTTTTAAAATTTAAACAAGTAATACACACATTTCCTGCTTGGAATAGCTGTACTAAATCTATTCAAGAAGTGAGTTGGGAAATTTTATCATCAGTTATAGTGATATCAAGCATGGTAGGTTAAGTCATGCTCAAGTGGATACGTGGAAGCTGAGCTCCAGTAATGGGCACGGTGAGTGTCTGTGAACGTCCTTATTTAAAAATGGCGTAAGTTTTATATCTACCATTGTTAGTGTTACGGTTTATTGTTCAAAATTTACAAGCAATTTTGGTACAGCTTCAAATGGAAATTATAAACCAGAAAAGGTCATTTAATTTCACAAAGATTAAAAAAAAAAAATGGAATGTAACCTAATTTTACTGAGTGTGAGGTGGCAAAGAGACTCATTCAATAATTGTGGCTCAATGCTTGAGGGGGTAGCACAAATGTGTGTGTGTACGTGTTTCTCTTAATTATTTACAATTCAGTCAGGACATCCAAGTGAAGCATGACTTTGAAGATGGTGCAGACTGAATAGAAAATAATTTTCTTTTTTTTTTTTAAATGTAATCTCTCTCTCTCATTTCAGGCATCGCTGCATGATATTGTAATGAAGAACATAGAAAAAATTAAGCGACCCCGTTCAGCTAACACTGAGAACCTTTACTGAGATGGTCACCAGCATTTTAATTTTTTTAATTCTGTTTATTTTCTTCTGTTTTGCTGTAACATGAGAAACAGTTTTATTATGGAAAAGAGGGCAATGGCACTTTCAGGTGCAAGAAAAGGTAAAATAATTTAAAAAAAAAAAAACTATCCCATAAAGTAATTGTTTATAAATTGACGGTCCTTGGTCTTCTTACATTAGTCAGATTGGAATTCTTTGTTATTAATTTGGTTTTATTTCTGTCAGCATTTCTTTATTAATTTTTTTTCTCACCTGGTGTTGTACTGCCTGCTGAAAATGTCAGATCTTTCTTAGTGTAAATGTGAACTTGGTAGCAAGTTGCCACTTTTAACTACTTGCTAGTTGTTAAATGTGTTACTGATGCGAAAAAGAAACAAGTCAGCATCTAATTCCATCACTGGACCATTTGCTTTTTATTTAATAAAGTCTTTCTCTTCTGCATATTTGGAGTTTGTTCAAGATCCCCCGCCTTTTTTTTTTTTAAATGTAGCATACCAAGGATGTTCAAATCTAACAGATCAAAAGACAGAAGTTTATCATTGTAGCATATATTAAGTGTAAGTATTCACCGTGATGTGCACCTGTCTCACAACTGCAGAACAGATATAAAAGTATATTGATGAATGCCAACAAATTTTAGCGACACAAAAAAATTACTGCTATTGGTAATTAATTAATTTAATACTGTAGATCTGAGTGGTGTGGTAGTCTAATGGCTAGCCCACTAAGGCCAAGGACACTGGTCAGGGATAGCTCTGACGTGGTTTCTTCTCACTCTTCAGCCAGTTGCGTGCATTTTCTCTGCCAGGTACTTCATTTTCTTCTCATCCCTAAACAGAGTTCCAGTATGGACTTTTAATAGACTCATTCGGTTGGCCAAAGTCTTGAGTGCACTGGGCACTTTCATAGTGTTACATGCTCCCTTTTCCTTAAAAACTGTAAATTTGAGTATTTTTGATAAATTTCCAATACTCTCTCAACCCTGTGATTCTGTTTTTGTTTAAATAAACAATGCAGTGGTGGGCATTATATTATAGTGTTACACCTTTTAATGTTTCGCACACAATCTGCCCAATGAACTATCAATGTTGGTTAAATACACCACACAGGAAATTTGAAATTAGTTGGGGGGGTCATCAATTTTTATGGTTTGTTATTTAGCAGAGTGCTCTGTATGAATACTGCAGTGGCTTGGTTGGAGAGATGCTGAGTCCATCTAAGGTGGTGAAATATTCCAGCACAGTGAGTGAACCTATTGAAAGGCCCTGCTGGGACTCTTCATTGCTTGTTTAAATGGCATATACAATTTAATTTAAGTGTCTTTGTCTCAAGAAAGTTTTGGTTTACATGAAATATTTTAAATTTTTTTTAAAAAGGAGCAACTTTTTTGAAAATATGAAGAAAAAAAAACTTTGGGAATATTATAGATGGCAATTTAAAGACGCAACAAGCTAATGAGGTTGTGTAGTGCTTCATGGGACCTGGTACTTTATCTTCAGCAGGAAATGGAAAGTCCATGCTAGAAGTATTTAGCTGTGGAAGGAATATCCTGAGCGGTAGTGAAGAGCAAGAAGAAAAACCAAACCAGTCCCCAGCAAGAATGGAACTTTGACCATCTGCCACAGCAGGTCGGTACACTACATGCTCAGCTGGTCATTGCCTATTCAAGTTCTGATGTTGCTACTGTTTCCTTTGCTCTCACTTAAAAAAAAAAACTAGAATAAAACAAATGGCAGTCTCCAAATTAACAATAGGAAAATATTTAATTATCTCCCATGTTGATTTACAGTTTAGCAATGGTGTGGAATCATGTATGGAATTGGTAAGTGTGTGGATTTCATCACTTCTTAAATAGACATTCAAGCTTATTTTGGATGCTTATGATAGTACCCACCCGCATATCCCTCTAGCTTGCTGAAATCATATCATATACATATAATCTGCTAGTCGGTGTTCCTGTCAGAGACTGGCTGCTGAGTGAGTGAACACTAACCTTTCTGTAGCTCTGTACCTACAGCCCAGCCATTATGTTGCACACTGAATATGTTGATATTACTGGGAGATGTGTTACATACAGTTACCTTCACATTTTTACATGGTGATAATACTGCAGCAGTTTCAATGAAAAAAATGTTCATTTTTAAATTTTGTTTTTAATGCACCCTGCAAAAAAAAAATCTGAGTGAACTCTCACTCTTGCATCATCATTACTTAACTCTGAATACTTTTAGCATTTATTAGGGTTAACCCTAACCCTGCCCATAAAATATTACAGCCTCATTGTGCCAGTCATTACTTGAGAGATACTAATGTTTAACTTATCTATAACATTTGTGTATTTAAAAAAAAAAATAATTTTGGCAACTTTATAATGCAAACAATTTGACCTGAGTGAAATTTTTTTTAAAATTACTAAAATCAGGATATGGTATTAACACACACACACACACACCCATTTGAAATATTTTGCTTTTAACAGATATAATTTCCCCTATGTAAATAATGGTTCAAAGTCATGTTTTCAGCTAATAAACACCTAAAGGAAAGTTACAGATAATACTTCTACTGGATGTTTATTTTATGTAATGTACTATTTTGAACATTTTATGACATGGCTATGAAATATCAAGCACAACAGCTTTAAAGTTGTAGAGGATGATTTCAGAATTTAAACTTCCAGTAAATCTGGTTTGTTATCATTCCAGGGAAAGCAGAAAGAGAGCTGCATTGGCTTTCTTGCCCACAGGTAAGCTTGCTCGCTCTCTAATGCTCAGCCTTACAAGACAGTGCTGCATTTGTCCTTTCAATGACATGATGAAAGAATTCTCCTGCTTTGTTCAACTAATTTTATCATGTGCTTGCTCACCTAGCATCATTGTAATCATCAGCTGCAGAACTGAGGGGTGCTATTATAGGAGCTGGCTGCTCGGATTCAGCTGTCATCAGCAGAGAGGCCATTTTCTACATTATAATATATCTGACGTGCAGTCAGTGGAGGGCAAGATGGTAATGGTGGTCTTTAGTCAGCTGCTGCAATTCATTCAACCAGTTGTCTCCTGGTAATATCTGCACTGACAAGAAGCTGCCTCTTCCTTGGCTCTTCTGCTCCACTAAATCTTCAGGTCTGCTGATCCTTTGTAGAACAAACTTAATGTGTGGTTCTCCAGTCATCCAAGCCTTGATGAACTGAAAAATAAATGTGCAATTCTAGTTCACATGTCCATTTAAATGTTTAGCATTCGTATACTGGATCTATTTACTATGAAATTAGACATTATGTCTTTAATAGATGTAAAGTTCATTACATAAATTCATGTTGACTTGCAAATTTTATGATTTTAAAGATTCTGCTGTCATAGTCATTTATATACATTTTTTTTAAAAAAAGAATAGGTCCATGAACAGAAGCAAGATACCCCTTTGTGGTATCCTGTAATTTGGTTCATCATCGCTTTTTACATCTAGATACTGATGTAAATATTGTAGTTTTTTTTTTCTTGTAACAGCAGAAAAAAATCTTGTACAGTATAGGAAACACCTAATAGCAACAAAATTAACTTTTGGTGTAGATCACCAGCTGATGAAGATTGATGCATGCACTCCTCCCTCCCATCTTTAGCCAAGTTTAAAAATAAAACCAAACATTCTGAAGTTGGTAGAATTATGAAACATTTGTTCACATGTTAAAACCAGGAAAGTTGGTGAAATATTTTGTCAGCTAGCTTAATGATAAATAGGAAATAATTTGTGATACTAAAGAAAGGCTGGCTATTTATCAAAGAGAAGAAAGAAAGGGGGGAACATTGATCTCTTATTTTCTGATGCATCACATTTACCTTGAAGTGGGAATAGGCTTTAGATGAGGTATGCTGCAGTGTCCTTTTATGTACTTAAAGTATGAGCATGAAATCTGGCACAAGGTCTCCACAATAATCTATAAAAGCTGACTGCTAAAGACTAATATTTTTTTATGTAGAACTTGTGTAATCCCTGGGTGGGGGGAGAGAGAGTAAGTGTGGCTGCTGTAGTCAAAACATGAAAAATCTGTGATTGCTTGAGAAAAACAAGTAAAACAGGATTATGTTCACGATTAACCATTGTCACATTTGTCGCAACATAATAATTTGCTCTCAAACCGGCCCCTACAGAAAGAGAGGTGAAGTATAATGTTCGTACAAGGACAGTTCCCAGGTATTTGAAAAATTTAAGTAGTTATTATATCTAATAGGGTGTGTTCGAAAAAGATGTATGAACTTTTCTATAGCCTTGTGAGCCAAGCGTTTCTGGGGGACATCTTGTGTATATATACACAGATAAAAGCATCTTTTTAAAAATTCGGTGGAAACAGAGGTATAGAATAACATCTGAAAAACCTAAAGCAATATGTGTGCAAACAAAAACATATTTTATTATTATTATTATTATTATTGTTATGACTACTGATCACTCCCCCCCTCCAGTGGAATTTTCCGCGGGTCTCATGTAGAAAACAAAATGGCTGAATCGCTGACGGGCTGTGGGTGTGTTTCGTCAGCCGGGTAATTCAGAAAACCCTTCCCGAAATGCAACGCTACGGAAACTCGCGATCAGGCTACGATCATCAACGATTCCTTCCAAACCTTCAGCCTAACAGACAAACATGGCAGATGGGGAAGGGGGGAGGGGAAACAACTCCCCCCCCCCCAAAAAGATGGACGCCCGAAGTTTAAGTAAAGAGAATGCAAAATTAGATAATTAAAGTCCACGGTATCAGCGAGTCATCCATCCATGCATTTCCTCGCCTACTTTCTACTTTCACTTATTCCTGTATATGGGTGCTAGGCCGGTGTGACGGCTCGGTTACCGGTAACAAGTAACTCGAGTCGACATTATTTGAATACGAACGAAAATCATTAAACTAAATTTGTAAGTACGGTTTTGTTCTAGCGGAACTTTCATTTCTTTAAACTTCTGGAGTGGATTTTACTCAGCATGCCCGCACCAAGCTCTCAGTCGGCGACGAGTATTTTAGAGTCACATCACCACCGTACCGCGTTGTATCTCATAGGGAGAAGGACAAGCTTCCGTTAACCATATCGCAGCAAATAATTTAAATACATTCGGCGTAACAAGCCCCCCCTATTCTATATTATTTTGTGTAATTCTTATGCGAAACGTTTATCTGGATTTACCGTACTCAAGCTATGTAAAGGCGACGTCTTTAATATCGCCATGCTATGATACACGCCTGGAAATGAAGAGGAGTTCTAGTACGGGCACCTTCGCTTTGTGACCTCCCACGCTGAGAAGTGGTCGTGGAAACCACTCAGTAATGCAAACACACGATTCCTTATCTTGCAACCAATAGGGATCTGCAACGAGGGAAGTGTGTATATCGCGTAGGTCAATAGCATTTCCACGTTTCTAGGTTTGGTCGGGTACTCGCTTTCCCTTCCAAATCCCCAGTCCAGCTCACAGGTAGCAGCGTCAAGACGTTGGCAGTATTTCACGCGAAAAGTCAACTTCCGCCATCGGTGCTCGTCTTGGTGGCTGGCCCAGCCGTTTCGAGAATGGCGGCGGGGGGGGGGGGCGGTTGTTAACTCTTTCGCAGCCGTGCAGAGTCGCGGTTTTATGCCACAGCACGACAGATCGTAAAAATTACGGAAAGAATACAACTATCTGCAGTACCGCTGATCGCAAAGGTTGAAGGAAGCTGGCTGGATGTGAACAAAACTACTCACCGGCGCGGTGGCCCAGTGTACCACTAGTCGAACCCGGCTTGGCTGGCGGACAACCGAGGCACAACTCCTCCTTGCCGGGGTTGTCGCCCTTCTAGATATCGGTACAGTATACGACAAAGTGAAGATGATGGCGTTTGTTCCTTTCTGGGACTTCGTCTTTGTTTTTGTTTTGGTTTTACTGTTCAGACGCGGCCTTCTTTTCCATAGCGGGTGGTGCATGGCCCTCAAGGCCGGATTAACAGATGAGCTAAGTAAGCTACAGCTTAGGGCCTCTAAAAGTTATTAATATCAGATACAATAATTTGTTTACAGTAAACTTTTTTTGATAAAAAACAATATACTTTTACGTTGCATTTTTACCTGTAAATAAGTTGTAATATATTTTATTATTTTGTACATTGATTTTCATATTAAAATATATAAAACTGTCTTTTAATTTTTTATGATATGGGGCCTTTCACACTTGACTTAGTTTAGGGCCTCACGTTTTCTTAATCCAGCCCTGATGGCTCTTAAACTATATTTAAGTATCTTTTCTTTATTGCCTCTACTCTGAGGTTAACGACTTGTGCATACAATTGTGCCATTCTTCTTCACAGGGTTAACATAATAATCAGTATTCTTCGTTTATGAATTTTACTTGAATAAGAAGCTTTATACTATTATTTGTATATTAAAAAGGCATTTTTTTGTACAGTGCATATAATCTTCGTGCAACTAAATAATAAATACCTCTCCCTTCTTGTCTATAATAGTCTTGTCTGCTAAAAATGAGATTCTGTGCATCTGCCAAAAGTTGGGCTGATAATGCAAACGTCAGCGAAAACAGCTTACGCATTGAATTTCTATCATTTTGTTAAGTAAAAAAATGGAGGGGGTGATCCTCTGTATTAAAAGTAGGTAGGCAGTGACCATTTGCCCCCTTCCCCATGTGTCCAGCGTCCTTGCTTGGAATTATTTTTTTAAAAAATTGGCAGACATTTTACCGACTTCTAGATGTCTACTTGTAGGCAACGGTAAATGTTCGTGCCATTGCATTGTGGGAAGATTTTAAATAATCGGAAACCAGATTCAGATTACATTGTGGAAACATTATTATTATTATTTATTATTATTATTATTATTATTATTATTATTATTATTATTATTATTATTATTATTATTATTATTATGCAGGAATAGTTAACTATTGCTTAATTAGTTGCATTCTCTTTTTTAAATGCAAGGCTACAATAATGTCCGGATAAGTTGTTGCAATATCTAACTAAAGCTGGCACTAAAGAAAAATGAGAGAGAGAGAGAGATTGACGTCAGTACAGAGAGAGAGAGAGAAGAGACATATGACGTCAGTCAGAGAGAGGAGATATTACGTTAGTATATATAGAGAGAAGGGACATATGACGTCAGTACAGAGAGAGAAGAGACATGACGTCAGTACAGAGAGAGAGTGAGAGACATATGACGTCAGTATAGAGAGGAGACATATGACGTCAGTACAGAGAGAGTGAAGAGACATATGGCGTCAGTACAGAGAGAGGAGATATTACGTTAGTATATATAGAGAGAAGAGACATATGACGTCAGTACAGAGAGAGTGAAGAGACATATGGCGTCAGAACGGAGAGAGAAGAGATATGACGTCAGTACAGAGAGAGAAGAGACATATGACGTCAGTATATATAGAGAGGAGACATATGACGTCAGTACAGAGAGAGAAGAGACATATGACGTCAGTACAGAGAGAGAAGAGACATATGACGTCAGTATATATAGAGAGGAGACATATGACGTCAGTACAGAGAGAGAAGAGACATGACGTCAGTACAGAGAGAGTGAAGAGACATATGACGTCAGTATAGAGAGTGAAGAGACATATGACGTCAGTACAGAGAGAGAAGAGACATATGACGTCAGTACAGAGAGAGGAGATATTACGTTAGTATATATATAGAGAAGACATATGACGTCAGTATAGAGAGGAGACATATGACGTCAGTACAGAGAGAGTGAAGAGACATATGGCGTCAGAACAGAGAGAGGAGACATATGACGTCAGTACAGAGAGAGAAGAGACATATGACGTCAGTACAGAGAGAGAGAGAGAGCTGTTCATTCCTTCAGATCTTTACTGGAATCAGCGATACGAATTATGCTGACACTCGATCATAATAACCTCAACCCTTTGAGACTTGATTCAGTACGTGCTTAAACGTACGGTTTTCTCCCGCAGCATTAAAGCAACAACAATTGCAAAATTATGAATGAAATACGATCTGTTAAATTGGTCTGCACTTGCGGTGCTAAAACATTTAACAGGCTCACAACTTGTTTTTTTGTTTTTTTTAATCTAAGTCAACAGTATTTTTCACTAGATTCATTAATACTATTAGAAAGTAGCGGGTTAGTTCGCGCATTTCCCATCTTATTGATGATAACTGGACTGAACTATCCAATAACCCACCACCCTTTTCCCCGTCGCCATCATCAAGGAATTCAGCCTCAAGAGAGACGGTTTTTAGAGTGCTGTGGTGCTAAGTTGCTGCGGAAAAAATAATACCTTAGGTTTCCTTTCTTATTCAGATTCAACAATGAAAATTAACAAAACGAAAACAAGGGGCAACTGGAAATTACCGTTGGTTCCAGAGTCCGCGCGAGTATAAATCAGTCCTGAAATTAAGTGTTACCTTAAAGGATAAAAGTATAGGCTACATAAAAAAAAATGTTAAATAATAAAAATCGCTTATAATCAAAGAATCGTAGGGGAGAAGCAATATTTTTAAAAATGAATTAATTTTAATGGGAGGGTAAAGGGAGTCTCTTAGAAAGGCGAAATCTATGTCTATTACCATTATTACGACGAGAGAGAACGTTTACAGGACGTTTGGTGAGATCCCGTCAAACCTTCCGCATGTACGTTCCTTTTTTCTTCCTTGTTTTTCCTTCATCTTCTCACCGAACACTCCTGCTTCGCGCCGTAAGCATTTCGTTTTAATCCCACCGATGTGACTTCCGCCGCCAGCCTAGCAACCGTTACCACTGGTGACCGCAGCCCGTGGATAAAATCTGGATCGCCACGATTCTCGATGCATTCTCCAGTTCGAACCGGACAATCGATCGAGTCGCTCGGCCATCACGTCCTCGTTAAAAGTAAATACCAGGTTCATCCTGACTTCCCCATCCTGTAACTCGAGATCTGGAATGACCGCCGTGTACGACAGAGGAAAACCTCGGGCCCAAAAGTGTTCACTACTTAAGTTGAACGTATTCTTTGAAGCAGGCTTAAGGCTTATGCACTTTCTAGTTGCTATGAAAGAATACCCCACCCCGCTTTCCTCAGGATGGTAACGGGCTGGCAAGACAAATCTAACATCACCCAAAAGTTTTAAACCCCACACAAGCTTGCGCATTTATCCAACCAGGCAAATAATTCGAGCAACTCTAAAACTCTGGATCTCTAAATCACAAATGAGCGTTCTCAATAACTGTTTCATGCGTTGCTTTATGTTCGAAATTTCTCACTTTCGTTTGTAAGCTACCAGAATCGACTATACACGAAATCGAGCCGTTCATCTTAATAACTCTAAAACAACAACAAAAACGTGGCCATTATTATTCGAAAGTTCTTTGGCTCATTTTATATATTGGCCAGATTGTACTCTAAAACAACAACAACAACAAAAACGTGGCCATTATTATTCGAAAGTTCTTTGGCTCATTTTATATATTGGCCAGATTGTACTCTAAAACAACAACAACAAAAACGTGGACATTATTATTCGAAAGTTCTTTGGCTCATTTTATATATTGGCCAGATTGTACTCTAAAACAACAACAAACAACAACAACAACGTGGCCATTATTATTCGAAAGTTCTTTGGCTCATTTTATATATTGGCCAGATTGTACTCTAAAACAACAACAACAACAAAAACGTGGCCATTATTATTCGAAAGTTCTTTGGCTCATTTTATATATTGGCCAGATTGTACTCTAAACAACAACAACAACAACAACAACAACGTGGCCATTATTATTCGAAAGTTCTTTGGCTCATTTTATATATTGGCCAGATTGTACTCTAAAACAACAACAACAACAAAAACGTGGCCATTATTATTCGAAAGTTCTTTGGCTCATTTTATATATTGGCCAGATTGTAAGTCGTCTAAGGAGGATCACATCATAAAGTTTGCGTCACTAAGGAACAGCTACGTGTATTTTTCTCCTTAATTAGATACCTGAAAACCCGGCCAGCGATTTTTCAAGATTCATAACAATTAAATTAGAATACCACAAAGAGTCTTCAATGATCTCATGCCCGATGCAGAGAGACCAGAAACTTTTATTATGCAATTTGTGGGAATGTAGTATCTGGAGAATTTTCTAGTTTGAAAACGGTTAACAAAATATTTGCCAAAACAATAATCAAAAGTTATCTCCCTTTAGTATTAAAAGTACTATTAGGCCGTTACAAGAGTTTTGCCAGTTTTTATGTTAATTTGGGGTTAATTTTTTGTATGTTTGTGAAGGTGTATGTAGATAAGCTATATATCGTTTTGTAGCTTGTGCGTTGGCATACATTATAAAAAAACCTACCTTTTTAAAAATCATAAAATGGATATTTGTTTAAGGTTCTGAGTGAAGCATGGATAGAAAAGTTTTTTGCATTTTGCTTCACGGGTTCAAACCACAAAACGAGTGCGGCAACTCGTAACATTAAGCAAGCACGGGGCGAGGACACAGCGGTTGAGCGCACAGTACAACGATGGTCTGCAAAGTTTCGATCAAGAGATGTAAACCTTGAGGATAAGGAACGTAGCGGACGTCCTTCCAGCTGTGATGACAGCCGTCTGAAAGCCTCGGTTGAAGCTGATTCGAGAAAAACAGAGCAAGAAATTGCTGGAGAGCTCGACGTGAGCACTGCAACTGTTCCCAGTCATCTCGACGCAATCAGCCAGGTGAAACGGCTGGACAAGTTGGTGCCTCACGAGTTGAATGAAGAACAACAAAATCATCGATTGGAGACCTGCTCTTCGCTTGTCGTAAGAAACAAAACCTGGCGAGACCATCACAGCTGAAAGGTGCTGTCGTGAATTAAACGTTGTTCATCAGAAACTCTCCCAACGACAGCCGGCATTGGTGAATCGAAGTGGCCCAATCCTGCTCCACGACGATGCTCGTCCTCATGTTGCGAAACTGACTCTTCAGAAACCGAACACGTTGGGGTACCAAGTTCTCCCTCACCCAGCCTATTCACCAGACCGTTCTCCCCTCGACAGCTTCCTCTGTATGAAATCCTTCTCCAATCAAGCAGCAATGGAAACTGCCTTCCAACAGTTTATCGACTCCAGAAATCCAGACTTTTTCCAAAATGGCATCAGTGCGCGTGGACCTCGCTGGGCGGAAGTGTATTGATTGTAATGGAGCTGACTTTGATTAATAAACTTCACGTTCAGCAACGATACGAAGTCTCAATGTTGCTGTAAAACCTCGATTTAACGGACTCCACCCCGTTCAACGGAAGCTGTCTGCTCTTCCCGGCAAAAGTTGTTATTAGATATGATCGTTATATAAGATCTTATGTAAACGTCCGGATTTGACGGACACACCCCCCCTATTATTCCGTTAAATCGAGGTTTTACTGTAATATCCCTTCGATCGGGCAGTACTAATTTAAACAGTGATTCACCCGACCGTTAACTTAGGCTTGGATCCGGAACCCTCGCCGGAGGGGGACAGTGGATGCGCGACACCGGAAACTAGGCCGACCGAACGAGCCCACATAGCTCTTGTGAGAGGAAAATGGGACGACCCAGAGGGAAAGCGAGTAAGACAAGGAGTAAATGCCGTATAAAGATTGCCCTTTTAATAGTGTCAGTTGTTTTAGTTATTTTTTATACCTCGGGGGATTAAAAAAAGTAAATAAAGGTGGTAAGAATGAAGATAGAAAAGACAGATGATAGCCATCTTTTTGTAAAGCCCTTCTTGATAATTACTAAATGATATGTGATTCCATCAGCATCTGCTGATATTTTCCAAAATAAACAGTGAAGTGAATAGCTGAATTTTTTTTAAAAGAAGATGATTTGGAATTACTTTGTGAAGAATGCATTTGTCACCTAGGATAATGCTTTTATTTAAAAAAAAAAAAAAAATTATTGGTGACAGAAAGAAAATTTGGGATGGCCACAGTTTCATCAAACAATATAGCAAAGAAAATACAAGATGTTGATAGCTGAGAGATCTCATTACTTAAAACCTGTTAAAAATCAATGGTTTGCTACTTTACAACACCTGTTCATATGGTTGATTTTTATACAGGCTGAACAGGTCTAGGCTACGTTTGACTTACCTGACATTCTATGTTTTCTTAGTCCAACAGGAATTCATCAAAACTGGTAATATATAAAGAATCTGCAACAGAAAGGTGGAGATGTACATAGACTTTGACAAAAAAAGCAAGACAGTTGCCTGCCAGGGGGGTAATTTTTATATCTTTATTCCTTCTTAGTACAAATAAAATACATGATGAGTACTGAAGTGGATCTGTACCCAGAAAGCAGCAGAATGGGGATGGACTGATTTACAATTTGAGGGGTTCTCTACTTCTCACAAGTCTCTGTATCATTAAAACATGGAGACAATTCGAAAATGCAAGATATGCATCCAAACTCAAACCCAGGATTATATACCTTCCTTGTTACTAGCAATAAATAGTGTTTTGATGGTCACAAACTCAATGTTGCTTGCACCTATTTGTAGTCATCTTTGTTTTATATAATTTTTCTTGTGTTTCAAAATAGACACTTCATCTTTTCACTACCCGTAATACAAGAGTTGGAGGGGAGAACAAAAAGAAAACAAGCAAAACATATTTTTATGGAATAACTAAAGCTAAAATACATATTCTTTTTACAAAATTCTATTGTCACTATTTATCCCATTAGATGCTGTTTTCTAATAGCACAAAAAAAAAAATAAAAAATGCATATTTCCTTGAAAAAAGCCTGTACTTTATTTCCCAGTCTATATTTGTGAAAACACAGATATGTGAGAGTACTTGAAACTAAATTCCACTGCAAATAAATCTGCAGAGGCGTCTTTCATCATTTTAAGATTTTTTTGTTAGCATGAGTAATTAAAAAAACTTCCAATAATCGTTCATTCCTAGAAAAAAGTATATTCAAATGAAAGCCAAAGAAATTAAAATTTTATTCTGATCACATGATGTTAATGCAATTTGTTAGAAGAAGAAAAAACAAACCATATTGCATTTAAATTGTGAATAATGTTAGGTGGTTTCATAAAAAAAGAATAAAACAAATGCACAATCTCAAGACCCTTCTAGTTCAATGTGAACTCAGAAAAGAAATTTTGGCAACACAACTCTGATAGTTTTGCTCGTTTTTTTTTTGGTATGGCATGAGTTAAAAAATATCTTTCCTTTTTTTTTTAAAAAAAAAAAAGAGGCTTAAACAGAAAGAAATTGCGGGTGATACTGTGGATGACAAAAAAAATTTGCTTCGGATTCCAGAAACAGAGTTTCAGACTGAAAATTGTAGTGTGTTTAGAATTATCTCCCCCTACCCTTTTTCATGGGAATTCTGAAGAAATCCATCCTGTTCTACTCATTAGACAATCGCGCGAACAGGCGCCAAAAACTCCTCTGCGCTCTTGTTTCGCATGAGTTTATTACCAGATTACTGATAAATATTAGATAAGCGTTCAACTTGCCTTAGCGGAAGTCCATCACCCGGCCGCAACTGCCGTTATTTATTTCGAGATAAGCCACAGAAGCTCAGCACCATTGAGCAGACAGAAATGATCGTGCACCCGTCTCGCTCTGAAAAGGGAAATTCGGCCATACGTGTAGAATTTGCGCGTCAGAAAAAAGCAAGGGGAGGGGGGGAGTTACAAAAAGCCCCTTATTACAAGTATTTCACCACCACTTAAATGTACACTTTCTGTTTCTTTCTAATTGTTTGTTGTTTTTTTTCCTCGATAGCTTATTTTTGCACGACGCGTGGGGCCCCACCAATGCCTGGATCGGTGACAAAAGAAAAGACTTACTCAAAAGAGATCTAAAGCCGCTTCAGCCCTAATTTTGCAACATACGCCCCCCCCCAAACAATCCTTTTAAGTGGCATTTACTCTCGATTCCTAAAACCAAAAATTCACATTTTAAGGTTAAATCTCCCGTCTCTTGGGATGGGGACGAATACTTTGAAAAACGTCAGGGGGTGGGGGAGAGAGGGAGACCATTAAGCAACCTCTCCTGAGTCCCTTTTATCTGCTACCCGTCAAGCGACCGCACACGCAAGACCCTAAATTTAAAAACAAACTGCCGTACGAGATCCCCCCCTTTTTTTTTAATTGACCACAGATTCCTGACCCCCACCACCACCCACATCTTGGGAGAACGTGAAGACGGTACCAATTCTCTGTAACGCGGGTAAGCCTATTTAATCACATGGGGCGGCGGCTATTGATGGAGAGATGGCGAACGCCACACCCAGTGAGGCTGGTCGGTGTCGGAGGTTCATCCGAACGGCTGGATATGTAAGCTCAAGTCTCTCGGCCGGGACGGGATCGCACACCGGCAGTGGAAGGCGAGAAGACGGCCCCGAGCCGACCTGCGAACGTTGTCAGATCTCGCTGCCAGTAGCCTCCCCCTGGAATGAATTCCTCTCAAAGGGTCATTGCGTATAAAGATATCGATGAGCTGTAGTACAATCGGATGGAAGAATCTAACCGCGACGACCCCGAATATCGCATTTAAAAAAAAAAAAAAAAAAAAAAAAAAGGCAGAAAATTAAAGAACCGCGGCCCCTAAAACATGGGCTCTAATTTACCGGGCCTCGCGCTGCTGCTTTTGAATAGAATGGAAGGGGGGGGGAGGGGGTTACACATATATATATATTATATTTATTAATATAATTCATTCGTTTCCTGGTAATGACGGCAGCACTAACGGACCAATACGATTCGCTGTTACAACTCGGTCCACGGCGGAGCATCGACGGAGTCTCGCCCGACGGATTGTTTCCGTCTCGCGTCTACTTTCCTTTTCCCTTCCCGTCTGCCGATGGCTGTTTCGCCTCTGTGATGCGGTAAGTTGCTGCCCGTATCGCCTTACACCACTCCAACCCGTCTCGCGGAAAGCCCGTTCGGGCGGCGGGGGAGGAGAGGAGAGGAGAGGAGGAGGAGGAGGAGGAGGTGGGCCCCCCCCCCCTCGCCATACGAACGCGCCCGCCGACCACTCGGTCTTCCTCCGTCGTTTCCCAGTTTATTCAGGGAAGAGGTTCTCTCTCTCTCTCCCAAAAATTCTATTAGAATAATTAATAATCTTTGTCTCTCCCTCCCTTTGTTGTTAAACTGCCGCGTTCGTCAACACCAGCCGTTCCTTGTTTATTAATTAACCATTCTTCTCGCTGCTGGTGGCTGTAAATACTCCACCACGAGCCGTCCGTCCTCTCTTCCTTCTCCTAATTCTGGAACCATTTACTATTTTACCACCAAAAAAAAAAAAAAATTAAATATCAAAGCGTAATTTATGTCAGTTAGTCGGCAGACCAAGAAACGGTAAATGACCGAAGAATTAAAATTGGTCTTAAATTTACAAAAACACACACAGGTATGTATGTATGTAGGGCTACCATTCCAGGTGTGTGTGTGTGTGTGGGGGGGGGGGACCAGATCTCGCTTCGGACATCAGCATAAATAAATAATAATATTTAATTCACCTTTTATTATTGCTTCTTTCTTGGTTATACTGGGATCCAGCATTGCCCCGCCTTCGATCTGAGACCGCATTAAGAGATGATGATGATGATGATAAAGGTGAGGTGGGGAGAGAAAAGGACATTGATGGTCGGGTGGGTATTCAAAACTAGCCTTGTGTGTGTGTGTTTTATGGTGAGATGATTATACTTATCGTCTGAACGATATGATGTACTGTTTAACGATTTGCGTTATCGTGAACTAATTTATGTATACTTTTAAAAAGAAATAAGCTTTTTATTTTACTTCAGTATTTACCCCTCCCCCAAGACAGGGGAGTGGTCTGGTGGCCGAGCTAAGGTACTGTACTGCTAGGTTTGGGGACCCCCCCCTCCCTCTCCCTCCCTCACCCCGAGATAGATTCTCCAGTCTGGACTGTCTCGTTTGATGTACACCTCTCTTTTATGGCTTCTTTTCATATTCTCTTTCTGTTGGTTTCTTCTGACTTATTCCCACCTGTGAAAATGAGTTCCAGTAGGGACCTTTGCCTGTGGCCTCCTACCCTAAGAAGTGGTCATAGAAACCTGCGTGGTTTTCGTAAGCGCGTGATCCCTACTCTAGGGTTTTGTATCCCACCCTGTCACAGAAGAGGGGGAAGGAGTACAAAAGATTACATTGACTATAGTTAAAGATACCTTAATTATTCACCTACCCTAGCCACTTTTTAACCGAAACTGTTTCCTTTTTTTTTTTTAAAAAAAAAAAACCTTTAATCTTTGTTTGTTTCCTTTTTTTGCAAAGCAGATCTTTGATAGAAAAGGTTCCAGCAGAGATCTGTCATATTTCCAAGTTCCAACAGACTTTAAATGCCTTCTGATGATGAAACAGTTTTTCCTAAATTACGCACAAACAGCATATAGGTGGCAGTTTAAAAAACAAAGCAACTTTTGGCTGTCTTTTTTCTTCTAGAAAAAGTACTTTGTTTACTTGAAGGCAATTTTCAGACAATATAGAGAGTTTTATTTTGAATTTTTTTAGCAAAAAGAAGTGGTTTACATCTGAAGTTTGTATATAATAAAACTTTGGATATGTTGTACAATAATGGAATGAAGTGTATAATTATGAGAGTTAACAATTAAGATTGAAGTTAACTTATACTTAACATGACTTCATCCAACCTCATTTTGAAGTTCTGATATATTCAGGCTAAATAATTACTTCCTTCGACATTTGAAATTAAATAACACAAGCATGCATAATGTTTCCAGTATTTTTCGTGCTGCACGCACAAAGGGCAGATGTAATAATTTTATCTAGTAAGTTTAAAATATTTTTTAATTTAAAATATGTAATGGTGGTGCCAAGTTTATTATTATTTTTTTTAAAAAGTATGTTGAGATTTCTAGATCTGAATAATAGCTATGTACACATTATTTAACTGGAAAGATTTCCTCATATTTAAAACAGCTCCTTTTGGAGCATAATTATTGATAACAGATTGAAACTTGGTTATTTTAATTTTAAAAAAAAATTTTAATTTCATGTTTATTCTGAACACTCATGGAGACATTGGCACATGGCTAATATCCCCCCCAAAACTTTATCTGCTGGGCTAGATGATATAGAAGCCTACTTAGTTATCATTAACTGAGATGCGCACCACTAATCATCTCCTAAGTTATGTCCTCTGTGAACCATCTCTGACTAATAATGGATACTTTTGCATTATGAAGATTTCAGACCTGAACTGCTTATAAAAGGTCAAAGAGGAATGTTGGTTTAATCATTAATTTATACAAAAGACCAAGAACTGTTTTAATTCCTTTCAAACATTAACTAGCATGGATTCTGTATGGTTGACTCAGTGCTGTACAATGCTGTTATAAATAATGTACATTACAATATACAAAACAACCCAGCCCTCCACATCATAACCACATTATAATGACCAGTAAGTGTAGAGATTTTTATATGGCTTATTTAATATTTAAAGTTTGATAAGATTTTATTGAGTCCTGATGTTAGATGTTCAACAACATGTCAGGATCTATTTAAAATATAAAAAAAAAAAATCACTGGTCAATTTGAGCTGATGGGTTGCAGGCATATTTTTACATACTGTTCACCTCATTTGGTCATAAAACTGTATTTGCAAAATGTTTGGGCCAAATGACATTAGAACAAGTTCTAGATTAAATACTACAGATACTTTTAATATAACTCCAAACTCTTAGCTTTAAAAACTACAATGCATTTGGTCAACATAGGAATAGGAATTTTTACTGAAACTCAGGAGATTATACCGTGCCTTAAATGCTTGTGGACTGAATTCATGTGAATCATTTCTTCATGCTTGTTCATTCCATAGAACTGCTCAAATCAGGTGTTGTGAAACCAGCCAATATTATGATTACCTTCATACAACATTTGATCTTTTAACTTCTCCATCTCTCCACCTTTCTCTTTTTATCTCTCCATCTCTCACTATTTCTCTCTCTCTCTGCCATTATTACCGTGCAACACCTATCTTCCACCCCCCCCTCACCTTGAGATGCAGTTATTCCATGGAAATACATTATTTCAACTTGTTTTTAAAATGTTCCTGTGAAACATTTTCTTACACCCACTAGCGTGCTGCATGCCTGGCAGCTTGCACTGATGGTGTTGGAAGTTGGGATTGCAAGAGGTCACATGGAGAGAAAAATATTGGGAACAATAGCTGTAGATTTAGATGTAGTTAGATATGCTTAGACTTTAGATCTTAACCTACATGCCAATGAAATATACGATATGGGCATGATATTTGAAGATTGTACAGGCTTCTGGTTTTTTAAAACTTTGTGAAATTAATGTCCGCTTTGTGGAAGAATTTTGAAGCTTAATCTTGACAAAATTAGTTTTGTGTTCAGACTCTAAAGGTAGCTGACAAATCATGTCTGTTTTGATGACTTTTGATAGGTGTCTGACATTTTTCATGCAAATGTTTTGTCAGCTTCAGTTTACAGTATCACATAATGATGAATGTATCTAGAATCCAATAATCAGTTTTAAAAAAAAACAATTGGATGCTGTTTTATTCTTCCATGTATTAGTGTTGTTGTTGTTTTTTTATACAATAATTTAATACTAGGGCTGTTCATATGAAACCCAGCTGAAACATTTGCCATAATTGTATCCAACCAGGATTTTAGTTCAACATCCATAATACTCATTTGTCTTAAAGTTGCTGATACTTGGTATAGATTTCCTCTTAATTTATTTTCCTTTCAGTTAAGAATATTTTTAGTTTACTGATGTGTTGAACACTTCTGGTTTGTGATTGATTTTATAGAATTTAGACTGCCTGCCAAGTAAAGAATATTGTCTCATGCATCGAGAGTTATGCTCGGCAGAGTAAATGATTTCAGTTTTCATCCATTTCTGAAAATCATTTAAAAAAAATTTTTTTTTCTCTCTTTAAAAAAGAAAAATCACAAAAGTGTCAATCAGGGGCCTGAATTTACGATCTAAGTTAGAGAAACTCCTGTTAACAATTTGCAAATTGCAACAAAGAAAGTTTGGGGTGAGGTTCCTGGATTGGTTAGATTACCATTTGAGGGATTTTGGTTTAAAGGGTGGATTACCGAATGGAAACTGGTATAAATGGGTGTATCATAAAATTGACTGGTCTAGTCAATCATTTATGAATGAGATGCTAAGGTAGAGTGGTTTCAGTCTTTCAATAAACTTGCAACGGTGATGGATCTGGATCGACTTGGTGGGGGGGGGTTGGATGTATAAGAAAAAATGCTGCTGTAAATTAATATTCATATGGTGTAGATGACGATCTAAAAAATGCATCCAAAGAGATTTTGCCTATTTTTGAATAAAGAACATAAATAAGAATCAGTTACTTTGCTATGTTGACCTTTTCAAAGTCCAAATATAAATCTTTCAGAAAAGGTACATGGGAATGTATAGACCATGTTATTTATTTGAAACTAATGACCTTGAAATATTTTCAAGAACAGAAATTCCAAAGGACTTTAGCAAAGTTTATGAAAACATGGAAGAAGTTGAGAAAGGGATTACTAAATATTCTAATTACCAATAAAATATGCTCATTAACTTTTTTATAATTACCATAAAAAATACATCAATATCACAGTAATGCTTATCAAGAATATTTCTAATTCTTTGTTTGTTTCTATTTCCATTAATTTGTCTGTAATTTTACTTTCTCGGGGTTTTGTTGGTACTGTTTTTTTATTTGTAATTTTTTTGGGATTTCATTTGGATAAGATAGAAAATTACTTTCATACTTAATATCCTGTTTTGTTCTGTTTTTTCCTTGGCTAAACCAACAGCTGGTGGGATATAACTGCCACTGCTTGATAACCACAAACAGCACAGTATATTGTCCGAACACAAACACTTGGATTCATTGGCTCATTATAGTGAGAGACTTATATGTTCAGAATGTGTTTGTTGTAATGTCTTTGCACATTATTATTGGCACTAAATGACTAGACACTAGGGTGCATCAAACGTCCCTTCCGTCAGACTTTTTTCTGTCCCCACTCTAAAAGGTTTTCCATTAGTGAAAGAAACACTAACAGTAAAATCTCAGGCAGTTTGAAACTGGTCTAGGAGGGGCACAGTGCGTTTGAAAATTTTGACTGCAAGGCTGTTGAATTCGGCAGGCTTAAAAGGTAATATGCAAATCCACACCATAAAAGTCAATTAAAAGTTACTGAATTGTCAAACTATGATTTCTACAACTGATATTGATAGTCCTAACTGAAACGAATATGATCATTCAGAACAATATTTTTTACAGAAAAAATGACTAAAATTCCAGATGTATATTATTGAATACTGTGTTGCTGCCAAACTGATGTCCGATAATATGACATTGTTGTTTCATTCCTACGTAATTTTAATATACAATTTGCTGTTTACAATAATATTTCATTTGAGTCTATCTTACAATTGAATTCTCCTTTTTGGTTTTGTTTCCCATTAACAGCGCATCAAAACGTCTTCACACAGTCTTATAAATACAAAAGAGAAATTTTCAGAAATTGGGATTTCCTATTGCCTTTAAGGTCAATACAAACGTTATTAAAATTAGCCTATTGTGCAACATACGTGCAATCTAAAGTTGGGAATTTCCATTGAATAATTATTTTGCTAAAATTAATCCATGATCAAGGCAGGGTTGCCAACTGGTATATTTATATACCAAAAATCAAAAATTTGGTATATTTTCAAAGTGTTTGGTGGTATTTTTTTGATATATTTTAACTTAGGTTTCAATTTATAATACTTACATCCTTTTGCAAATTGGTGTTTTTTCTTGATCTCAACCATGGCTGATAAAGCAGAACCTGGACCTTCATCAACTCCAGAGTCTGACTCTAAAGCAAGACCATCTAATACACCACAATCAACTCCTGGGACACGTAAAGCAAAAACCATATTTGGTCACAAATAACTGGCTCACAACTTCCAACATGTAGACAAGCACTACACTGTATGATGCACCATCTTCAAAAGGGTGCATCGAAGAACCAAACAAAGTGGGAGTGTGCAAAAATAATAAAGCTTGTGGATGATGATAACGAACTCAGAAGCATACCTGGTAATCGTCATTCTTCACCAGCTATCATCTCTAAATTAGAACAAGTTGAAACTAAACTTGATCAAACTTTTCAGCTGTGGCCAGCTAATGCAGAGAAACAAAAAATCCTGAAAACTTGCAGTTTCTGCAGTCAACGAAGACAGACCATACTGCTACATTTGGACCCAGTGATGAGGTGTTGGCTCAAAGAATTCAGCAGACTGAAGAATGTGCTAAAGCAGAATTAAGGAGATGAGAGAAAAATGAAAAGATATCAAGAGCATCTACTACTTTCCAGAGCTCTAGTGAAACTGAAACTGATACAGACCCAAGTGATATTGATGTATATGCTACTGCATCTGCATCTTTATCCAGCATGTTGATGCACTTAATGTCATCAATGACTGTGCTGAGCGGGGAGTGAAATTAAGTTCTGATTTTCTCTCTGCATCAAGAAGTGAGGATCACTACCAAAATGTTCTTAAAGTTGTGGAAGAAGACAGACGGTCTCTTCCCAAATCTGCGAAAACGCAAGGCAAGGACTGACAGTTAAATAAACAATCTGAACGTTGTCAATAAGCAGAACAGAACTTTTCCACATGGATTATTTATGCAGATCTGACAACATCGATGTTGTCTTCATGTACCGTACATGAAAGTTGACGTAGTGTTAATGTAATATAGATGAAAATTGCATAAAAATGTTGGTAAAGTGGTCAAAAATCATGTCAGTTGGGCTAAAATATTGCCATTTGTTGTTTATTTACTTCCTTTTATTGATTTCATAAGTGTTATTTTTAAAAAATGCCTATATCTGTCAAGTAGCTACGAAAAATTTAAATATTTAAAAATTGGGTCTCTGAATCTGCCGAACTCGGCAGCTTTGCAGCTCAAATTTTCAAATGTCAGGTGGCCCACATAAACAAATGTGAATTTTGCTGGAATTTTGCAGGAGTTATTTTTATACATAATGGAAAAAAATTAATCTAGGAACAAGTCAAAAACAGACACTTTTAAAAATCGTGGGGCGTTTGATGCATCTTACAGTAGACACTTGAATTCAGTTAGGTTTGTTGTTAGAATCTTTGCTCTTTGGATGATGGCTTATTCACAGACTGGAAGATCACTTAAAGTAAGCTCGTTTACATATTTTAATAATTACAATTAAAATAGTTCATATAAAACTTCATGATGCCTAAAAGATTTTGATTTAAAATGCTCTTAAAAACAGGCTGATTAGTGATTTGGTTTATGCTATTAAGGGGAAAGAATTTTGAAAATTGGCAGGTATAAAAAACAAACAAGAAAAAACCCATATTACAACTGCTGTTTTGTCAGTTGTGAGAACTGGGTTAACGAGAATTACATCCAGAAAGTGGCTAGAACTGGAACTAATGGCTTGTAATGCTATGTCACAGGAAGTGAGGAAAACCAACTTGTGGTCTCTTAGGCTTGCCAGGGTCTGGTGTAACAGTGCTTAGTAAAATGCCAAACTGGGTGGCATCTCAGTATTGCAGGCAGAATTCCTTTGCCATAGCTATTAGCTGGTACATCAAAGCCCACAGGATACTGCTGTAGTCTGTTATCGAGCTGAATGTCAGAATTTACTGTAGACAAATGTTAGGTTGGTCTTTTGTGTATGCTGAATGCCAGTGATGCTCTTGTCTGTCTGGGAATCTCTCCAATGTAATATTGGTGGCTGCAGACTTTCTGTAGATTTATGCTTGTTCGTGAAGAGAGTTTCTGCAAAGGGAGGTAACTTCTTTGAATTTAGAGTTTAGCATAAAAAATACTTTTATACTAGCAAAAGCCCATGTACATTAGATTTCAGTTGAAACTGCTATTTTAACTTGGTTGATGTAGCTTTTAAGTTAATTAAGTCATTGCAGGATCACATATGGTATCTATTTTTGAAGGAGGCATAGAACCTAGATTATAATAACCCATGTTCTACATCAGTGGTTGCCAAACTACTTTTATGGAGAGCCAATTTTAAATCCAGTTAGATTCTTGTGGGCCAGGTTATAAAGACAAGTAAATCTGACCCTAAATTTGTTGTTTGTACTTACATCTGCTTTTGTGACAACAAAACAAAACAGTAAATAATAATATCTTAGTACATTTAAATTTAATATAAAGGAAAAAAGTGAGATGAAAATCTGGTAATAGAGAAATTTTTAATTCAGATCTCATATTTTATGCATCACATTTTAAAATTAAATTAAAAAAAGTTTAACCTGATAACTTTCAATGTCTGGTGCCATGTTAGTTATCCAAATGCTCAACATCTGTCATGCGAGTGCTGATCTATTGTGCAAGAACACACATTTTATTTTTGAGAAAGTTTATCACATAGTTATATACTGCCCAAGGCTGTAATGAACTCTTGTGAGGAAGTTTTGATGTTGGGGTAATTACTTTCTGGCAAAGAAGAATAAAAATTTCTCAAATTGTTTTGTTTTTTTGCAATTTGTCCTTTAAAAGGTCATGGGCCAGTAAATCAGTCAACTCTAATTGTGAGTCTTCAGGCATCATCCACTTCTGCTACTACAGGGTTCTGAAAGATCCACAGCTCTCTGTATTTATGGAACTCTGATGATAATTTTTCAACAAGCTTCATGCCTCTATTGACTGGCAGTTCCACAGTAATGTTGTTTCTTGATGTAAGACCAACAGCATTTAAAGTGCACAAGGTTACCAGCTTTTAGCTGTTTGTAAAAAGAGTTTTTGGTTTGGCTTCAAAAGATTTTGTCGCTGAGCACGTCTCTGTAGTTTTAGATTCAGCTTGTTCAAGTAATTTGTCGTGTAATCTGCTTTGATCTGAGACAGAACATTACAGAACTGGCAATGCTCGAGTCCATGCCTGTGAATGAAACTGACACAGGATACTACAACTTCCATCACTTTACCTAAATTCATTGACTTTTGGTGAATAATACTTGAAACTGCATTGGAATTTCAGAATTGATTTCCTCCATGTGCCCAATAAGACCTGTTTTTTACCAACATTATTTTTAGCATCATCACTGGTGATCTTCTCAAATGGTTTCAGTTTAGGTTGAGTTATTTTATTGTCTCACAAACTTTTAAATGTGTCTTTACTGGTTGTTGTGTCCTTGATACTTTGTAATTCTGCCAGATCAAATGAAGAGAAGAACTTGAACAGTATCTGAAATGTCATTTTCATCTAGCACTGAAGAAAACTTTTCGAATGTGTTTACTTTTTCTTTAAATTGAGAGCAAAGATCTTGTCCAGTGTCTTCAATTCTAAATGTGATTGTAACATGTAGATAGGTTTATATTCTCAAATACACTCTGCCATAATGCATTTCACATTCAACTTCCGGTAAGCACAAACTCCCCATCTGTAAATACCTCACCTTGTTCAGCAGGCAACTTAGCTACCATGTAGCTTGCAATATTTTCTGTTAACATGCTTTATGAATGTATTTTGCTGGCTAACTAAGTTTTTTTTTTTTTTCCCACAGCTTCCACCTTTTCGACATGCAATTTACTTTCGAACATATCAAGCATAGTGATGCCTAATATTGTACTCTTTACACTGCCCACTGTTCATTAGTACCCTGTCCTCAAAACCTATTTAGCATTTCTTTGACAAAGACATTTATTACTTGCCAACTTACTCCATAAAAAAAAATAACGATTGCTAAGAAAAACAAAATTTTCTTACCAAAACAAATAGCACCCTATAACCTCCAATTGAATTTTATTTTTCTGGATTCAGCCCCCAAGGGAGTGCTGCCTAAGAGGGTAAAGAGAGTACAAAGTCTCTGACCCATCCCCAGCCTGAGTTGAAGGTGACTTGCTCCAAGCTCAAGCCATGATAACAGCTGCTTTATTTTATTATTAACTGCCACATCAGAAACTGAGAAGAAAGAGATAACTGAAATGCAGAGCAAAGAGAAACTCATCAATAGACAATACAGATGAAGCCATTTTTAACGATATTCACTTTTAAAAAAAATTATTTGTTATCGGAGGCCCACAGACTACTTCGGAGATCCCTGCTCTACATTATTAAAAGATACTTCAAAAATACATATCTACTTTAAAATATATTTATTATTGTTACAAATAAGATGTTATAATGTAAAAATAATAAAAGCATGTTAATTTTAAAAAAAATGCATGCAGTTTGGAAACTGTATTGAATAACTTATAAGTTGATCATGATTGCAAAATGGCTTTTTAAGAAATTGTTAAAAAATATCTTTCTATAATTCTAATATTTTTATTTAATTTTCTTTTAGCAGGTAGTTTACTTTTTCAATAGTAATTTGCTTTACATTTTTTTTTTTTTTTGTAGAATCATTGATATCTATCTGCCTTTTCGTGTGTGTGTGTGTGTAAGAGAGAGAGAGGGAGGTATATCATGGATTTGATTACTCTTATTTATATTTGAATCTTGTTTGAAAAACAAAAAATATTTTAATATTCTGAGAACTTGGTTTATTATTACCTGAACAATCAAATCGAGCATGTTATTTAGAAGAATATTAAAATGTTGAGAATGCATAACACAGCAAATTTATTGACTTTTAAAAGTTAGATCTTCAGATAAAACCCAAGCTTCAAGTGGCATGGTGTGTGGAACTGGGAGGTTTTATAATAGCAGTATAAGGTGGAAAGTACTTCAGCTAGCATTCCAGAGATATTTGTCATCTACACTAATTGTTCTAATGAAGAGAAGCCAAAATTTTGCATGAAAATAAATAGAAGTGTAGAACTTGAGAAATTACTGTACTTTAAGATATATTAATGCTTTGCATATTTAACTTTGCTTAGTAATTCATTTATTTTGAAATTGTATCTTAAACAATTGTGGTCTTGGACAGTTTTTTTGTTATTTTCTTAGTGAATAATTATCCTTTAAATTTGTCTTGAGGTATCATTTACATCACTCTTGTTGAAAGGTTTGCCATCTTTGCTGATTAACATATTCAAAAATGTTTTGATCTTTTTTGTTTCATGTAATGTGAAATAAATTTAGAAATATATAGTGTGCAGCAGCCTTTAGTCTTTACAAAATGTTTAGGGAAATGTTAAAGTATGTTCTTCAACCGCCATAACTGTTCATAAGATTGCCAAAAGAGTGAGGGCGCAAAAAATAAATTAAATCTGGTCAGTAGAACCATTTAGCTGGCTTTACTAAACTCCATTAGTAAAGCAACCTTAGTCACTGGTTGGTTCTAGCCCTCCTGAGGATTGAATGACTGGGCATCTTCATATTCTCACACCTGTAATTAAAAAAAAAAAATTATAGCAACAACTGTTTTTATTTTTTTAGCTTGCCATGTAGTGCTGTGAAGATTTGAACCATGGCCCTGGATTACTGTCTTTTGACATAGCAACAATGATTATTGTCATTGGCTTTGAGTGACACAGAACTCCCACCTCATAATGGGTGGGTTACATCAGAACTGAGGACATGGACTTGAAGGTAAGTGACCAACTTACCCTCAAAATCTCTCTTTAACCATGATTAAGGTTTCTGTGGCAGTGATTTGTTAATCCTGCTTGATAAAATCATTGGAGCTAACTGAGGCAAGAACTGGTTACTGACAATGTGCATTCTAAGAGTTTAGTGAGTGAACAAGAGAATTTATTCAAGTTTTTGTTGTGTAAATTTTCTCATGGCTAGACAGATTTGTAAAACCACTCACCTACTGTATCCCAAAGACAATCTGCATGCACCCAATTGCAATTTATAAAAAAAATAACAATACAAATTTTCAAAATAGCCAGTTGTGATCAATTTTCAGAATGCTCCTAAAATCAGCTTCCCATTTAGAGTTAATGAACTAAAAATATTAAAGAGAAGAAATTGAATTTCTACTTGCTAACACATTTGAATTGAAGAATGAATGAATGCCATTAGTAATTGAGCACCAGTCTGTATATCCATCTCTTTCACTCCATTACCCATGTCTATTTTACAAAGACCCATTAGAAATGGTTGAAAAGTTGTCCTGAGAGGAGGAGATTTAAAAAAAAACAACAAACGAACAAAACAGATTGTGAAAATTGTACTAATAGAGAAATTAGCAAATGGCATTTTTAAGCTTGCTTAACAAGAATTTTGTAAAATTTTATAAAAAATAAAGATTTGATATTTAACCAAACTATTTTTTCTAGTGCTACTATCTTAAATGTGCATTTATGATTTTTCTGTGTACTTTCAAAGTGAAATGTTGTGGTCTCTCTCCAAGAGTAGAGGTACAATGAGCATTCTGATGTGCCGATAGATCCCTTGCATAGTTATTATATTAGTATACTGCTTAACTGCTTTGGTTTATGTAGAGGAGAGACATGATACTCACTTGGGCTTTGTAGCAGTTTACCATCTTTCTTCGTGTAGGGTCTTAGCAATTCATCATGGGTAAGTCATGTGTAATTGCTGTTAATAAACTTTTTTAGTGTTTGGAAAGGCTGTGGATGAGTTACTCTGCTACCCTTGGAGATTAGGTTCATAAAACTGAAACCTGATGCCTGGAGCATCTGTTTTTATCTAAAAGCTACCAGAAAGGTTTGTGGAAGTCATGTGCATACATGATTGTTTAAAATTTTAAAACTTGGAAAAGTATTAAAGTTGTGGTCATTGAAATGAAGGCAATATGTTATGTACAGAAGGGTTAGCTTGGACTCTTCTTGTCACCTTATTAATAGTTAAACACCTAACTAACAAGCTTGCCATCATTAGGGGATTTAGTCTGTCTTAAATGCAGAATAATACTGCCCTTCTTGTTACTTTTCCGGTGTGTTTCTAGTTTTTATAATATTCAAGTGGCTTGAATTGTTGGCTGCTCCGTTTTTTGTGTCTCTTAAATTGATTGTCTCTCTGAATTTGAATTGAGAAAAGGAAGAGGAAAAACATTAATGCATCATCTTGTAAGTGTTGATTTTTAAGTCACCTTTCAAGAACCCTAATCTCATATTTGGCGCGCGCACACTTCTTAATGTGACTTAGTATGTGTAATGGGAGCAACGCCATCTGTTCGGGTCTCTCAGCAGCTGCATCTAAAAGATCAATAGCTTGTATAATCAAGCTACTTCTCACCTCCAACACCGAAGGTTTTCTGAGCTTAAATTCTCATGGGTTTCCCATGTAATGTATTAACAACTTGCAATATTTTCCTTTGCTAGAGAAAAACTTGCACTGTTAGAAGAAACAACCCCACCCAAAAACACAGCAATGCAGTCTCTATAAATCAATTAAAAACTGAACTTTTTGAACATCAACATTTCAATTTTGAAAAAATAAGGTACTCACTTGATAAACAATGAGTGGAAACCTCCACCCCCCACCCTGCCTCTGCAACAGGTTTTAGTTCTGGAATGGAGCTGGGGAAGAGAAACGGCCACAGAAAAACAAAGTATTCTACAATGGATAACCGAATCTGCTGCTCTGTGCCTGCCACAGAACTGTTCATTTTCAGGTGTTGTGGAGATAGAGAGAGAGAGAGAGCAAGCACCCCCCAGCAGAAATTCTCGGCTGGCTGGTGAAGAGAAGTGAGAAGAAGAAACCAAGCTAAGGGTGGTACTGGGATTCAGACCCACCTTAGCTGTCCAGTGATCTACCACCACCTTATTTAAGCATTACTCAGTCTATTGTTGTTATTATCATTACTCGGGTTTTTGTTTTGTTTGCAGTACCAGTGTGAATTAACATTTTCTAGTTATTAATTTTCGTTAAAGCATTTTAAAAAAAGCAAAAAACTTAAATGCCAAAAAAAAAAAGCTCAACCAATTTACATTCTGCGGATGATAAAATATGCTTGCATATTGATTTTCAGAAACCCCTCCCCACCACATGCACAGTCTCATACTATACCTACTGCCTAACCTGTTGACCTCGCTAGATAGATAATACTAGGTAATGGCTGCAAAACACAGCATTTATCTGGTCTGTTTACACAACGATATGCCAAATTTGTTAAAGCACATTAAATTAATTGGCTCAGATTTGTTATCATTAGCCACTTAGAGCAGTTTCTAGTGTTTTACTTTTATGTGATAAGTTTTTCTTTTAAACTCTAATTAACTTATGAGGATTTGGTAGTTTCCGATGGGTCAGTGACTTCTGACCTCTGGGTACAGGCAGCACTTGAATGAGATTTGATGATGGTATTTATTTAGGCCACCATACTAAGGGAGATAAGTTGTTGCTGGGAGTTTTAGCTTTTTGTCCATTACTTTTCATTTCTACATACATAGGTGGAGCAGAGTTCCATCTAGCCCTTTTTAGCATGGCGCCACGCCATGCCTCTGGTCTACAGCGCCATGCCTCTTTGTACAATGACATGCCCTAAATTTACAATGCCATGCCCCAAATTGCAAAACACAAAGCCCGATTTTCCTTTTGTACAGGTATACAACTGCCGCATGCAGAACTTTTTGAGCGTCCCCTGGCGGGAATTTTCCAGCCGCTCTGCGGAGTTGTAACTTGTGCGCGTGCGCATTATACGCCATTTAGTTTACACTTCGAAGCATAGCACGAGTACACAAAAGACCTAACAAAAGAGCGGCAGTCTTAAGAGTATTTTTCTTCAACGTTTTAACATACAATCTAGCCTAATTCAAGGTCGTCAATTAAAGCTATTGCATTTCATTATATTATGAGAACTTGTAAATGTAATATACATACATTGATTTTGTTGCAAATAAATGTGAACTTGTAGGTTTGTATGATTGCATAAGTTAGTAATACTTCACTTAACACCTACATCATACTAGTATTAAACTGTTATTTATCAAATTTGTCTTGTCATTAATGCAAATAAATGTGCCCACAATACCATGCTTCCGCACCGTGACTGCACGCGATGTGCCCTGTTTTATAATATTTACCATGCCCGTTTGAAAACCTAGCTGTAACACTGTGGAGTATACAAGCTGGTCATTACATATATTTTTACTTTGTATAAAGTCTTTTGATAATTTGTTTTACCTTTAAAGGTAATGAGTTCAGTATCAGTGCTCAGTATTCTTTTTGGAAAATAAATACTTTCACCTGATGGTGTTAGAAACCGTTTTTACCGCAATGGCACAAATGCATAAGAAGCTTGTTAACAGACAGTAACACACTGGATTATTAGTGCCATAGCTAATTAGCAGTCTGTTGCAGCTGGTGAGATGACTGCAACCGAAAAAACATTCTCACCTTCACTGCTGTAGTAGCAGATGCTGCTATTCTGAAGAATGTAGTCTAGTCTAGAATACAAATAAGGTACAAATGAGTGCCTGCCGGGAGTAAAGGAGTTTTGAAAGGCAAATGTTATACAGAATTTTGTAGAACAGCAGAGAGATTATCAGAGAAAACATTATGGTCAAAAATCAGATTGGCTGCATGAAAAGTAGAAAGTGGATGAAACTTGTATTTTTGTTTCTCAAAATACTAGATTTATATGGTAAATAAGATCTAACATCATGGAAATCTTACTGAGGGGTGGAGGTATTGGTTTTTGTTTTAACTGTTATTGGTGATGTTCAGACGAAACCTGTGGGTCAGATACATTACAGTGATACTATTTAAGGTGGCTTTTGATTTTCTATAGTAGGGTAAATAAATCGTGGTAGCTGTTTAGAAACAGACAGGAATTTTTTTAACACTGCTAATTATGTTCATATCCTGATACCTATCTTGTTAAATTGGTAACAGTTTTTTTAGCAGTATATAAAGAAATAATATACAGTAAATGTCCTATTATCCAACCCAATGGGACCTGTTGATGGTTGGATACCTGCATAGACTTTTTTAAAATAAGTGTTGCTGCTTATCCAACAAGTTTTTTGTTGTTGTTTTTTTTTTAAATTTCTGCTTGATATTATTTACATTCTTTTCTTTGCATTGTTTGTGAAGCTCTAGCTGAACTATTATTAGACAACATATTGCAAAGATTACAATTATTGTCACTGATAAAAATCACAGGAGAATACACTTTTTACTTGTTGATCAGTTGTAAAGGATGCTAGCCATTTGACAAGAAACAATCTGAGCATTTGCAGATAGCAGATAGAGTTCCCCTGGTGACTGACATTAACAACAAAGGTTGGATAACCAAAAATGAGTCTGACTTGGCTTACATTGGAAAAGTTGCATAACTGGACAGGTTCGTTATTTGGAGGCTGGATAAAAGGTGATTTGATGTAGATGGGTGTTGTAACAAATTGGCAACAATTAATAAAGCTGCTAATGTTAACTATAAGCTGTTTCCATAAAATACTGAACAGTAAAGTGGTCATGTAAAGGTGAGCTGACAGTTTTGTGAAGTAGTTCATGAGACATTTTTACATACAGCTCAACAGCAACCAGAGAAAGTTGTTTTTAGTGCTGGTATTCAGTCATAGTTTAGTAAATCAAGTTGGTATATTACCATTATTACCTTTGGGTAATAGTGACCAAGATTCAGCCCATTTTTTTACCTTGGTGTATCCAACCAAATTTCACTTGCACATAGAGAGGCATAGAACTATGACAAATTAGATCTTGGTTTTGTAAAAAATGATGACCAAGGCCAAACCAAGGGTGTAGCTATAAATTTGGACATCTTTGCAAGCATTTTTATGCCATTCTGCAAACGGATTAGTACCAAAGAGTTTTTTGACAGAGACATTTGTGTATAGCATGTGTTGGTACACACCAGCTAGAATTAATTACTGCCCAAAAGAATCTTGTTTTAAATCTCCAACACACTAGTGGTTCACACAGAAGAAAAGTGAATAACAACACTCATAATTAATGCAGACACCTGGCTGACAATTCATGCTGCTTCGAAAATGAACTGAAAAATACCAGGTTTAATTTTAATGGATATATTTAATAATGCTGAATTCCAAAAATTAAATATCCTTAATAAGAGAAAGCTGTTGAAGAGAGTGAAACTTAGACAATTCTGGTAATTTAATAAATGAAGTTAACATAATTGCAAATTTTTCATTGTCTATTTTTCTAATATTTCTACTCAAAGATCTAGAGTTTATTCCAGATGCTAAAGTTTAAACTAATAATTCATAACTTCACACTATCAACATAACTGTAAATATGGTAAGAATAATACTAATCTCATTCTTAATTAACCTTTAAAATATAGTGGGATCAGATAGTTTTTACCCTAAATTAATTCAAAGAGCAGCTGATGAAATTAGCTACTTTGTGAAAATTTCCGATAGTTCTTGGAGATAGGATGAAAGAGCAAGGAAATAAATGTATTCCTTGGAATTATGGATCAATTAGCCAAATCACTGGTAGGAAAACTATCAGAAACTTTAGTGAAAGAAGTGTGCAATTTATTATTTTAAATTTAAGATAACATGGTTTTTCAGAATGGTCATTCTTACCACACAAATCTTGAGTTTCTTGAAGATATTACTAGTATAGATACAAGGAAAAAAAAATGGTGTTATTTATTTGGATTTCAAGGCTTTTATAGTACCACAGAAATGTTTAATAGCAAAATGTAAAGGACTGCTTACAAGTTAGATAACAGTGCATGATGATCAAAGGATTCTCAGAGTGCAGGACTGCTACCATTGGGGTATTGCAAAGCTCTATCCTTGGCCTTGTGCTTTTTGAAAACCATACACATACAAGAAAGACAGTTTACGAACAATGGTAGAACAAACTTAAATAAACCTGTAAGATATGTAACAACAAACATTCTAGTAAGGGCATTAAATTGACTTTTTTAAATTAACATAATAGTCAACATGATTAGTAGTAAATATTTTGCATACATTCAATTTTCTCAGATGGATGAAATTTCATAGTGACAAAAGTTTAAGAATGCCAGCAGCATTTGCTTAGTAGTTGTCTGCTTTTTTGGGGCAACCAACAGAATGTATTATAGTAAACTAATGAACACTTTTTTTTTTTATAGCATTCTTTGAGGGTTAAAAAGAAAGGCCAGTTTAAATCTAATGAAACTTGCTTGGATTGTGTAGATACACAAGAAGAAAAAGTTATCTTTCAAGATTGCAAAGCAATTTTGATGTAGTAAAGTAGCTTATCTAGCCTGGGAGCTGTATGAACAAATAGGCAGCTACATCAAACATCATAGAAGTGGCCGACTATAAAACTTGTACTTGAATCGATCAGAAAAATCAAGCATGTGTCTGAAATGGACCAATACGAGATACCTGACATTTAAGGGACTTTGTTTGCCAATCTCTTTGAGAACTGTCCACAGATAGTTTTGTGATGTTTAATTGATGGGGTATATTGCCAGAAAAAACAGTTTTCTTGAAGACTATAAGGACTTGACTTCAGTTCACCATTGAACAAATAGAAATGTGATCCAAGGTGCTCTGGCCCAATGAATTGCATCTTCAGGGTTTTGATCAGATGAATAGATTTATGTGCAGTAAAGCATTCCATCTTAAGTGTACTAAGCTAATGATCAAAGGCGGAGGCTGGTCAATTATGTTATGAGGGTGTTTCTCCAAAAAAGGGGACCAGCCTTATTCATCATATCCAGAGAATAACGATTGATTTGTTTACCTGTTTGACTAATATACTAGATATAACTGAGGACTACTTCCATCTCAAATGGATTTTCCAAAATAATGATCAGAAACATTTGGCTGCCACCATCTAGCAATATCTCGCAGATCAGAAAATTTTAGTTCTCAGGTGGCTTGCTCAAAAGGCCTGATTTGAATCTAATTTAGAATCTATGGAATGATATAAACAAAGCTGCTTAGCTGTAAAAACTCAGAAATTTGGATTAATTGTTCTAAATTATTCAGTAGACATGAGTTGATATTTGCAGACTGGTGCATTGATTTTGTGGACTCCATGCATAAGCATTGTCAGGCTGAAATTGATATTTATGTTTATGCGATCAGATACTGAGTTGATCAGTTTACCTTGTGTAATCTTTAAAAATTGGGGGGTTGACAAAATTTTGAGTATGTTTGACTTTCTCTCAAACTTTTGTTGCTATAAATTTCTGTCATAATATATGAAAAGTGAGTGTTTGCTAAATATTTACTTCTGATCATGTTGATGTATATGTCAATGAAACGAACAAAAAAAATGTCTTTTATATCGATATAATGATGATCATGTTAGAATGTTTTTACATATTTTACGTCAATTTGTTTTTTTCTTTGGCCACCCTATTAGCCTTTTAAAATTTGTGTATGATACTAAATTATATGGTAAAGTAAATAACAGTTAACTTGCAAGGTTATCTAAATTGATTGATTCATGGTCTTGTAAATGGCAAAAGAAACAATTCTGCTTAAGTAATGGTGCATGCATTTGCTGTTTCACTTGAGTTGTAAGTTAACAGATCTGGAATTTTGTTTTACTAAGGATATAGTATGTTGAAAGGGTATGAAAAATGTCTCCTCTTTGCAGATTCCTGTCCTGACTTTCAAGATCTATGGATATCTTACATCAGTGAGCTAGAAGGGGGAAGGTGTTAGTTATTAGCTCTGGTGACCAAGCAAGTTACCTTGGTATGGTTGGGGGCTTTTGAGCAATGTTGGTAAAGGTGTAGCTCAATCAGCACATGTACCCAGAAAATGCTGCTAAAACTTTATTTTTGGATATGGGAGGAAACCAGAGTGTTCAAAGAAAAGTCTCACAGCCAACTGGTAAAAAGGAGTGGGACCAAGATAGTCCTAATCAGGATTTGAACTTGGGTCCTTAGCCATTGCTGATCAGTAGACAAGGGATAGAATAGTTTAATGTCTGTTTTTTTGTTGTTGCCTTAGTTGATAGTATGCATGCTACATGGAGGTTAACAACTAAGTTTAGAGTTGATTAAATATCAGCAGGTAGTGGATTTTTAGTCAATGTGTTGTCTAGTAGAATTGTTGAAGCTGGGTTTTTTAATGGTTTTTAACTTGTTGGGTGTTCTCCTGAAAACTTTATAATCTTAAAACATTTATTTATTCTGTATTCTGAAATTACGTGTAGTCAGTGTGAATTAAAAGACAGTAAATATGAATCTGTATAACTAAAGAATAAAGTAATCATTCAGTGCCAGTTTAAATCAGTTATTCATAAGTTTTTGGTGGAAATTATATTAAAATCTTTGCTTTCCATCTCAGCTGTTTGGTCTTACAGGTTTACTTAGGATATAAACTAAATTATCTCCCTTTCATTTCCAAAATTGTAGCTGTGGGAATGTCATATAGAATGATTTCTGAAATCACAAATGTGCATACAGAGGATTTAAAAAACTATTCAGATTTATTTTCTGGGCATGAGTAGATAATTTGTTCTAAACCAGTTTATTGTCCATTTATCTTGATAGAATGCAGTTTGATTTTTAAATAAAAATAGGAGTAGTGTATACTCTCTATGCTGTCTTTCATTCATACAGAAACAGTGTCTGATGGTCAGTAGTATTTCACTAGGAAATTATTTTTTATAGAATAAGTAGGTTATACTTAGTGTTCTTTATACATGAGATGTCTGGCAATTAACTCCTTGCCAATCAGGCTTTTAAAAAAAAAAAAAAAGATTTTGAGCTAAATGTGCAGAAGTGTTTTGAGTGTCTAGCTGAAGGGAAATAACTCTGTTGCTACTTTACGCCTTACTGGACCATGCACCATTAAGAAATTAAAACTTTCCTGGCAATCAATAAAAGTAGAGAGAGCATGCGTACGTACATGTTGAGGGACTGAGCAGTTTTTTAGATGGGATCTTGACAGTTACATTTGTTGAAATCATTCTTGATTAAAATGCTGTCTGTCACCACAGGCTCCAGTAAAGGTTTGGATAGCTGAGCAATACCAGATCCCACTCATCTTCCTTGGCTCACTTGCTTCTGGAATTAGTCTGGTCAGATTTTTCATTGCCAGCCGCCAGCAGTCCACGAATGAGTCAGAGCCTATAAACACACCTTCCTGCAGCTTCTACAGGGACCCAGGAGATCCCATTAATATTTAAAGAGTTATGTAATCACATGCTGTATATCTGATATTCAGAATGGAAACAACTGATTAGTTATCTATAAACATTTTTCCATGCTGTTGTCACATTCCAGATCCACAGATATTTTTGATTAATCATTTTTGTTTTGATTTTTGAATTAGAAATTCTGCATAAATTAAAATGAAAAAGGGGGGGGGATTTTTGAAACATCAGTCAACAACAACCAATAAATAAACAAGATCAGTTTATCAGATAGCAGACATTAATGTTGTAAAATATAGTAGTCATTTGCAGTCTACTGAAGCCATCTCACTTGACAAGCACTATGGATGGTCAAACAAAACCCAGGGGCCAGATACCATTTCAGCTGGCTTCATTTGAATGTCTCTAGCTTATGCATACAGCATCTGAGAACCTGATTTACTATTCTGAAATCCATGAACTATGTTCACTGCATGGAATCTTTTACAGATTTTAGTAAAGAAAAATGTACCTGAACATTTCTTAATTTAAAAAATTCTAAATATATAAGAAATTATAAAAGGTATAACCAACATTTTAAGTTTAGTATACTGAGCAATAGTTATTGCAATGGCAATTCTTCGTGGTACTGCTGAATGGGGAGTACAAAAGCATAAATATTAATAGCTGTTATAATGACAAAAGAAAGGGAAGATTTTTTTGTTGTTGTCCTTTTCAAGTTCACGAAGGCAGGCATGTCGACAAGATGAAAAAAAAAGTATTGCAAACTCTGAACAAATTTGCAACCATTTAGGGAAGCAATTCCTACAAGTGATATCAAAAGTAGAACATTCTCAACTGGTAAAATTCCATTTTCTAAATCTGAAGGCATTTCAGGAGAAAAATAAATACCATTCTAAACAATGATTATTCCCTTATGTATGAGTTTTGTTGTTTTTTTTTTTTAATTACTAATTTTATGCAATATAGAAGAATTTTTTGCATTAAAATTGAACAAACTGTATAAAAACTTTTCAGACAGGTTTGTGGTAGTGGAGGTGATTACCAATCGTTTGTGCCAAAGATGCAGCGATTAGAACAGCTAAGGAGCATTTTTGGTGTGTGGGGGAACCATGTATGTGTGACCAGATCATGGCAGTTGGTTGGTTCTCGGTTCATGTCTGCTCTTAGCAGCAACTATGTGGAGGATAGGCACCATAAACTCTACAGCTTTATACAAGTGAAACACCTGAAAATTTATTGACAATTTGAAGAAGTTTTGGTCTGTTGCTCTTTTGGCAGCTGATCACACATCCCCCATAGTACTTTCTATGAATACCAAGAAAACAACTTTGTCACCAGTTGCCATGATTTCCAGAATGGTCAAAACCAGATGCAGCTGTAGCAGCAACAGTTAAAGTATCTTTGTGTCTGGAAAAACTGAATTTGCATTTGTGTACCTGTATTTCTACAATATTTGTGTACTTATGTCTATGTTGTAACGCTATCTCATATTAAAACTGTTTTTCATCACACTTTCCTTTTTACTTCAAAGTCTATGCCAAAATTTACCATTGCTCATATATTTATAATTGCTATCCCTTATGTGAATACTTTTGTTCATTTTAGCCATTAGCAATACAGGAAGACCCCGACTTACGTAAGTCAATTGCCTAGCATACAGTATACGTATTACAAAAAATCCATGCTTTTGGATTTGAATGATAATGAATGGAAAGCGTTGCCTTACTGACCCTTTGAAAGCACGTGGGTTCTCAGAATGGTAAACAAGCAATGGTTTAAGCCTAAAGTTACCAGTTGCATTTTTCCCAAATAAAAGCGTTAGTCCCTTCTTCGCTGCTTTGAACCCTGACATTGTTTTCTCTCCCACTGAAATGTACGTGCGGTTAGGCCTTTTTTCCCAGAATAACCCCATTTCATCAACATTAAACACTTGCTGCACCGTATAACCACCTTTTTCAATTATTTATTTCAACACTTTGGAATACTTTTCAGCTGCATTAACATCGACACTGGCAACCTCACCACTCACTTTAACATTATGAAAACCAGCATGATTTTTAAATCTATAAAACCAACCATTGCTAGCCACAAAACTTTTGTAATATTCACATGCTTTTCACTTATGTCTGCGTAAAGGCTTAGTGGAACACGCCTTTCTATCTAGTCTTCGATCCACATGGTAAGCAAGTTTTCCATTTCATAGATAGCACCAACTCACTGTTTCATTATTATTGTAGACTTTAGAGGTGCAGATCCTTTCACATGTTCTTTAATGCAGACAGCATCTTTTAACTATAGTATTCACTGTCGACACCGTAAAACCTAGTTCATGTGCAGTGGCTGATAAAGATTGTCCATATTTCTTTATCATCTTTATCTTCATTTCTAAGTCTATTTTAGTGCGTTTACGTGCGGGCTCAGCACTTTTACCGCCACTTTGCCTTTTTACAGTCATAATTAGGGCGAATAAATCACTAGAAAACAACTTTCGAAGAAAAACTACAATAATGCAGGAGTTGCTTTATGCATAGTGTCTAACAAGAGAATGTGAGAGCTGCATGCAAGAGAGAGAGACGGAAATCACGTAATAGCATCACAAACTGCATACGTTGTGTAAACGACTGCATAGCGACAGAAGCACCGTTCTGCTAACGTAATGTAAATATTGGGCTTATGGGAATTGTTTACGTAAGTCAGGGTCTTCCTGTAATTGTAAAATGAGCTTCTGTCTGCAGATCTATGAAAACACAATAATTTTCTAAGCTGATAAAAATAAAAGCAGTCAGTGCAAATACTTTTCTTGCTTAGCAGTATTTCCTGACATTTCACAGTATTACTCTGAAGGTCCTGCAAAGAGACTTTTATTTAATCTCAGTAATTGTGTTGTTGGTTTAATGATTTAAAAAAAAAAACATCTCCACAATTCCAAAAAACAGTGCTGTCCCAACAGATTTGTCTGTGTTTTATTTCGGACATTCTCTGAGATAATGTTCTGCAGTTTCAGCAAAGTTTCAATTGTGGTATATTTTGGAAGTGGCTCACTCTTATCTCATGAACCAGGGCATATTTGGCACTCCCTGCATGACTAACCAAGATTCCAACTCCCAATTATGACCCTTATGGCTATTCGTACAGGTGAGTTATTTAAACTAAAATATTTTTAAATTTAAGACATTTGAAATAAACCTTTGTTGCATGCACATGTATGTCTAGGAGTTTAGGGATGTTAAACTTGTCAACTAATATAAGTATGTTATTTTTCATCACAATACCCAAAACAACAAGATAACTTCAAGATGGAGGTTTTGCTTTTGTTATTGGCATTTGGAAATAATCTTTCTTTGTTCTGGGAAACTTTACTTGTCATTCTTTGGGACCATACTTAAGGACTATTTGGTTTTGCAGGTTAATTGTATTAAAATCTTTTCTTCATGCAGACTACATTAAAATTAATCTTAGGTACCACCACCCTCAAAGATGGTGATGAGTAAAATGTTTGCAAAAACTTCAACGATCGGTAATTTCTGTTTGTAACAGAAATCTGAAAAGATTTTGCCCAATGTAGTAGCAGCAGTGTCACTTATAAAATTTCATAAATGCATACAAGGGGAAGATTGATCAAAAGATAAATTAGGATATAAAAGTATTGTTGCATCCACTTTAACTTTGTTTTTAAAAAATAAGAGAATTTATGAAACTCATAAATAGTGTTAATTGCTTTAAAAAGGAAAAAAAGCCACTGGTTGTTTTGTACATCCTGTTTCCTGAATGCCCCAAGGGCAAGTTGAAATGGAAAGTTATGTCACATGGACAAGTTGTTTTTTACTCTCTCTCTCTCTAACATTATTCATTCCATTGTGATTGTAAGCTAGATAAGCAGGTCATACTCGGAATTGGATTTTCTCTCTCACTGGGATTTGCTGTTGAGTGAGTTGTGCCCATTTTAAAGAAACAGTTATTTGGGAACAGCAGGCAGGGGAAGGGTACAGTAGTTTTGTTTGTTTGTAGAGTAAACAAGGCTGTGAGATTGTGAGCTAGCTGTATAGATGACGGGAAATAATATTTCTTTGTGTGCTGAATGTCTTTGACAGCAGAATTAGTTTGTTGTTGACCATATCTTCCAGCTTTGGAAGAACACATTGTTTGGATATTTATTTAGCTTTCCACTGTTTTTGTTGTTTTTATTTGGATATTCCTCTCTTTGCCTAATTAACCACTGCTGCCACCTTGTGAATTGTTCTTTGTTGAAAACTTCGCTTACTGGCATGAACAGATAGCAGAATTATTATTAACGGATAGCTTAAAGACAAACACAAGCTGCACTTGTCTTAAATGGCTTAAAGGGTTCAGTTGAACTTGAAAAATTATATTTAGCAATTAAATAGCATAAACATAGCTGTACTTAAGTTCTTTATAGGTTTTAGCCTGAGAATTGTGGTATTTGATAATCCTTATTAGCATTTTTTCTTGTTAATTTGCCACTGATTTAAAGATGTATGTGTGTGTTTGTGGGGTGGGTATTAGAAATAATTATGAAGAAACACACAGGAAACAGACAAGTAACTGCAACTGAAAGTCATATACAATGCATTATTATAAAAAAATATACAAAAATAAATGTAGACATTGTACAGTGCATTAGTATTTGGTAACTGCACCCTTTTGCTTTATATATAGCTTGATACCTTGTTATCATTGTATGACTGTGGAATATTTTGCAATTCATCCAAGGTGTTGGCTGCTGTTTGACTTTCTCATTAGCCATATAACTCCATGTTCATATCAAGACTTAGTGCAAGCCAAAGCATCTTTTGTGAAGTGTTCCATCAGCCTCTTCCAGATATTTTTTCACCACATTGGCTGTATGCTTGGGGTTTAGGTCATTGTCATGTTGGAAGATTAATCCTCACCTAATGAAATGTCTTCTTGAGGGAATGGCATGATGGATGGGAACTCGCGTCTGCCTGTTGGCAATTAGTATAACTTTGATATTATGCAAATCTTGAATGCCCTTGGTTGATATACATCCTTACACTTGTATTGACTTTTATAGACCTGCAGATGGCACTTTCTGATTGGTTGTCATACAACCAATCACAATGTACCATATCAACACGTGACCACTATAGAGCAATTCATTTTTACACGTGATGCATCTTTTTTCTTGTTTTATTTACATTTTATACCCAGTTATTTCTGTCTCCATAATTTCCAGGTGGGTGGGTGTGAAACTTTCTCCAACTTGTCAAGTGTTCCATGATGCCGTGTCTCCTATATTATAACAAGAATAAGATGTAATAATAACACATTAATGTTTCTTTATACTCAAGATTTCTTTTGTTTGCAGACATTTTGGAAGATGTTTATATGTGCAGCTTTTCTTTAACTGCTTAAGATACACTGACGGATGTAAGCTTATTTGAATTTTTAGTGTGGTTCACCAATTAATTGGTATAGTTTCGTTGTAGTTCAGCACTCAAGAATACCCACCTTATTTTACTCTTTCTCTTTCTGGGGGGGGGCATGAATAATGACATTTTTGTTTTGTTGTTAATTGATCTTGCTGAAAAATCTGGTAACCAATATTTGTATGTGTTGCCATTTGTTGTCGATGTAGATGGATTATTATCTTGAATATTAAGGTCATTACTTTCTCCTTGGTGGCATATTGCTTAACATGGAAAGTCTAAATGGTTGCTTGAATCTAATAACACTTTCATAAGAGATTAAAAAAAAAATGATATGGATGCTTTGTTTTTTGTTTTTTTTTTCCATTCTAGTTTTAAAATTCTTTGTTTGCTCCTTAGAAAACAATTTAAAAAGAAATGTGAGTAGAATTACTGGCACTGTGACCTTTATAGACTTCTGCTCCCTTTTGTAGCCACTGTACTAATGGTTCAGAGTAGTCTGAGCAGGTTTATTATAAGACGAAGGGTGGAACTATACTTGATAAGAATGTATGCCAATTGCTGGGGATCAGAGCTTTTACTGCTAATTACCGTCATTTTGAGATTTTTCTCAGCTACATGAAAAGAAAAATTACATTGCCACTGCAGAATTCCTAGGTTTAACTTTTGCATGTGAAATCTTATTCAGAGTGCAAAACATTGAGTGTATAATACCATATTATCACAGGGTACAAGCTCTGGTGACTAGACTGTGAGTGGTAGGTTGTGGGTTTATTGTAGTGCAATTGCTCACTGAGACTTTATACCACACTAAATAACCTATCCTTGTACCACCAAGATAATTTTTGTGGCCCTTAGTTTCATTGGACTTTTACCATAGATGGTTATTAAAGCAGTTCTATACCAGATTTGTTCTGCGGCCTTCTGAACTTATATGGTGGCTTATTATAAAATGTTTATTAGAACTCTCCAAAAAAAACAACAAAAAACCACTACCTGGTAATAAATTTGATGATCACCGATGATACAAACTAAGACTTCTCTTAACATTTGGTTTGAATTGCTGGCATTAAATCATTGCATTAATTGTTAACTAATAGTAAGGATAGAGGGGGTTAATATGCTCAGGTCTGCAGAATACTGACCTTAGAAATGCTGTCAGATTAAATTTCTTCAGATCACTGTCATTGTAGAATGGATGCTTTGTAAGGAAGGAAGGGCAATGAGGAGAGGCCCTAAAAGTATTTATCATTCCTGTACCATCCGGATTTTGCTTTAGCAGAAATAGTGGAATTGATAATTTGGAGGAGGTGAGATTCAAGCTTAACCCTAATATAGGAAAAGGTATTTACTTAATTTGCAACTACTAGGATACTGGGTCTTATGATAAGTTAATCATGCAATCATGTCCTTATGACATTATAACCGCTGACAGAAAAGATGAGGTTAGGCTGTCACAAGCAGGAAAATTGCTGGGTTTGGTGGAATTGACTCATACCATTGTGCTTTCTAACTTGTCTGGGTGGTGTGGTGGTCCAGTGGTTAGTTTGCTTAACTGATAAAGTTAAAGCCCCGAATTTGATTCTCACAAGAGATCAACTCAGTTTGGAGTACCTTCCTGACATGGTTTCCTTTTTGCTCTTCTTCATCAGCTGGCCATGTGGATTTTCTCCAACATTTAAAAATGAAGAGTTATAGTAGGGAGTTTGAGAAGGGGTCTCATACCCTTTCAAAACAATACATGATATAGAAGGATTAAGGGAGTTCACCATGTGAGTACTCTTTTTCTTTCTTTTTTTCCCTAGTCTTTCTTGGATCATGAGAATGCAATCTAAGACTATCAACCTCCAGATTGGGAATAGCACATGATGTTTTGCCTAGTATAAACTAAACTGCATAATTTATGCAGACAGCTATTCATTGAGGAAAAACTTTCAGAGTTTATAACTTCTACCTTCTAATGAACAGACAGATATTTTAATGAGCAAATGAAAGACTTGGTATTATAACATGGGTTTTCCCCTTACATTTTTCCATGAGACCATTGTTTTACTTCTCCCTTAATTTATTTACCTTTAAATTTACCCTGTTCTCCCAACATTATGATATCTTATACAGATTGCTTAATTCAAATGGAATTCACTTCATTTCATTGTGAGTATTAAAATATAACTTTTAATCAAGTTATGCAGGAATCAGTTGGTGATGTAGGAGGACAATTTCATTAAAAGATTCAGCATTTCAACAAACATGTTTTGGATTTGTGAAGTTTGAATAAAATAATAACAACAGTTTAACTAGTATAAACAAAATGACAGTCATGAAAACAAGACTTTTTCTTGATTTGGTTCCATGGCAGTGCAGTGGGCTATGTTGCTTGAAATATACATTTTAAAAGAAAAGACACGGTGACCAATAGTTCACTCAGGGGTTCATGAGCATCTTGGGCCACACACACTATTTAAAAATTAGAAACACGTAATGCAAACATCTACTGCAAATGAACACCTTAGCACTTTAAAACAATCTTTAGAACTACAGTAAAACATTGATTTAATGGACTCCCATTCAACAGACTTCGGAAGCAATCATTGCTGTCTGGTCTCTGATAAAAGTCCGTGTTGAGCTGTGCGAAAATCTTTTGTGCGTGCATATGTAAATTTCTGGATTTAACGGACATCCCTCCCACCTATTAGTCCGTTAAATTGAGGTTTTATTGTACTCTGATGACGGCAACAGGGAAAGATCACTGAAACACAGGTTCTTCTGTTAATTCAGGCATTTCCCACCATCTGGCTTCTATTACATTTCTCAATTTCATTTATTCTGGCTGAAAAAATCTTAATTATACATCTTATCTTTTTTTTTATGTTTTAATTTACTGTAATTGAAAGTGCGCTTTCTTAACTTAATGTTTGGTTAATAGCTTATGATTGGATTTCCAGTTTCTTTTGGCAGGAAGGCAAAAAAAAAATCAATTTACATTCTGGCATAACATTGCCAGTTTTTTTTTTAATGTGAGGGTATAGCTTAGCTGCTTTATAGTTTGAGCTGTTTGAGAGAGAGAAACAATAACTTGTCAGGAAAGTTCACTTATTCTGGTTACATAAGGACATTAACTTTCTTAAATCCATCAATAGTCATTTAAAATAACAACAACAATTAGCTGGCAAAGTGACTTCTTCTGGATATAGTCTTCCAAAATTGAGGATTCAATTTCTCTTTTAAAAAACAACAGCTTCATACATAAATTGATAAAGAATATAAAACCTTCATAATATAAACAAGTTTGGAAAAAAGTAAAGAACCAGTTTGGGCAATTCCAAGTAGCAACTAATGGACCTATGTTTCAAAGATCTCTCCTGTTGCCATCATCTGTGAGAAGGAGAATGTTTTTAATTTTTAAATGCCAGGATAGATTGGCACGAATGTAGCATTTCCTGAAAGTCAGCAGTACTTTAGTTCTACTCAGAGTTGATACCAAATGTCATCAGATTTTGTTTTAGGCTTTTCCCTATGGAGGCAAAAATGTATTGAAATTTATTTGTCCCCCAAGTAAATCTTATAGAGTTCAGTGGAAGGGTGGTCATTAGTTCTATTATATTTATTCATTGAGAGCAGATAATGAACCTTAGTCGTGTATTTAAATGCAGCTATCCATGGTTTCCTACAAATTCTTTTTTGCATCTGTCACCAGAACATTGGGCCTGTTCAGTGCTGTTGCTTTAACGTTTGTTTCCTCCTCTCGTGTTTTTTTTAACCCGATATGGCTCAGGTAGCTATTGCCTGTTGAAGTTCCTAGTCTAGCAATGATTTTGTTATTATTTAAATATTTTAAACTGTTAACAATACACCATTGTTATAGCATATTGAAAAGGGCCAGAAGGTGTATTGGATTTACATAACCCCATACCTGGTGTCTATTCCAGCAGAACATTCCTTGTGGTGATAGCTAATTCTGAATAGCAGCCTCAGTATCAGGTTTGGTGATGTTATCAACGGAACACAAATTAATGCTCATTGTTTGTTTCATCTGCTAAGTAGATGAATCAAGGATAGATAACCCATATTGTGCTATTGTGTTCAGAAACTTGGCTAATCATATATGGAATGTTAAAAATAAATAGGCTAAGGTGTGTGTGTGCGCGTGTGCATGCATGTATGCATGCGTTCTGCTGTTTTTTTAGCATTTTGAAATTGTTCAAGTTGTTTCCCTTGGGACATTTGACTAGAAGCACAGTAACCTAAGACGCATGCTTATTATATTAATTCTTTAAACTTCCCGACTCCAATAATAAAAACAAACAAATCAACCTTACATTTCTGGTCTTCATTAATTAAGCAGAAGATCAGGCTAGAGAATGTTCATGGGAAGCTGTTGTTTTATTGCCTGGTAACCATAGGAATAAATGTTAGCTTGCATAGTGTCCAAAACATCATGACTAAGACTATAGATGACAAATCTTTTGTGCAGACCCCAGTCATCACCTTGAACTGTTTGAGCTGTGGTTTTTAGTTTTCTTTATATATTACTAATGTTGGAGGTTGATTCATTATTAAGGTAATATGTATATTGCGATTGCCCATATTTTCTTCCTGTTTAAAATCCAGGGGAGGGGGGTATATTGTGGCTAAACTAGATTAAAAATGCTAAGTTCTTTTATTTGATGAATCATGCTATAAATGCACAGTTCTTTAAGAAAGGCAAGTGTTAAATACCGTAAAGAATCCTGTAATGTCATATCTACTTGTGACATCGCTGTAGAGCCAATAACATGTAACTCAGACATAATTACGATTAGATTTTTGTTTTATTTTAGATATTTTCTGCTTGACTCATTTAATGTTTTTTAGCATTCCAAAAAAAAATTGGAAAAATTTGGTAAGCTCAAATGTTGTTGATAGATGTCCTTAAAAGATTGTAATGGTTACTGACTGATGTAGAACAGCTGGCTGCTATATTCATCATCACCTCTACTCTCATCCTAGCTTCTTGCTGAAGTGAAATAGTAGCTTCCTTTCAGCAGGGATATTCTTCTATATGGAGAGGAGGAAGAAAAAATAAACACACCAGATGAGTGTAATATATTGTGCCATTACCAGAGGAAATGCCATCAGTTCCTGTGTGACCTCTTAGACCTTGCTCCGTTTGTCTGTGTGCCTATAAATGTTCATCTGTTCACTATTGGCCCCATGAGGAGGAGAAATCTGACTGGGACACATACACACTGGTTGGATTGGGCATAATCACACAGTCAGAACTAACAACTTGAGGACAGGCAAGTGGTTTACTAAGTATCTACAGTGGGAGCTTGAGAACTATCAATATTTTGACATCTGTCAGTTTAACAGCAGTGTTTTAATATCTAGCTCTGTCTGTATCAGGTACAGGTTAGGGACCAGTCACAGCTTCATCTGCAGACTCAATGCTAGGTACAGGTTTAACTATTTGAGAGGTTATAGACTAATTGTATTCTGCTTCAGTTGAAGGAAAGCACTCACAGGAACTATTAAACTAATGAATTTTATTATTTAAATAAAAAATTAGTTTTATGGACTGCTCTAAAATTGGTTTGTAGTTCTACAGTATAAATTCACCATATTTGCAACTAAATTGGATATTGATAGTTATTCTTTTATTTATTTTAATTTTTAAATCAATATTGTCTTGACCTGACTTCAGCAAAGCATAATTAGTGCATAAGCATATGGATTTTACCAAAAACTTGAAAATCCTCTTCTCCCACCACCACTTGCCAACTATCTTCCATTGCACAAAATTTCTTGATCTGCACTAAATTGTTAATGTATTTTGACAGCTTCAAGACGATAGCAAATCTGGCCTCGGTTATTATGAGGAAGGGGAATCCCATTAATGCCTAAATAAATAATTATTTACTGATATCTTTGTGGAACTGCTGGCGATCTATTCCATTCTTCCAGTATGTCTGAAGCTTGTCACATTCCTTAAAAAATTTAGTTGTATTTATTTTTTTTAAAAAATTTATATTTTTCATTTCAGTTCTGTTGGCTTAATCATCTTAATGTTGAAACCAAATTTTGACAGTTTCTTTTATTTCCTTTTCTGCTTTATAACTTTATAATTTAAAAGGATTTTTAAAAATGAGATTTAAACTAAAGATGTGATTATACTAATAATTTTAATTTGCTTATGCAACATTTCCAAAAAAATTTATTCTTGCACATAAGCAGATTGAATAGTCATTGTCAAGACAAAAAATAGTTGAAATTGTTGAAAATTTCTTATCTCAGTTTTGTTGAAAAATTTTATTTTAAAGGATATTTCCATTCTCTGAAAAATGACACATTGAACAGATAAGCAGATATCTCCACCACATTAGTATCTTAGTTCCAGGGAGATAACTCTTCTGATCTATATATACATAGTCATTGGCATATTTAACACTTTATTTGTATAATTTAGTAGGCTATCTGGTCTTAAACATTTTTTTTGCAGGCTAAAACAAACTCATACACACAGGTGTGTTTGTAATTTGTTAATGGCCATCTTTGGTTATGAGAGGTGACCTTTAACTATAAATAGTGAGTCTTATTCACTTGTTTCATAGATTCTAAGTTTTGCTTTAATTTTTTAAAAACTTTTCTATTGAGATGTTAGAAGTGAAAGTGTTGGTTTACTCCACCATATTACATAGTGGAGCCAAACAGACTAATTCAGAAAGAAACTTGTATCTTCTGTATATTTATGTATGTAATGTATTTAATATGTACAGTTTTCATAGTAAGATTGATTTGTAGGGTTTTTGAAAAATTTGTTGATGTATTTTATACAAACATTGCAATAATGAGAGAGAGTTCAGTGGCACTGAATGTTAGGTGCCATCTGGTGAATGTAAATTTTGGTAAAACAAGAGTAACTCAAATGGCCATTTACTTATGAGATCACAAGCGCATCCCTTTCGTAGTAACTTTTCATAATATATTGCTTACCATTTGATTCTTTTCTACATTAAGCTACCTACAGAAGTCAACCTGTCTGTAGTCAGGTATGGCTGACTGATTACTTCACCTTAATTTAATTATCAGCTTGAATGGCCATAGTAACCAGTGCTTGGACTGGAGCCAGTTTACTTATTGTTAAATTTCTCTATGTCAATGCAATACCTTGATAGGAGAAAGAAGCATCAGCTGTGGTTTTTGGACATGGTTCCTAAAAATGAAGAGTTTCAGAAACTACACGAAAATATGTGATGTGCATGAACTGCTGCTGGTGAAGCAGTGTATGCAATTTTAACAGATCTTTATTCAGTTTTGTATAATAGAAAAATAGGCTGTCATTAAACAAACACAATTAAATAAATGCATAATGCAATAACACACTCAGTTATGCTAAAACCAGTGTCATTGGCACCTATTTCCGTATTTTTTTTAAAAAAAATTTACTGTCATGTGTTGGGTTGGTTTGTTACTTTGGGAAATAACTCAGATTATGTTGGCTGTTCATTTTAAGATGTGTTCAACAGACTGAAAAACGAGATCATAAGACCATTACCCAAGTCTTGGACTGAAAAGGGCTAATAATCATCTGTGGACATTGATGCCACCATAAAGCATTTCAGAAAGGAACTGCAGCTCAAATGTTTTCCTAGATATCATTTAGCAGTGCTGGTGAAAGGTGGTGGTGATCTTGCTTTTAGTTTCATTAATATTATTATTTAAAAATTTTAAGTGTTTTGTTTTTGTACTCCTAAAAGTGAGATCTTGGCCCCTAAGGTATTTTTATTCTTAGACCTAATGGCCCTTGAGAAAAGTGCTTCATTCCAGTAAGCAGGCTCAGTTTTCATTGCTTGTCATCATTTCTGTCCTTTAGACGAAGTAGTGTTGAACAGACTGCTCTGGTTGTAGGCATCTTTATGATTTGTCTATTGAAAACTGCCAAATATGATGTTTATGCTTTGGCATCCAGGAATAATTCACCATGGAGGCAGTTTGACCAGGTTTGAAAGGGTTAATTAAGAATAAAAAATTCTTTTTAAGAAATCTTCAAAGTGTATTGATTAGTCTTAGTGAGAAACTAACAAGTTGGTGCTTTGTAGGCTGTTGGTTTTCTCTTTGACTATTCTGATTTGCTTTTAATGAAATATATACTAATTTTTACACTTAATGAATCTTATTTCTTAAATTAGTTTTTTTTTTTCTTTGCTTCACTATTTTAGTATGCTCAACCTGTGCTGTAAATCCATCTCTAGAAAACTGACCAGTTACAAGCATAAAGTTAGGGAAAATCGAATTAAGGGGAGACAATTTTATGGAAATTCCATTCATGAGTTGCGATTGAAATATTTCTTTTAAAAAAAAAAACACAAACTTCTATCAATTAAAATGGGTGATGGTGTATGTGATGTTGAATAAAAAAATTTTTTTTTGTTTCATTATTGAGAGCTCTGATGGGATAGCTCAATAGCAAAGGAAGTAGTATACTAAACTCAAGAAATACATCTAAGTAAAAAGATCTAACCAAAATCGAATAACTTTTTATAGAGCGGGAAAAAACCAAATTAGTATCTTTTTATTTTTCGATATTAATATACTCTCATCACTAAGCACATTCCTCGCATTCAGTGTTGTTGTCAATTTTCCATCCCTCCCCCCCCCCTGTGATTTATCCTGTAGACATTTTTCCTCCTCCCTGACAACAGAGTCCTGCGGACACCCATGGATAGACTTACAATAAACAATGGAAGAGCGTCGCAGATACACGACACACTCGATACATACAGATTCCTTGAAGTTTCTAAGAGAAAGATGGACAGGGTTTGTCTAGATAATTAAAGCCGTTAGTCTTAGCAGTAGTTCTGTTAATTTTTAATTTTAAGAATTGGAATGCCACATAGTTTCCAAATTGGTAAATTAATCGTGTATACCTTCATAAGGAGTACATTGAAAAAAAAAGAAAGCAGATGGTGTTTGCTTTTTTTTTAAAAAGAAGATTAATGCAGGATAGTTTAAACTCTCTCAAAGTTTACATGAATACAAGTGAATGAGAAAATCGTTAGCTTTTATCTCACAAACCCATTTTGTGCATACTGGTTCTTAGATTCTCACATTTGCTGAACTAAGTAACTAATAGTCTGTTTCAGAAATCTTGATTATCAACAGGGGGTGCTATCTGAAACTAGGAATTCCTACTACCAAACATCAACTGCAACTTCCCTTGCACTTCAAAATAGTTCTCTTAAGGACAAAACTGTGATAGTAGTGACTGGGTAACGTTACCGAAATATGCCCCTTCTTGATGGTTCAGTCACTATTAATCAGGTGGTAGGAAATGACTAACTTTACTTTGTTAAAAAAAAAAAAATGCTACCTCAAAGACTTTGTTCTTATCTAGAATATCGAAAGGGTTAAATTAAATAAAAGAAAAACTGGAGTACTTGAAATTATCATTTTAGAGAAACTTAGAAATATCACAAATGTGTTGTAATAATCATCATTTGTGCTAATATTACAACATTTTAGCTATTCCACCAATAATGTCTGTCTGTCTTTTCTTATCTGTATAGCTGCAAGTGTATGTGTAACATAAATTACTTTGTATTGCGACAAAAATCTTTAATTTAATAGAAATAACAAATGATTACAGCTTTAAAACATTGTTTCTTTTCTAAAATCTTATTACATTTGGAACTAAATTTAAACAAGATTGCTTTAACCTCTGGTATCATTCACCATCTATAGCTCAAACATTTTAAGAACTACTATCTATTTATTTAAACATGATACTGGTTTCCTTCTATTTTTTTTCTTTTTAAATTATCTGGCTGCTTAAGTCAGGGAAAGTCTAAAAAGTCTTAGCAAGAAAAATTTATCTGGCTTTAAATTTCTCTCTTAATGGTATATAGTGGATGGAGGTATAACATACCAGTCTGCTGTGGTTAAGGGCTTAAATTTGATCTCCTCCATCTTGGTTTGGCAAGTGGGAACTTTTATTTCTGACGAAGATGGAAGTGCCAGGTCCCATAATGCATAAGACTGGCAAGGCTTGTTAACAGTAGCCATCGCACTACTCAACCTCTTATTAGGTATAACCAACACAATGCTAGATGTTATGCTGTAGTCATTCAGTAGGAACAGAGTATTCTTTTAGGAGAGCATTGCTCACATCATATATAGCACTTCCAGTGTTTGTCCAGTCAGTTTTAAAACTGATCAATATTCTGATTATACACAGTTGTCAGCTTCATACCTTGTTGAACCTTTGACTAAAACTTCCAGATTAATTTGTCGAGAATAGAAAAACATTTCTTAACAAGCAGTCATTTGTCCCTGTGTTTTTCTAATTGCCATATATTTCTTTCAATTGCTGATTATCAAAAAAAAAAAATTCTGTAATTCTTGGTTTAGATTCAAATATTGGTATATTTTTTAATTTATTTTTATTAATTAATTTAATATTACTGGATATTTGGTTAATACTGCTTATATTTAAGTTAATCCAATAATATACTGGCTGGCCAGTTTTTGCTCAAATGAAAGCCATGATGCAATGTTGGAAGACATACTGAGGAATATTTGGTGATTAATATTGTTTGAAGCAAAGCAAGCAGAAGATGTATTGGCAAATATATCTTTCAAGTTCATCCCACAGATGCTCCCTTCAATTAAAATTCAGGAATTGTACTGGCCATAGAAGATGCCTGAAATCTGTCATGTTCCTCAAACTATGAACACAATGTAGGCACAGTAGATGTGTATGGGAACGTTGTCATCTTAAAAGTATCTGTCCCAATCAAGGTACACATGAAGTATCACTGGGTGTAGTTGGTTGGAAATGATGCTGAGGTAAGCTTTAGCATTTGATTTACTTTCTGAAGGGGCCTAGGGTATGTTAGCAAAAAACTCTCAATCCAAGACTGTGCCATCTCCATTTATGAATAGTTGGGACCAAACAAGAGGGTTAGAGGGATTTGGATTTTCCTAAATCTGTCTTTGTACAAAAAAGGGTGAAGTGTGACTTGTCAGACCACATTACTTTTTGCTAATCTTCCTTAGTCCAGTATCTGCAATTATTACTTAACACATGAGACATCTTTTCATGTTGCAGTGGTTTATAAGATGGTTTGTTTTGTTTTTTTGTTTTTTTTACAATGTTCTTCACAAAGTACAGTTGGTGATGGTTCTGAATTTTCTTGCATTGAATGTTTCTGTGAGTTGGTCTGTTGTTCAATTCCAGTTAGGACTTTACTATTTTGACTACTTTTCTCTTTCTACCATGCAGCACACAACTGATATCTTGGGGCAGCCTACTAACAAAACTTTCTTGGCTACTGTAGCCCTTGCTGTATGTGCATCCACTATCATGTTTATTTTGAACACTGTAATGTCCTTTCCTTTCCCAAAATCTGTTAGACTGACTGCAAATGTGTTAGTCAAAGTCATATAGTATTACAGGGACCACATGTCACATCATATGGTCAAACTAATTTGCACACAACTCAGGTCAGGCCGAAGTTAAACAAAGTAGCTGATTATCGTGACACTAAGCTTGTATAATTTAGTTGAAATTCTTACGTAAACAATTTTGTAATTAGGAGATTTTTTTGTGCGTATATGTGGGAGATGAGAAAAAGAGAAACTAATATAAACCATTTAGGGTCACTATGGAGAGCATGCTGTTTCTAGTTTAAGAAACAAGAACAGTGGAGCTTGTGCTGGTCATAATTTACTTGGTGTTTTACTGTAGAGAACATGGCTTAAACCTGCCATTTTACTCTCAACTTTCCCTTAGTTATATCAGCTTGTTGTAAAAGCTACAAAGGAATACATAAGGCCTGGATATCATAAAATGCCTAACTGAAGGAATGAGTGAGAACACCCAAGAATTAGGGTTTGCATTATCTTTTACATTACATATCCTAGTTCTGAGTTTTTATATTCTATAGATAGTGAAAAGATTAATCTTAAATGTGCCAGTAAATATTTAGAAAATTAATTATTACTAGGTAACAAGTCTGTTTGAATCTGAGTTTTTTATTTTACTTAATTTATAGAGTACAGGCTGTTTTGTTTCACACGTCCCCAGTTTTGACGCTTGCAGGATCCATCTTGGTTGAGTTTAGGGATCTGTGCTTAATGAGTGGGTTGCATGGTCATTAAGAGTGAAAGTCTCTACTAGAACTCTTCATTTTCAGATTTGAGAGGGAGAAGAAACCATGCCAGAGAGGTATGCAGAATTCAGCCAATTCCAACTAGGATTCAAACCTGAGCACTCAACTTAAGCAGTGCAATGTAACCGACTGCACTACAGTTTCATGTTGTTATGCTAATTGTCCTTGTGTGTTTAGGAAATTTCTGACATGCAATCCACTGCTTTTTGTATTCTACTTATTCTTTTTTAACTACTTATCAACAAAGGAAGATGAAGCTGCTGTAACCACTGAGGTGTAAGCAGATTTTATAAAACGCAGTTATTTAATTTATTTGATAGAAGTGTCTATTGAGTGGTGTTCTCTATTTACAGGAGTCTAATAATGACAGTGTAGTCACTTTAAGGCAGCGCCATATATTTACTAAGCTAGGACCACTGTATAGCTGCTCATCAACAACTTTCAAAAAAACGAACAGACTGAAATGTTAACGTTTTTTGTTTTCCTTCTTTCAGTTACAAGGGGGGGGTAATAATTTAAAACATTGGCAAAATTCAAAAATTTATGCGTGTATGATGGAGAGAGAGAGAGTCAGTAGTGTAGGCCATGGGTTATTTATCAATCTTTCAAGAGGTGTGCCAGACTGCACTTTGTTCCCCAAATTTAAAAGTTAAATGTGCTGGGGAAGTTCAGAGAACAATGACTACATTTTGTAGGCAATAATAATAGATGTAAATACTCTACTCATGAATGTGCATCAAGTTTAAAGTATTTGAAATGTATTTTAATAGTAATGCTACACATATGATAATGAATGGTATTAGTGGGATCTTTGCTCCTGCCATTCTCAAGTCAGGTGTGTACTTGCATACTTTCATCTGCACATTTCATTATGTGGACCCTAAGGCTAAAAGCAGGAAGTAAAGCCCAACAGATCGAAATAGAGGCACTTTCACTAGTTTCAAGTTTAGTCTACAGATTTCTAAACTGTGATGATCAAGTCTGAGCTTTTTAAAATTGTTCTATGTTCATTTATTGAAACAAAGACACATTCAGATCGCTTAATGGTAAATGTAAACATTGTTCAGAAAGGTTTTGAGATTTCCAACATTCAGAAAATTTAGATTTCAACTTGCAAAAAAAGCCAATTTCATTGCTATCTACAGAGCAAAATGGTAACTTTTTTAGGAGGCAGTAAGTCATGGGTTTTTGATGTAAGAATATCTCTGGAACAGATGCTTTCAAGCTTTCATACAGATTCAAATTGTTTGTTCTCTGGCCCCTGTAGGCAATTAAATTCATTTAAGTGAGATGCAGTGTCAGAAACATGAGCTTCCCCAGACAGCTGTCATCATTCAGTTCAGGGTAGTTTTGTCTCTTGTTTTTATCAAGAAAAAAAAAAAAATAAATAATTTTTGATGGCATTGAGGCATTTTGCAAAACAATCTAAATCTTTGCCATGGCTAAGCCAGATGACATTACTATGAAGAGAAATGTTCATGTGTGCACAGTCCATTTCTGTCAAGCTTTTGAACTGTGAATTAGAGCTAAAGGATAAACAGGAAGATTGACACTGCTCACTGCAGTAGCCATCACAATAAGTGTCAACTTCTATTTTCAAAATTTTCTATACAAATTTTCACGTTTTCAGCTTTTGTTGTTTTATGCAATGGTTCTGAGCTCCAAAATTTCTCTCTTATTCTGATTCTGAAGCACAGTATCTCTCAATAATGACAAGCTGAGGAATAACATTAATATAAGTGCTTTTATCTAGTGCCACGTAAAAACCTTAGCAGTTGTTTAATACTGCAGTTTGCTTCGCTCTGACATCTTCTGCCATTTTACTTACATGCCCCTCTTCAGTTCTTGAAGAGGCTGGCAATTCTTTTATTCGAGGCAAGATCAAATCCTTATTTAACAAACTATTGAAAGAACACTTAGGGCTCTTGATTTTAAATTCTCTCCATCTGTGAAAGACTTATCATGCATTGCAATACATAGTACAATTTATACTTTTGTAACTTGATTTATCAGTCCTTATATATGTAAAAAATTCTGCTGCCTTTGTCTTATTGGGTACATCAGAAAAATACTTTCAGTATTTATTTTGAAAATGTCTTTTTAAGTTGAGGTATGATGCACAATCCTTCTTGGGCACAAATCCAAATTGGGTTGTTTTTGCAGCTTGAATTTAATGTGTAATCTAGTTGTCTTGTGGACTGACATCGACACTTGTACCCACAGTCTTTACCATGGAGCAGGACGATTGCATAGAACAGTGTATTGTACAGGAAAGGCAGATGGAGAAAATGAACAAGACTTTGGTAGGATAGCACTGAGAAGGAACCATCAACTGTTTGTATTAGCTTTCTATACCCTGCAGACTTCTGGTTTCCAGTGCTGCATTGGCCATTTGCAATGGACCTTCGGTGTCATGATTTATCAATGACAGAGAAGCTATTTTGGTTTCATGACATATGGCTTTTCAATCATCAGTTCACACGAGCCATCACATTTTTGAAACATTGTTATAGTGCATCAGTTTTCAGTCCACTCGAGTTGTCGCCTGCTAGTGTGACTGCTGTGCATATGATTGTTTAGTACCCATTCATTTTTCATCTTCAGAATCATTCAGTAGCTAGTGGGATATGATCTATCACTAAAGCAAGGTAGTAGTGTGTTTCGGGCAGCTGGTGGGCCATTTTAAATGCTGTTGTAGGCTGTAGTTTGCCCATCCCTGGTGTAGCATTTCAAAAGGTAATCCTGATTGATCAGGCAATTTGCATACCATAGGTTGCTGACCTTTATGAAATTGGTTGCCATACCTATGTAGTCTCTTTTTTTTAAAATGTAATAGTCACTATAATTAAAAATTGGTTGGTTTAAAGGGACAAGGGCTTTGTTTAAGTTGAAAAATTTCTTGGCTTTTTGTTCATGTCTAAAATTAGCTGTGATTCACAAACTTGAAAAGTAGGGATTTTTTACTTCTCTTACAATTAAAAAAAAAATTGTTTTTCCTGCTCTCAGCAGAAGTCAATCAGTTTATTTTAGTTTATCTTATCACTACTGAACCATTTCCCCCCTCCATCTCTCTCTCTCTCTTCATCTAGAAATTTAGATTGATTATCTGTCTTCCAGTATAAACAAAATTGTTTTTTAACTACAGAAGAGACAATAAATAGCCTCTTAAAACTTCAACAAATACTGTTTCACTAAGGATGTTCAAATAAAACATGACCAGATCACCATTACAGCTATGCTTTTTCAGACAGGGCTTTATTTGAATATCTCTAGTAGTTTAAGCTTTAATAATTCAAGTCTTTGATTCAAAGTTATTTGAAGAATTCCCTTTTCTCTCAGTGCTAGTGTTTGTTTTCAATAAAGACATTGCAGTGGCTTTTTTAGGGTTATTGCTACAAAAGTGCATGGCATTTCAGATATAATATCTGAACAAACAACTTGAACTTCTAGCCAACATAGTATTGCATGACACTTTACAAGTTTCTTGCCTTTTCTGAAGAGTATTCTTTATTTTGGAGAAGGTCCCTCTCTTATCCTCAACTCAGTTATATGATACTGTGTGCTAGCCAAGACAGAACTGTTTTTAAAATCAAAGCTCCCAGAAAAGAGATTTTATTTCCACCAAAGAGGTTGACTGACTTGAATGAATGCGTATTTTCCAACACTTCCTGCTGGTCTTCGGATGTCTCTGACTCTCTCGTTGATAAAACTGCAACGTCTGTCTACATTGCAGCAAGTGGATGTGACGCTCAGGCTTGCTGCGGCTTTAACAAGCAACCTTTCACCTGATTGGGAATAAGTAAATAACAGAGCAGGAATCTTATGCTAATGGTATCAGATCTCTCTCTTTACATAGCAAGCATGTGGTAAGGAATTTTATTTTTGCTTGTTTTCTCTCTATCTCTAATAAGATGAAGCTTTTTCTCACCCGTTCTGTATAATTTTCCCAGCTGTCAGTACTGAAGCACACATACACAGGTTGTTTGGTATGTGGGGGAGGGGGGAGCATACATAGATAGTCTGACAGAAAGTGGATCGTGAGTACACACAAACAGGTTATTTTTACAATAAGTAGGAATCCCAGATCCATACATGACAGCAGTATCTTGGCACGAGCTAGCACGAAAGCTGCTCTGATGCGGTGCAGCTCAGAAGACTTCGCAGATATTGTCCGTTCAGGTGTAAAGTGGGTTATGTCTAACACCTGGTGATAGATCTGGGACCCTTGCTACCACCACTGCTGGCCCTTAATTTTGGCCAGAGTGGGGAAATTCTAGAGTGATGTGCCGAGAGTACATTTCTCTTGTACATCTCTCTACATGCAGTGGTGCTAGCCACTAAATGTGTCTCTACATGGTTTCATATTGACTTCTAATTACACTACGAGTTTACGGAATGTTGAAAATTATACTTGGTACGGACCCACCAAAGAGAAAAATCAAAGACCTAAAAAACTGGGGGCTTGCTAAGCTGCACTTAATACGAGGGTCTTCAACGACTATCATTAGAGAATGTACAACAGTGAGGGAAATATACTCTGGGGTAAGTTGATGCTTTTTGCATAAATGTGTGACTGATATAATCATCTTAAAATACTAAACACTTACAGATTGAGAAGACAGCTTTACTGGAATTTGATTTCTGGTAGTATTAGTTAGATATTGCTCAAGTATTGTATGTCATTTCAAGGTCAAATATTTTGCGTAGGTTTAATGCGCTGTTTGTGTGATTGACTGTTATCAGCTAGTACTGCTGTTATTCTGCCTTTTTAGATAATGTGATCCTTACAAACAGAATTTAGTTCAATCATTTATTTTTAAGTAAGTTGGTAATTATTTACTAATAATCTAACCACTGTACACCATATACTATTATTTCAGGCATTAGATCAAGTTTATGGTAATGGGGTGACTTGTAGATGCATACTTTATGAACTCTCACCTTATCTATCCCTTGTGGAGTAGAAAATTGAACTTGAGAATAATCTCTTTCTGTTAGATTTTAGTCTTGATTTAATTCTGTAAGAGGACCCAAGATATAGTGTTTAGTTGAATGACTAGAACTTGCTAATTTATAAATTAGTCCCGCCTCTTTTTTTTGTCAAGAGATTTTAGAAGTTACATGAAAGTTAGCATATCAGTTGACCCACAGTGTAATTTGTTTTACCTTTCTTCGATGTTTCTTTTTTTGCTGTTAAATGGGAACAATGTCAGGTGGGTGACACTTAGATAGTCTTGAACCTTTCTATTTAGATACTGTGTTGTGCAAGCAAATGCTGCCACCTGTCAGTGTGATTGACTATAGTGATGATGCTTGTTGGAATGGTACAATTTGCTCTTTCCCTAACTTATTATTAGCTCTTTCATATGAGGACAGGTATAAACAAACAGACTGATGTATCTGTACATCTTACCAGCTTTTAGGTCACCAATTGTGAATATTTTGTTTATATAGTTCTTGATGTTGTTTTATCATGTATTGTGGCAGAGACCTGAAACATTAGCCAGGTGGTGAAGAGGAGGATGTAATAGTGCTTGAGTTTGGCCAGCCTAGCAAACCTACTAAAAGTCCCTACTAGAGCTTTTCATTATTTTTCTTATCTATGGAAGAAAACTTGACTAGCCAGTTGAAGAAGAGGGAGAATAAACCATGCTAGGGCAGTATGCCAAACTGAGTTGTCTCCTGCATTGATTGAACAAAGTGTGTAGGCCAGTAGTTTAACCACTAGAACATTATGCCTGTATCTACACAGGTCCTAAAAGTGGTTAGCCAACGTAACCTTTCAGACTTGGGCCTGACCTGAGATGCAGATGCAATTTAGTTTGACCATATGTCAAAGGCAATTCCTGCAGCACCATATATATTACATTGGGAAGCACACTTGCAGTATAATAGATATTGAGAAAGAAAGTTAGACATGATAGTAAAGTCTAACCATCAATGAACAATGATCAGCAGGGCAATTCACACTCATCTCTAGTTGTACTGTGTGAAAAACATGGGGACCCATGGCATAAACCGCTCATCACAGTTCCAAAAAAAATGAAAGAGAGAGAGAGGGAGAGAGGAGCACAGACATTAGACTAAGGAAGACTGGTGAAAAGTGATGTGATCTGACGTGTCATACTTAACTCTTTTTTTTTGCACAGATGGGAGAAAAATCCTGGGTTCTTTTAGAAAGCAGAATGAACACCAAACTTATCTTAGTATCATTTCTGATATACTCTATCTAGCGATGCTTCATGTGTACCCTCTAAGATGACAATGCTTCTGTCCACATTGTATACTCACGGTGGTTTGAGAAACACGAGGAAGATTTTAGGTATCGTTCATGGCCAGCACAATTCAATAGTGTAACTTTGGGGTGAACTTGAAAGACACATTTGCCCTCACATACTTTTGTCTTTCTTGCTTCATACATTGAATACAATATTGATGACTAAATGTGGAAGTATCCTTTAGGACAGCTTCTAGCAACTTGTGGATTCCATGCCACGTTATCTCATGGCTGTTATTGGGGAAAAGATGGCCTAATTTGTTATTAGGTGTAGGTCCTAAAAATGTGGCAGCTAGCTAGTATGTATATATATATATATATATATATGGTAATTTTTCTTTCATCTTTTGCCAACAGTGAAATAATTTAAAATATTTTTTTTTATTGGAGAAATTCTCCTTTCAAATATTTCAGGTAAGCACAAGGAAAATCTTAAAAGTATGTATAACATTATTATATGATGACGGGATTGGATGACTATTATAATTAGAGAATTGTAACAAAATTGAATTCCTTGCACCTACAAATAGCCAAATCGTTTAAACATCTGACATTTGTTTTTGTTTATTTTATATCTGCATTGTAAAGTTTTAACAGGTGGCCATTATGCAGAATGAGTGCCACCAACTAAAGTTTAAAAAGAAAGAAAGAAAAAACCAACAAACAAAAACTTGGAAATACTGACTTGTTCCTTTCTTAACAGGATTTTGTAAACTTCTCAGGTAGTTTGAGGGAAATTCCATTGTAACAGTAATTATTATTTTTGTGTGGAATGTAATAAATACATTTCATTTCTAATTTATTTGGTCCTAGACATGCGACTTTATTCTGTAGACTGATCTAAATCTGGCAAATCTGTCCAAGAGGCTATTCCAGGCTGAGACATTGAAAGGCTGACTGACTTTCATTTGTACATTTTTCCTTGGCATCACAGCTGTGTATATTTTAGATTTTTTTGAGCTGACTGTAAGAAAGTTATTTGAAATAAATATAATTTAAAAAACGAAACTAAATCAAAACTCATTCCTTTATATTTTTTCTTTGATGAATATAGAATTTTTGAAATATGTCGGTACTATTAGCATTTGTTCTTGCCCTCATAAGATTGTTGCTGGCAAGAGTGACCTTCCTTCTCTTAACTGGTACTTTATCTGTTTATCAGGTATCGCAGATTTGTGCTTTAAATGATCTGTTTTATTTCTATAGGAAATAGTCTTCTCACTGATAGAGACTGTCAACATGAGACCTAGGCTAGTTGAGATTATCTCAAGGTCATGGCCTAGAAAGATTTACCACCAGAACTTGTGGTTATTACAGATAAATCAATGCCAATAGGTGTTTGACCATGATGTACTAGAAGTGAACTTACATACAATGATACCTGATCTCTGCTGCTGTTAGTCAGTCTTTATATTGCTAGATGATTCCCAGTTTAGTATAGTGTTATACAGAGTATGAATCATTAGCTGTTTGTTTCCTTTCTACTACCCCCCCCCCCCCCCCGCCACGGCTGCCGCAGCGCCAAGCCAATAAATAGCGTTTAGTTTTTAATTTGTCACAAGTATTCATCAGATAGTTTACTAAATTCTGATGTTCATTCCTCACATTCTTCTTTCTTGCCACAAAAAATTTCCTTTTGATCTGTTTGGACAAACAACACGTGTGTATCTTTGGTCTTGTACCTATTAGATTTCCAGATCTTTAAAAAAAAACTTGATATTTTTCTCATTTTAATTTTTTAACAATAAATATTATAAATGAAGGAAAAAAAAACTACCAGCAACAAAAGATTTCTGTGGACAAATTAAATAAAATTGCAAGTTAGAAAGTGTATGCGTCTCTTCCCTTTACAACCCATGTAATAATTAAATTCTATGGATTTGTTGTAGTTTTTATCAGCTCCCATTGTTTGATGGAATTTGCTTGTGAACCATTTACATTATAAATTCATATTTTAGATCCTAACTCATCAGATTGCTTGTAAAGATAAAAACCGATTTTCTTGTAAGGAAAACTTTTGTGTATTAACCATGCCAAACTTAATACTGACACATCATAGTTCTTCACTGCTGTAGTATTTGTGTGGTTGTTGAGTTACACAGAATATTGATATCCTTATTCTTAAAATTGCTGAAAACTGATTGGACTGATGAGCCAGTATTTTCATAATATTTTTTTTTTTTTTTTTTTTTTTTTTGTTTTAACTCTAGCTCCACAACTTTCTTTTTAAAACAACTTAGGAATAAAATATTGGAACTGTTTTCTCTCTTGAGTTCTGCATCCTGGCAGAAAAAAATCACTCTTGGGCGTGTGTGAGTGCAATCTTTTTATTAATTTTAGTCTAATAAAACGAATTGGTTCTATATTTTTTGTATTAGTATTGACAATAAAGAGAAAGAGAGCAGATGTGGCTATCTTTAAACTCTTCTTTTTTTATTTAACTGACCATATGATGGCAATGATCAGATTTTGCAAGAACTTAAATTAGTTTCCTCCAGCTAACTGCCAGATCTCTGGGTGGGATGGAGTCCATGGATGGCAATATCACCCTCATGTTATGAAATACTTAGAAAATCATCTACTGTCAAAGATTGTGGTGATTGTGTCCATTGGAGAATTGGTGTGACAATTATCTGAAACTTTTTATTTCACTGTTTAAGTTCCGTAACTCTGCTTTCTACATTTTTAAAGAGAAATAACTTGAAACTGTTACGAAAGATAATTGTATTAGAGTACATTTTAAATGGTTAAAAACTGGAAGGGTTTGTTGAAATGTCAAACTTATATATAAGGTATAGAAAAATATTTTTAAAGTGTCTTTAATTTGGAAATAATGTGCAATGTCATTGTATATAAAATTTCCTTTGACACCAACTATTCAGAAGTCAAAACCTACAACAATTATTTTAAAAGAATTGTATTTGAAATGAAAAAACATTTTATTAAGAGGCTTTTTATGACAAGCAGTTACTAAAAGATTTAGTAGACAATTTTTTTAGAAATGTTTAGGACATACTGAATGTTGGAAGAATAAAAAGTAATCAATTACTTTTTAAGGTAAAGGGGATTAAACCCAATTTCTCATGTAATTTTGTTCTACGTGTTTAATTTGTTTCAAGCTTTTTTCTTCTTTTTTACCATATACTCATCATTTGCTGATATATATATATATATATCAGCTTGCTGTTTGCCGGTAGAAACATGGTGTTATAAAACTTCTGTCTGTCTTGTCTTGTTTTGTCTTTTAGGGGAAGTTCTTCCATTTGCTTCACACACACGGTTGAATCTGGCCAACTTTTGAATGATGATGGTTTTCTTTTTCCTCTGCTCTGATTTTTTGGAAGTGTTTTTTCTTACAGACATTGTAGTATGATATAATATAGATACTATGGTATTGTGCGCAAAAAAGGGATACCATAATAGAGAGTGAATAAGTAAAGTGCCCTGTCTTAGTAGTTTGGCACACCTCCATAAATGAATGTATCAAACCTGGTGGGGAGTAGACAACAAGCGTGCATTATTGTCATGCTGAAAACAGATGGATCTCTCAATATTTTTATTTCCCTGAGGTGGTGTTATAATAGGCTATTCAGTGTGTTCAACAATAGATTTCCAAAGATGTCAAAATTTCTTGTGGATCTGTGACCAATACTATTGCAACAAAGCACTCAAAGGCATTCAGTACAATAAGAACATGCACATTATCAAAATTTTCTTATTGACTGACATTGCCCATGCAACAAAAATTAGCCAAAGGATGATCTTCACTCTCTTGGCTTCAGGAAATGTCTGTGTAAAGTTACAAGTTTCAGAAATTTCCATCTGGAAGTTGTACCTGGTTTGGCAAAGATATAATGGAGACCTTTTAACTCCAATGTTTTTGAGCTATTTCTGTTACATACATTGCCATTTAAAGACACACTACCTATTATTGTAAATCAGCGCATTCAACTTCTTACTTGGGTACCCAAAGCCCTAAGCCCTAATATGAATTCAATCAAACACCTGTGGTAATGGCTGAAAGGAAGCTGTTATATATATATATATGAATCTGGAACAGACTGAGATATAAGATATTGCTGATTTAATGCCAAACAGGGTAGAGGCTTTTGTACCTGCAAAAGGCAGCTCAATGAAGTACTAACATAAAAATTTTTTACTTTAGTGCTTATCTCTGTCAATTTTTACAATAAACTAATTATTGTAATAATAGCAGGTTTCCAAATTATTAAGGCAGGGTGCTGTAGTTTACTAGAACCAAACTTTAGTCTAGGCGCCTTTTTTTGCTAGGAAAGAGGATTAAGGCATACTAAGACAATTATGTCTGAAATCTCCCAGCATATCACCATTATCTTCTCTCATTCTGAAAAAGTTACTGGGTCCTTTATTCTTGAAATGTTAAAGTAAAAAAAGGGATATCACAGCAGAGCTGTTGAATTCAGAAGGGACTCCAGCACATCCAGAATTAATGTGGCATTTGTTTCCTGTTAGTAGTTCTTGTTTTTCAGCTATGTTTGTACATTCTCATTTGATATGATGCTTTCTGACTAATTCCATATTGGGGAGGGGGGGAGACAAGCCCTTCAAAAAAAATTATTAGCAATAGTAGGATTTGCTTAAGACCAGATGTGCTGATAGAATCACATCGTTCAGGTGCTAAAGCTGTTATTTTAAACATAAATAACTATGCACTGTAGTGGGAGGGGTTGCTTAATCAGATGAATTTGTTAATTTGTTCCTGTTGACAAAATGCCCGAGTGAAAGTTATAATTTTCCATGAGTAATCTAGGTACATTAAGTGTCTTTTTTTTTTGAGTGGGTTGGAAGTGCAAATTGGTGCATTTCTGGTTGAATTACCTTTAGTTCATAAAAGATGTTTCTCTGGAAGGGATGATGGTTGTTGTTGAAGAGAATGTTTTTTTTGTTTTTTTTAAATGTATGAGTACCCTAAACACAGTAGCACATTTAACTTTTGTTCAGAGAAAAAGTCCTTACCTTTTCTTTTTTTAAAAAAATTTATTTATATTCTTTTGCTTGGAATAATTAGTTAGACTGTCAAGAAATCAAAGTAATTTAAGTTCCACTGTGGAGGCCCTTAGTTTGTCCACACCTCAGCCAAGCTGTGGAGTTCACTTCTAAGACTAAATATCGAATTTAAAATGTTTTTAGGTTTAAATTACTAGGAGTATGTAAAAAAAAAAAAGAAAAAAAAGGGGGTTAGCTTAAAATAATTTAGGGGCCTAAGCATGTGGACAGGAACTAATATTTTATTTAGTGCCAGTTTGGCAATAATTAAGAAAAAAATTGACAAGTTTCCCCACGGTTTTGTTAGATATTTAGTTATAGGTCTGTATAAAAAATGGCTGATGATGGTGTGTGAATCAGTTTAGGAACTGTATTCTCTACAGTCCTTGTAGAAACTCTCTGCCTTCTTGTAAATGACTGATGTAAGGTAAGGTAAATGTAGATGAATAACGTGTATGATGGTTAATTATTGTAAAAGCTACCATGCTTTCTTAAAGTTCTGTTGTACTTTCTCTATGAATACTACTTCAGTTATATGCAAATTACATTTATAAACAGTGAGAATACATCTAATGCTATTTATTTTATATTTATTTGTTACTAAAGAATTTTTTTTTTTTTTTTTTTTTTACAAATCTGATTATCAAATGTTCTAATCACTAGAATGTGATAATTTTAGATTTTAATGGGCATACAGGAAAGTTTTATTTTTCTTTTTGATTTATTTAAATATGGAGAGACTTCTGTTTGCTGTAGTTTTTCCGAAAAAGCATTTGGGGTACATCTATCTATAGCTGATGGTGTTCAAAACTTAGCCACCAACAGATTACAGGTTCAAGACCAGACCAGGTCACTTGAATAATCCGAAAATATAAATGCCTAATGCAAAACTCTGAATTAACACCATTGCACTAATAAACATTCTTCCTAAGAACTAGGCCTTCATGATGTGACAGAGAAAGGTCGCCAAACCATAGACTACTTACTAATAAGGTGATGGGAAAGTGCTACTTCCTATACTTCCAAAAATGCATCTGGTCTCTATTAGTAAATCTGTTATGGCTTGCATTTTGTACCTGATGGGAGAACCTTTTGTTTATTTAAAAATGTGCATCCACCATGAGAAAAGGGCTAATGTGCTCAGAAATATATCAAGCAATCAAAAAAATTACTTTCTGCAATTGATTGCTCAAGATTCTTAAACTGTAGCATGTTAACAGAAGTAATTGTGCCCACAGTCGGTTATGGGGAATGCATTTCTAGAGTTTGCATATTTAGCTACTGCAATATCACTTTTGATATGTGTAACTCTGTATATATTCCTTCAGAGATGGCAACAAAAACAGTTTATCTCAACGGTCACACAACACTTGTGAAGGTTTTCTATAGCAATAAATATATAATGTAGGGGCAGTTTAAATGCTTTGGTCATGTTAGAGGTGTTTGATACAGGATCCTTGGCTGGTGCACTGTGGTCAGTTCACTCGCCAACACCTGTGGAAATTATTGAAGGAATTTAGCAAGTGTCAACAGAAATTTGACAGGGCAATCATCATGGAAAATACAACACTCGAGTTGCCAACTGGCCCACCCCAGTAAACTGTGTGGAAGATTATTCACCATGCAGTTGCACAGACTATAGAAACTGCTTTATACTGCCCAAAAGAAGCAGTTGGTAATAAGTTAAACCAGATCAGCAAAATACTAATGTAATATTGTTTCAATAAATTGGTATTAGTAATTCAATTTTTTTCTATTACAGTTACACACCAATTTTAGAAAAATGTTTCTATTAAAATTGATTTAATGTCACATAGGTGCATGTGCATATGAGAAACTTATGATATCTGCCTGGAAATGCATTTTTTCTACTCCCAGTATGTGCACATTTCTGTTGATGCGTTATGATTTGGAAGCTACTTTCTATAGTCAGTCACTTGTAACTTGATGGTTATGCAGTATAAATGAAAACATGTTTTCATACTGATAAAAAAATAAATGAACTTTCTCTCAATAAGAATTAATTTTAAAATTCTTATGGAATCATCCAGCACACTCTTTTTTCTTCACTTCCAGCTTGCTTTATGCTTATTATTCTCTCAGTTACATCAAAGATTTGATGGATACAAAGCTCACTAAATTTTTACTTTAAAGCCACAAATGCTTGAAGTTGCTTTAGACGGTCGTATTATTGCAGTTTTTTTTTGTTTGTTTGTTCTTTTATGTGGAGCCGTTCTGTTTGGAAGTACAGGCTGACTGTTCTATTATATCTGACATTCAGTAGTACTTTGAACTTCCAGTAATAAGCTGTATTAGCATAGTTCCATTTTCTATATTAAATCATGTGTGGATCACAGGCAAACTACCATGGCAAGGTACCAACTTGGTGAAGATACCTGACTGCTGTTACAGACATTGAGCAGGTTTGCTTATTAGCTCTCATATACTTTTTTTTGTTGTTGTTGAGGAAACTTGATGAGGTTTGTCGCTGTCTATCTCATTCTCATTTCTTTTCTAAACTTTGAATTAACCCTTTTGCATTGTATTTCTAAGCTACTACAAATATTTACAGGTACTGTTTTTTTTTTTAAGCTATTGCCATATCATCAGAGAACTTATTGTAAGAATAAAAGCAACAACCCTGGTATTTTTTTGTTTTGCTTTACTTTACTCCAAATTTAACAAAAGGGAAACTACACTAGACAAAAAGCGAGAAATCAGCATAAAATTTACATATCAAATAAAATGAGATTCCACTAAATATGCAACACTCTTCTCTCATGAGATCCTTAAGGAACATGTAGCTGTCAAACAGAATGTTGATCCCTGCTTGTTAATTTTTCATTAAATATAAAATTTTATTTTATTTTCAATTGGTTGAATAATATTTGGCATTTTTAAAAGATGGATAGTTGATACAGGTAAACCTTGTTAATGAAATTTCAATTAAGACAAAGTCCTCAATATTACATAAGCAATTTTTCAGCCATGATAGAGAGAGGCTGCCAATAATTAAAAGAAAAAATTTGGGTTATGCAAACCACACATGCTACGTAATTCAGAGTTACTGTTCTCTCAACAATCAGCTCTTTTGCATGCTTAAGTCCGTTAATATAAAGACGCTCGTGCTGTCGGCACTTGGCAGCACCTTTTAATCGTGATAATCTTTGTCCATTCTGCTTTGCAATTTTCTGCTAAGCATCTGGCCTCGAATTGTGATGCCCATCCGGTTGCCTATAAACTGCCACAAATGATGCACTTGGTGCACTGCATGGGATTAAAAATGTGTTGCCGTTAAATAAGTTTGGCCAGGTTTGTTTTATAAAATACGTCTATGCAAAGCAGGAATGAATCCAAATGTAATATGTATTAAAAAAAGAAGTAGGAACTCTTAATGTACTGAGTGTTGAAGCCTGTTTTTTTTTTTTTTTAACCTTGACTTTCAGTATTAGCCTCATTATTATGAATTTTGTTAGTACAAAGCGATTTTTGGGGTCCATTTTCATATTAAGGAGGTTTTAATTGAATATAATGAAAAAGCAGAGGAATGTAGTAGATTAGGGAAAGAAAAAACTTTGCAAGTTATAAAAGGTTGCTGGCCTTTTTTTTGTTTCTTTAAAAAATATATAGGCTTAGAAATGGCATTATCTTGGGCTACAGCAGCAGTAATTGATGCCAACCTCCATACAGCTTGCAAGGGCTGTCCAGACCATCAAAGATGCTAGCGAAACCGACATTCAGCTCTACACTGATGGATCCACTATGGAAAGTGTCAGGAACGGCGGAGCTGGCTTAGTGGTCCTACAGGGGACGGACCTCATCCACCAATGGCATGCCCCAACAGGTGCACACAGCAGTTCCTACCTGTCCAAAAAGATGGCACTACAAACCGCCCTCGAATGGTTAGAGAATCAAGATGGCTGGCATTCCACGACTATCATCTGTGATTGCAAATCATTAGTTGAAGCCGTTGGCAATCCGCTACAACCAGATTCTTCCATGCTGGCACTGCAATTGACCATCTCCCAACTACTAACAACCAAGGAGATACACACAGTCTGGGTACCCAGTCATTGCAACCTGATGGGGAACGACATGGCAGATAAACAGGCAAGGTTGGGCTCAGCTGCAACACAAGTCGAAAAGAGTGTAGATGCGTCCACACGCCAGGCTATCATCGGCCGACTGGAGCGAGGAGAGTCTACTGGAGAAATCAGAACTGACAGACCTCATCAGGTTTTGGTCTGGCATCATCCAAAACTCCGACGCTGGCTGTGCCTCACAGGCAAAGCCGAGACTGACATCTGCCGGTTCTGCGCGGAAGAGGAAGAGTCATCCGAACACCTTTGCATGCGCTGCCCTGCCTTCCTGGTGGACCGTCATCACCATCAGCTGGGTCTCTTCTACAACAAACTCTCTCGACTTCCACGTGCAGCCACAGCGCTACTGAGGACTGTCCTCAGGCGCCTGAGGTGATGCAACAACAGCAGCAGCAGTCCATTAGGAGTTACACTAAGAGCAAATTTAGTCATTCTCTCTCTTCCCCTGAGAATTGTTTACAGTTGAATTTTAATTTTGAAAAGGTGTATATGGAAAACACGATTTGTCTCCTCATTAAATACTTCATAAATGAAGACAAAAGTTCCTTAACGATGTCACACCATCTACCAATGCAGAATCACTTTAGGTTTAATGTTGATTTTTAGTGACTGACTTGGGCTTTTTGGTTTCCTGTTAGAAGTAGCTTTGCTTTGTTCCGCTGAATGTTGTCGTTTGTTTTATTTCTTCTTCATTGGAGCTGCCAACAGTGTTGTCAAACATTCAAAAACCAAAAGGGGGACAACTCTTATACACTAATTTGCCATCTTTTTGGTAAATGAACCAGAGAAGCAACTTTTGTCAGAAAATTGTTTAAAAAATTATAAAATTCACTACATTGTAATCACTTTAAAAACAATTTTTTTGAAAAATAGAAGATTTTATAAGTTTCTTCACTGTATAACAGGTATGTATACCTATTTGTTGGTTTCATTTTAAAAGAATTTTTATATACCTACCAAAAATGGGTAAATGGCAGGATCTGTAAGCTGTAAGTTCAGTGTTATCAGTTTTAATTAAAAATTATGCTAACAAATCATGTATGTATATATTCTGATCACACACATCTTGAGATACTAACGTTTAAGGTGACTAAAATTTGTAAACTACCATCAGATGTTGATTTGAAGAGCTAAAAGCATCTAATGTAGGTGGCATGAAAAAAAAAAACTGATAGAATGTACTTTTGTGACATCTTATAATTCTCCTAAATTATCCATTTGTCATCTCTAAGATATCTTTACAGATACATTAGGATCACGAACTTTCCTCCAAAACATATGTGGTCTTTGGCATGGCTTTGATTTAGGAATAAGATGCAGCAATACAGTTGGATGGTCAGATGTCTCATTTCAAACATGTGCATCCTGTACTGATTCCAGTAATCTTAACATTTTTATTTATTCCTTTTTCTGATTTTTTTTTTGGACTTAGAACATTTTTTACAAATTGTATTTGTCATTTCTCCATGATCTAATTTTGCTATTGAATAAATTAATTTCTATAACTTTTGATTACTTAGTGTATTTCAAGTGTCAGTCACCCGCACACTTGATACAGGTCAGGAATATGCTTCTAACATAAAACTAAATTTTAAGATGATTACATTGCTCTCTCTGGTATACTCCTGGTATTTATGGATATTATGAATGAGGATTACTAATTAAAATACTTTCTTTAGGCTAATTTAAAAAATATATATATATATATGCAGTATTGATAATGATTATGAAAATAAAGAAATAACTAGGTATAAAATGCAAATAACACATGATAAAATTGCATCTCAAATGTAAAAATGAAATACTCCATAGTATAGTATATGTTGATATAGTGCACTGTGATTGCTCAGATGACAACCAATCTCAGAAAGTGCCACCACACCTGCAGGTCTATGAAAGTATGAGTAGTGATATCAATATAGTGTGGTGAATACCATGGTTCCCGGAAAGGAAATATCACGACATTCCATGCAGTAGATTGTAGCCCAACTTATGTTTCCAAAGGAGCTGTACACAAGAATCTTGAGGAGGATGTGCAAAACTAGTACTGTTGACAGTAGACATACCCAAGGAAGAAAACATCACTTTTGGAAAGTTTTGGCTAAGTGAACCAGTAGAATTTCTTGTAAATGACCTAGCTGCAAGTATAGATGCTAATGTTTCTTTAGCAGTAAGATGTACATTAGCTTATGAAATGGTCTCAGTGTGTGTGTAGTAACCCAAAAACCTTTGCTCAAAAGAGGCAACCAAACAGTAAAGCTGAAATGGATAGCAGAAATGAAACAATGGCATAACCAAACCTGGAAGGTGCTCATTACAGATGAGTCCAATTTTAAACTGTTTTGCAGTAATCAATGGCAGCTTGTTTAAAGGCAGGCCAGGGAGCTGCATGTTAGTCAGTGTTCACCAACACCCGAGACCTCCAGTCCCTCCTCTCCCAACGCTGCTTCCCCACCCACATCATGTGGATCCACGGATACTGCGGTATACCCGGCAATGAATGGGCTGATGCCGCTGCCAAGTCTGCTACCTCCCAACCAGATCCTCCCAGACCTACCGACTACCAGTCCGCCAAGGCTGCCCTCCAACACCTCATCCCGGACCCACCACCTGTTAACTGCTTATCGGCTGAAGTCTACTCTGACTACAATTGGATGACTGACAGCAACGCGACGACCAACCAGCGGGACGCAGTGCTACTGAGCCGGCTCCAGTCTGGTCACTGCCCTCGTCTTCAGGCATATCAACACAGAGTCAACCAATCAGCCAACCATACCTGCCCCATCTGCGGAGAGGAGCCTCAAACGGTGTCCCACTGGCTACAGTGGTGCCCCGGTCTTATCTCCCTCTGCCATTAAATTTTCGGTGAAGTGACTCTGCCGCTCAAGGCACTTGTCTCGCAGCCAGCGGAGGTGATAGCGCTAGCCAAGAAGTCCCTTTAAGGATACTCTCAGGCACTATGTCTCTACAACAACAACAACAACAGCTACAGTGAAGCATTGGGTAGGGGGTTCAATACAATTGTAAGGATGTGTATTAGCCAAGGGCATTCAAGATTTGCATAATATCAAAGTTATACTAACTGCCAACAGGCAGAAGCAAGTTCCCATCCATCATGCCATTCCCTCAAGAAGACATTTCATTAGGTGAGGATTAATCTTCCAACATGACAATGACTTAAACTCCAAGCATACAGCCAATGTGGTGGAAAAATATCTGGAAGAGGCTGATGGAACACTTCACAAAAGATGCTTTGGCCTACACTAAGTCTTGATATGAACATGAGGTTATATGGCTAATGAGAAAGTCAAACAGTAACTAACACCTTGGATGAATTGTGGAAAGTTCTACAGGATGTTTTGAACAATATCCAGCAGTCATACATTGATAACCTGTATGGGAGCATGAAAACAAGATGTCATGCTCTATATAAAAGGGCTCACATGCCAGATACTAATCCACTGTACACATATTCGTTTTGTTTACTATTCATTATTTGTGCACATTCTGTATGTTTCCATAACTATTTTCAATATTGTGTAATAATAATAATAGTAATAGTTCTATATTTATTTAACTCTCACTGGGGATAATATGGTAAAAATTATTTTTTAAAATACTGTTAACTTTGTGTTAAGTACATAAAGATAGGCATTTTTGTTAACTATATGTTTGAGTTAAGAAAATTTAAGTGGCATAATTTAATATAAACTTTTATTTAAGTTTAGAAAGACATTGCTATTTTCAAAATATGATATCACAGTTTTAGAATTTCACAAGTAGGATCCACATATTGTTGGGATCATTAACATTAGGTTTTCTGTAAGTTCAAGAATCAGAAGTAAAACACATTTTTATTGGAATTTTTCTTAATTCTGTAACCTTTTGTTGTTAGCCAGTATCAACAGACAGCCATCTTTTACATGTATACCTTCCTTGCTAACTTTACAATAGCCCAATGTAATAGTATCTTTTATTTTAAACTTTAATTTTTTGTTTCTGTATTGATAACTCACAACTTTGACTGCAAACCATTGTCTGTTGTTCTTTTCAGCTTGATGCATTAATTTGTAATTAGTTATCTGTGGCAGGTAAACTGAATTTTCTAAACTCTAAATATAAAAGTGCAGCATAAGAATATGATTACTAAATATTAGTATATTTTAGACAAAATATGTAAATATCATATTTCTTTTTGTCGTGGATCTTAATTTACTCTAGAAAATGCAAGACGATCTAGTTATTTAAAAAAAGAAAATAATGTAAAATATGTTTAGTCAAAGCTTGTTAGAGACTTATTTCAATTAAAACTGCATACTTATGTAGTTTCCAGTATCTTATTTCATATAGCCTTTTTTCTCTCTGCAGGGAGACCATGTGTTAGAAATTAAAACTGCATATGTTACACAAACACAAAAATGGAGCACAAAGAGTAATTAGAAAAACTGTGTCCCTATAAAAACTAAATTTCCTTTATGTTGCAAGGAGAATTTATTCTGACCATAACAATAATAGTATAAACTCTGCACATTTATTATTAAGAAAGAAAATAGATACATTTGGATTTTTTTTGTCTTCCCATTTGAAAAAATTGTATGCAGCACAAATATATTCCGCCACACTTCTGCTATCCATGGGAGGCGAAAAGTGTAAGGTGGCCCTATGCTTTCGGCATGATTTATATCAAGCTTTGAAAAGTGTAACATGGATGGAAAAACAAACTACTACACTGTTCATGCACCTATACTGAAGCTGTAAAAAATATATATAAAGAAAAACCATTAAAGAGTTTTCTTTAACACCTTTTTTTGCTTTGTATGTTCAAGGCTGCACTGTCACCTTCAAAGTATCTGACAGCGATGAGACAGCGACATTAACTTTGGTTGATTTTTTAAAATTCTTGATGATTATTATTTTTAAAGTATAAAATTGTTGGGACGAAGTCACAATCTCGCTAAAGTATTGCCTTTTTTTTTTTCTTTAAAAAAAAACAAAAAAACTAGTGTGTTAAACTTTAAATGTATGGAGCCTATGAGAATCAATTTTAACATTTTATTTGTCTTTTCATCAAATACTTTGGCCTGTCAAATTTTTTGAAGATACATTCTTACTCAGATTCGATTTTAGGACTTTTTGTAAAATGTGACATTTGTGTGTATGTAGTTTTTTTTTTTGAAAGTTTCCATTGATCTTTTATCAAATATTGGACTTACGTACTTTTTTGCAAGTGATGGTGGAGTCCTAATTTATTGTTTATGTTCAGTCTAGTGTTGACAGGAATTCGGTGTTAATGCGTAACAGGTAATTTACTATACATAAACTTTGCAGTTCCCCTCGAGTTCCAGAGCTCTGTTGTTGTTTTTTTTTTTTTTGAAATTTTAAATATTTTTATTAGCTAATTATAGCTTACTGATGTAGAATGCTGCTGTATGCAAAAGAAATTTGGCCACTGACCTTTCTTCTTTCTTGTATGTTTTTTCTGGACTGCCAGTGGATTCAGACGCATGATATGATAGTCTGGTTTGCGGTGCTGAAACCACGCTAAACCTGGCAAGGCAGCAATTTCATCTGCAGCAAGCCGGGAAACTTCTGACAAACATTTACGCTGAAAGGCTCTGTTCGTTATGTTAGACGTTTTTAGATGAAGCTGGTTCTTCTGATTCTTTTCCAGAAATGGGAGGATTCATACTTTCTTGATCAACCAAAGGATAATGATGTCATATTGATGTGTGACTATGTATATTAGGTTTTAGCTTTTTAAATTTTTTTTTTTTTTTAGTCTGGTCTGATTAGTTTTGTAGTTACAAGGAGCAGGAAGCCACCATGGGTTATACAAGGGCTCCTAGGAAAGAGAAATGGCCATCAATGCAAATCTTAATTGCTGGAATTTATTCCACTCATTAACAATTCTATTACTTAAAAAAAAGATCCCCCCCCCCCAGAGACAAGTCACTGTCCTTTCACTGAAAAACTCAAATTATTTTGAAAATTCTTGAAGGGCTTTTCTTCACTTTCTGAAATTCAGACTTCATGCATCTAATATTTTTGAAGCATTTGTTTTATTCAAGAAGCTTAACACCCTGGAAGCATTCCAGTAGATCTTTGTCCAAAACAACAATAAACCAGCACCCTTTCTCAAATAAGGATCACCTTTGTTTATACAGACAGTCGTCGACTTATGACCGCGTTCCGTTCTGACCAACCGGTCGTAAGTCGAATTGGATATGTAAGTTGGACCAGTGTATCTATAGATTCCACATTACCATATGTATAGTACTGTATAATAAAGATATCTCAAGCATAAGTCGTATTGTTTCTTTCCTATCGTTTTTACCATCATTCTTTGCACATCATATAGATTTTCTATCAATTTCTTTGTAAATTATTTTCAGTAAAACCTTTCATTATCTTTTTTAGACGTTGTGTATTGTAAATATTTTTTTTATCATTTTATATTTTAACCGATATATAGAGGATAAATGTAGACAAAACCAATGCTGGTGAATGACTGAGTGTGGGGAAAATGAGTGTTGCCAGCCACGGCGTGGAAACTATCATACGCCCAGCTGGCTTGGGCTGGGCAACACTGCCAGACGCACAGTCGCAGTCGAACAGTTGTAAGTCGCATAGGTCATAAGTTGACGACTATCTGTATGGCATATTCAAGATGTGGACAAACCAAGAATTTGTACATTTATATAAGCAAATTAACACTTCTCTACAAAGTTTGATACTTTGGTTAATTATACTCTGGCTTTATAATTTATCTTTTAGTGGTTGGTTTTTTATGAGATTGACTGGAATGATATTCATGCATATAAATATCAATCAATAATGGAGATTGATTACATCAGCTACAACAAATTTCCATGTACAGAATATTTCTGGCCTGGTCCATTCTTATCCATTAAACTCTTAAAAGTGCCTAGAAAAAAAAAAAGAAAAATGTTTTGCCCGAATTCTTTTTCTTCCTGCCTCCTGTGGAACAGCATAGAAGCCTTGGATTTTTGAGAAGATTTCATGTGTCATTTCCAGTATCAAAGATACAATTGACAGAAGCCACATGTGAAGAAAAATGACTTTAATTTGGTTAGACATTCTACATGGTGTGAGTGTGTGTTTGAGTGTGTGTCTAATTATTTTTCAGATAATATTGGATATTAATAAATGTGAGCAAAAAATATATAATGCAACTCAAGACTTGTTTTTATGTGTTATTTGAAGGTCATAGGTGGAGATGAAGGGCAGACACATAGTTTTTTTTGTGTGTGTGAGAACCATTTCATGGGCAATACTACATAACACATGTCTGTTCTTCAATATGATAGTTGTCAGGAAATAACTGTAAAGACCAGTTTCCTATTGAGCCCACACACTGCCGGTAATTTTCCTGTCTGGCATGGATCCACATAGGGTTGACTTCCTTCTTGTCCAGATAACGAAAACAATTTTGGTAGGTTGTTGAGAGGAATGGTACTGTGTCCAGTGGTCTGTGAGCACTTATCTCCTGCTGAAAAGCCTTGTTTTCTTCAAGAAAAATTGCTCCGACAGTGGTTACTGGTAAGTGAGGTTTTTGTCTTGAAGCTGACTCTGTCTGTAGGAACACAAGTTAGTTATTTGGTGTATTTTCAGAGTTTAAAAACTCATCATATTGTAAAGACAACATAGTAACTTGTTAGAGGTCTGTTGGGGCTGAAAAATGGTTTTAAATAGAACAGGGTCGGTCTGTCTTTTTTGCCTGTTATTATTTATAATATTTGTATGTAGTTAAAAACTTAGTGCTTTTTTTTAAAATTAGAAACCAAAAGTTAAGGTACAGGGTTATTAAAGTACAAATAACAAGTGGCATGTCAACTAAGTATTTTTGATAGGGAAAGACTCAAAATAATATATAAGAAAGTTCCCTGGCTGGCTTTTCTTTATTATGACTATTGAAGCAGGGTATAGATACCCTTTTGTTATAGATGTTATAATGCTATAGCCTGGTAGCTGTAATTATTTAGTTTTCCTATTTTTGTTTGCTTTGTCATGTTTGGCTGAGCTGGAGTTTCATGTTGTGTGAAATAGGAAGAGAACCCCACCCTGGCTATGGTTGGATATCATTTCTGGGATTGATACCTGTTATATGTCATGAGGTTGAATGACAAGAAAAACTCGTTCTCAGATAGACCATTGTGGTGTTCAGCTCTGTTGTTATCATTGATGTGTCTGTTTTCTCGGGATTAAGATATGTTTATACATCTCTTGACTTGAGTGCACAGGTGTTGTAACAGGTATGATCTTTTAATACTTACTTTGGTATGTCACTGTTGGCTTTCTTTCTTTCTTAGTTATGCCACAGATGAGTACGTGGCAGAGCCTGACATACATGTCAGTATAACACATCTAAATCCTATGGGTTGTTTTTACTTTCGTTGGTATGAGATTTTTTTCAATAAATAGTGAACTTGTCTGTAGCAGACATTTCCACTGTTTATGGAGTACTCACTGACCTTTTGCTTTGATAGGCAATAAAAGGAGTCCAGGTAATTGGACCTGCTTACTCCATGCCTCCCTTTCCCTTGATGGAATGTGTGGCAGGATTTTTCCTTATAGTGTCGCCATGTTCTCAAGCTTAGATATTTAAATAATAATAATATTAGTGGAATGAAGTATTGTAAATAATTCGGCAAAGAAATCCCTACTAGAAAGTCATTCATTTCTAGATGTGGGAGGAAACTAAAATGTCCTGAAGATGCAAAAGCTAGAATCATTTCCACATGAAGTAAACTCAGGGGCCTCAGCTTTAATCCAGTAGTCTTAACCACTGTGGTTACCGTTCTGCCCTCTTTCTTTTTTTCGTTTGTTAGTTTCCTTTTTTTAAAAATTGTCTTTAGTGCATTGTTGTTTTCTCTTTCTTTATGGACCAATCTTTTACGGTGAATCCTTAGATCATATACAAGTTTCCTATGGTATACGGTAATTTTTGGAGATTACGGTTTTTCTTAGAAAAAATTTGTTGAGATATGAAAAGCAAAACAAAAATAACAACTTGCAGTTTCTTGTGAAACTGGGGATTTTTTCCTGATTTTGTTTTCATGTTTTAAGTACTAGGATATAACTTTTTAATATAGCTATTACTGTGGATTTTTTTAAAACTTAGATTTCTAACGTAGAACAAGCTTTGAATTTCAAAATTCTGGGTTTTTTTTTGTTTTTTTTTTCATATTTTAAAAGCATTAAGTATTACATGCACTGTTTGTTGTTGTAAGGTTTTAATCTTTAAATCCATATTCTTATTTATCTTCATTGCCATTATTACTGATATATTTTATAAAAGGTAGAATTAAGGAGTAAAGAGCAATAAAACAAACAGGTTTCTTCTGTTACTGTAAACACAGCCACCTGACATTGAAGACTTAGCTATGTTGGTACTTACCTTTTGCTGGGGTTGCCCATTTATAATTAGTGAGAGTAATAGGACTTTTTATTTTAAATTTACATTTACATTAGTAGGGGTAGAAGACTAGCAATAGTCCATGTCAGCAGATTAACTCCCAAAACAAGTAAAATATTAGTTTAGATTTCAGTTTTCATAGGGTTATTTTATTGCCAGAGCAGACTCCCTCAGTCATGGTTGGCTGGCTGCTGGCCCCTGCAGTGATTCTAGTTATCTTTTGCCAGCCTGCAGATCTGGCATTCCGTTGGTTGAAGCAACAACATCCATGTTTCTCCTCCTCCCTGATGATTCACTCATCCACTCTGCTCTGATTATACATGCACATTCACTTAGCCAGTGGTACAAAGGGAGCTAGCAAGTAACAGAGCCAGCTGCATCCTTCTCTCTTAATTGCTGTAGTCTAGAAGATGGACTGGACTGGCTAAGCAGCTGATGGCATTCCTGTGACTGATGGTATGTGTTGCTATTGTTCTGGACACACACACCCCTCTCCACATACACACACACACACACTCTCTCTCTCTCACTCTCTTTTGGTTCGTGACAGATACCCAGTGTAGCAACAGTGTGTATGATAATAGACTACTACAGATTTTCTTCATTTTGAGGAATCAGTCCCAGATGACTAATTTGGATTAAGAAAACATTTAGGAAAATTTAGACAATTTTTTTTCTCTTTTAAACTGATTATGAAAACAGCACTGTGATCAATTATTGCTATATGAAAGATTCTTTCAAAATGTAGATTAATCAAATTAACCTTGTACATGACTATCTATTCATCTCAGCTTTGAAGCTTTTCATTCGCTAACATTGTATAATTTTCTTGACCTGCAGAGTTTGTACCCACTCAAAATATCCTTTCTTTTAAAGCATCAGGCAAGCAGTTAAACAATACAAAGCAGTTGCTGGGAAGACAAAAAATCCTTCATTGGTGGCAGATTAATTCCTTAAGAAATCTAACAACCCCTCTCAATCAACTTCAAATGATTGGTACATATACTCTATGGTTTGTAGGTGATTGTATGTATCTTCAGGATTATATGGATCTCTGGAAAAAAACTCTTTAAAATGAGATTGGTAACTATTTTGCCATGTGCCAGTTTAATAACTTTGTTTACTTTACTGCCATTTTAAAAAGTTTTTAGATTTTTCCTTCTATTTAAGTAAAGGAAAAAATTAAAATTGCTTTTATTGACAAATGACTATCTTTAAACAAATCTATTTTCTTTTTTGTTGAGCAGATACATTTTGAGTTTTAATTGAGAAATCGTTTTAACGTTAATTTGATAACCCAGTAGGCTTATTAAATAAATGACGGATCTCAGCATAGGTACCATTTAAATTATTATTATATTAGCATAGCATAAGGACATTGCTTTTCCATTAATTAACTAAATGATCTTATAATAGCATAAGAATTAATGATGATGACATACATATTACTACTATATAAAAATAATTTAAAACCAATAGTTTTAGTTATTAACCATTAATAAACTAGGTATTGGCTTGACCAATGAATAGTGTCATCCAGAATTGGTGAAACCTACCTGTTGCCCTTTTGTGAAAACTGAAATCTAAGCGAGCTCAAATGTTTGAAGAAAAGTTTCCACTACTTTGCTATTACCTTTGAGATGTCAGAGCCTTAGGTAGAAAGGTAAAAAAAAAATGTTTTTTTTTCAGAATATACCAGAAAAATGAAAACTATTGTCATATGAAAGTACTATAGTTAACTAAGAAAAATCACCAATAATATTGCATTTAGTTGTGATGGTAATCATTCAAAATGGCATACAACTGAAAAAGAGGACTTACCTAGGTCAAATACTTCTCATTGTTGGCTCATCCTATTTAAATGAAACTTTGTGTTTGTTTTTTAAAGGTACATCTGTGATATGAGCTAGCAAAATTTTTTCTGAGGTTAATATGTCAACTTTAGATTCTTTCAAAAGAGTACTGCCAGTTGGAACTGTTTACCAGTTGTCATTAAGACACTTGTCTATTCTACACTCCATTCGAAGATAGATTTTAATTTATTTCACAGCTCTATGTGTATTAAAGATATCTTTTCTTCCAAGTATAGATATGCAAAATATTGTAAACAGAAAAATGCAAAAGAAAATTAGAAAATTAATTTTATAATAAATAACTAAAGTACTGTACAATATAATTAATGTAACACTATATGAATCTAAAACTTTCAGCAGTTATTTTCATCATTTTTTTGTCTTCAAATGACCTGAAGAGTTTTCATAACTACTTTGTTTTTGTAGCCTACATGGAATGAATCATGCCAAGATTTCCATACAACAAAACCAATGCCTTTCTGCTATTTTTGAAGTTAGCTACTGCAACATACACACCAAACTGAAACTGTTTAAAGTCAGCATATGTTGCTAGAGTTGGTGTTAAATATTTCATGGCGGAAGGGAAAGGCCGACTTTGAGGAAATAACAGATTTTTAAAAAAAAAAAAAAAAAACTTTCAGAAATGAATTCTAAGCTGGTTCAAGCACCAAAATAATGCAAGATTTTTTTTCTTCAAATGTTTGATTTTTCTAGTTAGATTTAAGTTGCTTTGGTCATAATTTCGGTATAAAAATGTGGATAGCATTCACATGTGTCAAGTCATTACAGTGCCCAGTAGACCAGTGTTGAGAATAAAAGAATGGCATTGGAAAAAGGTACAGTTCTATAATGGTTTGGTATGTAGGAGGGGAAGTGTTTAATTAGAGTTCTGAAAATAGCCAAGGATGGCACAAAGGAATAAGGATCAAGTCTTTCTGATCTGACCATAACTATTTATAATGTATCCTGTCCTCTTGGTGTTTTTGTTATTGGTTCTTAACTTTCTGTCTATTATAGAATTCATTTTCATTGTAAGCTAACTCTTAAAAACTAAATGATTTTGACACATTGCTGCATCCAGGGAAATGCAAATAAGTCTGGAGTTTCCAGTTAATTTCTTTTCACTCCTTTACTAGCTTTTTTCTTCTTCTTCTTTGATTATTCTTTTAAAATGTTTATTTAAATTGTCTGTTTTGCAATTCATTTTGTTTAAATATTAATCGGTGTGCGTGTGCATTCAAGCAACAACAAAAAAAAGAAAAAAATTGAAAAACTGCTGGTTTGCTCTGGTTAATTGCAGGCCTAAAGCTTTGATTTATTCTGTAACCTGTATCATCTGCTGCATTCCCGTCAGTGATCAGCTACAGAAGAGTTCAGAGAATGTTTTCGGAACTTGGAAGTTTGAATTTTCCCGACTTCACATATGTCGGTTGCCAGCCATAGAAGCAGCTCTTCTCCATTTCAGAATTTAATGCTGAAAGGGTTTGAGTTCTAAAGGGATTTCTAGTGAGTCATCAACTGGTTTTTGTTTGTTTTTTTTCTCTCTCTCTCTGTTCATCAAAGAGGAAAATGCGTTATATAGGAATCAGAACAACAACAACAACAAAACTAAAAGCTACCAGTTGAGTATTGTTTTCTATTTCCATTAATTCCTGGGATGGCTTCCACAGATATGGACCCCTACCATAAAAACATTTATATTGTGGGATATTTCATCTCATATTTCTGTTTACACTGGTATTGAGCTTGTTGTACATAATGAATGCAGATGTGGTGGCTTAGTTTATTTTATTTATTTAAACCAAGTCAACCATCTGACCACTATTCAGTAATCTTAAAACTTTTATTTTTGAATGATAACGATAAACGCTGCTTGTGTGACATAGGCTCAGGGCTAAAACTAGTGTTTGCTATGGATAATTGCACAGCTTTCCTTATTCCTTATTAATCACATTGTGTTCAGTTTGACCTCTTTAATGCAATAAGTGCAATTGGTGCTTAAATGTTTTAGGAGGATAATTTTGTTTTCTTTCTTGAAGAATTCTGGTGCTATTTTTTTTTTTGCATTTCCTATGGATTATTAGCTTAAAAGCGCTGAAGGCAGTAATGGTTTAGGAAAATTGTTGATTGTGCACTACATGCTTTGAAAATAAAGGAAAATGTTTTCACATCTGGACTTATTAAGGATAAAATCTTCTAATTAACCTTTGTTGTCTGTTTCATTCCTCCATTCTTATTCCCTTTTTAGGACATACAATTCTGATACTGTGGCTCATTGGAGCATGAACCACCTACAGGTCTATATTTAGATTATGAGATTGTTTATTTTTATTTATAAATTTTTTTGAAAACCCAGTAGATACTAGGGAAAAATCAAGTGAAAACTAGCTGAAATAGCATTGCCATAATGGTGTCTGGCTCTCTGGTTTCATTTGAACATCCATCCCTAGTAATATCTGACCGTTAAAATCTTGGGTATTCAAAGACACCGGGATTGAAAGGTAATCTAATATAACCCGACACGGTAAATCTATACTCAAAAATTATAAACCGAGTGCGTTCACAAATGTGTGCAAACGTGATGTGCCAATCTGTCTGTGACATTTTCTTTTGAAAAGTGGTTTATGATGAGAAACGTTGGTTTCCTTTCACTGGTTTTCATCTAAGACTCAGACAGGATTTGAGAGAGAACTACTAAAGAGCTTTTTTTTTTTTTTTTAAGGTGTATGTGTGTTTGTGTGTGTGATTGAGATATTCTTGACAAGCCCCCTCCTAATGTTAGCTCTCTGCTTGCCTCCACTTCCATGGGAAAAGAAAATGCTGCTGTAGTAGGTAAGATAAGAACATATCATTAATTCTCTTACTGATAAGCAATCCCAGACATAGAACCCCTACAAATAAAAACTTATTTTTGTTTAGACAGGATGATGCCATTAATCCTGTCAGGACTTGGGAAGAAGTAATTTTTTTTAGTTTCCAAAAACTGACAGCAACAAGTTATTAGAATAATCATATGGAAGACTAAACTCAACCCTAAAAATAAATAGAACAGTGGAGAGACCAGGTTGTAGTATAACATTGGTTCTGAAGATCCATCATGGTAATCTTCAAAGTTTTTTCATATTTCAGTGAAGTACACGGGAATAAAGAATAGATAAAGTTTTTGCAAACGTTATTGCTCATTTATAAGTAAGAACTAACCACATGTTTGTAGAATTGAAGATAATTTTAAAAAAAAAAGAAAGAACCAAGATAGCTTTAACTTTTCTTGCTAACAAACAGCCTAGCGGGTTGTAAGTTGAGATTTATATACAGGTTTTTTATAAAATCTCTCAAGGATTATAGTGTATAGTGACTGGCTGACTTTGAATGATGGAACAAAAAAAAATACTTGTGTTACAAAGCCATGTGCTTTTGCCATTGCCTTAAATATATTCTTTATCTTGGGGTGTGATGTGACTGATAACTGCTTAAAATGTAGCCTAGCTGATATAATCTCACTTTCAAAAGTTCACGAACTATTGAAAAGAGAATGTTCAATCCTTAAGAGGCAGAGTAAAACTGTTTTTGTGAGTTTCATGAAAGTGCGTCTTCGTTAGTTGTAATGGTCTTCTGTCTGATTGGTGCCTGACCGACTTCAGTTTAGCAAGTTTCGTGATGCAGCTAACCTTTAACCATTGCTGTTTGGGGTCCTACAACAGTCTGAACAACAAAACACACAATGAATAGAAAAACTTGAACCACCCTGCTTTTGTAATACTTTTTTTGTCTTTTGTTCTCTCTCTCATGTAGTTAAACATTGTAGCCCATCGGACTCTGTAAACAGTTTGTATTGCGAGTAGCCACATCGTACTACTGGAAACTTCTTTTCACCACTTTACCTTATTTACAGTGCACACTATTCAAATTTATCTCAGTCTTTTCTTCTTCTTTCTTTTTTTTTTTTACTTTTTCAAGTAGAAAGATAAAATAAAAACGAAGATATCCCTTATTAACCATTTCCACCTGGATACATGTGACATGTGAAACTTCTGCTGTGTTTTGTTTTTGGATGCAACTTTACAAGGATTCTCAGCTGAAGCAGGTGGGCTGGACTCCAGCAGAAAACTTTAAGGGCGTCCTTGTAAATTTAAGGAGCATAAGAGCTAATGTAAGTTTAATAATAAACAAAATCATATACTGAAGTAAATTTGTTAGTTTTTACAGGCCTCGTTTAAAGAAACAGATTCTTTTATTATTCGCTGTTTTGGATTAAAATTAACCCTGACCCTTCCATTTTAGAGGGGTTCATTATCACCCAAAGACATGCTGTGATATCAATGTGTTTGATATCTAGTTTAGCTACCCCACTCCCATCCTAGGTGCTACCTATCCTACCTGATTTTGTAAAAGATTTATTTAACCTTTTTTCTTACTGTGAAGCTTGTTTTTGAGTAGTATATTAGAAGACAATGGTGATTTTGTGCATTTGGTTTGTCATGGAAAAAAAAAACAACAAAAATGGTATCCAAAATATGCTTCAATATTTTGTGCTCATTTATCTTAAGATCTGTGTAAGATAGACTTCATTTAAAAAGTGAATTTATAAAGCTACAGTCATAATTTTGAGAATTTGATTTTAAATAATGTCAGTCAGAAATTGTAATGAACAAAGTTATTATTCTTTGGAAACACTTGTTGCTGGGTAATTGTTTATTGCTATCAGGTAATGTACAAATTACATTATTGTGGCATTATCCTTTGTTAGGCATCCCCTATCATCATCATCATCATCATTCAATAATGACAATAGCTTGAAAAAGATCCTACTCCACAAAGGTGGTTGCTTTATATGCCATCAACCAAAGATGCTTAATGAGGAACAGTGGTGCTGTGATTTCCAGATGAGACATTAATCCTCCCTTTTTTCATTCCTCTCACTTTCCTATGTGACTTGCTATCAGTTAGTCTAAAGATTTAAAATAAAATTCTAACCTCATGTAAAAAAGTTAGCTGAATTACAGGCTTCTTTTTACTGCTGCAACTTGGGGAAATGGGTGTGTATCCATTTTGGTCTGCACTGCAATACTGCAATATAGAGGTTGGCAACTTGTTTGTTCAGGTGTAGTCATTGCTAGGATTTCTTTTTGATTAGATTTGAGAGAGTAACTGGATCTTGGCACAATTAGTGTGTAGAAGTCTTGTTTACAAAAAATGTTTGTCGGGTATGTCACCCATACTTTGGAAATCAGTGCAGATTTACAGCTGACTGACTGAGCGTAAAATCAGCTAGAAAAGGCAGCAGGTCATTCAAGGCTATTTAATGATTATATCAAGTAGGCAGTCGCTATCATTGATTATGGGCCGCAGCAAGACCGTCAGATAAAATGAGGCAGTTGTCATGGCTCTGTAATCCAGGTTAGTAAAATCTGGTTGCCTCAGTAAATGATAGGGAAACTTGGACAAATTCAAGACCAGCTTGAGCCACTTGTACAATCCAGAAACAGATGTCTACTGCAACTTAACATCTTGCACACCAGAAGAATCCTGAGGCCTAAATTCCTTCAGATGTTAACAGGGGAAGATCGCCAAAGTATAGGTTTATTAGTTAATTTCGGTTAATACTACTGAGGTGGTGGGGATGTTCAAAATAGCCCTCTACTTTCTGTAGGCAACACATCTCTGATAACTTTCCAGTTTTATCTTGCTTTGGGTTTATTTTTAGTTATTATTTTTCAATATTTTGATTGAAATTTACTATTCTCACTTTTTACTCTGTTGTATGTGTCTAAAACATTTCTTTTGAAATACATTGTTAAAGGGGCTTTATGGCATGTTAATTTATACATACCAATAAACAAAACCTTGATTTATTAATTCTTGACATAGTAGCCATTCGCAGACTGTTTTTGGATAGCGGCCAATCTGTCTGTAGGTCACGTAGCTAACTATGATCTGCTACCAACAACAGAGATACAAAGGGAGCACCACATCCTCCCAAGACAGTGGTTTTAGGCAGTGTCATTAACTTTTTGCTGCCAAACAAACCAAAAAAAAGTCCCTACAAGGAATCTCCGTTTTTAGCTGTGGGAGGAAACAAGTGCCAGGCGGTAACTCACACAGCTAACTGGTGAAAAAAAGCAGGGGGGGGGGAACAAAGTTGATCTGTGGGAATCTAGCTTGGCAACTCGAGTAATCTTAAATATTCAGGCTACTATTTTATTTAATTTTTTTTATGTAGTACTTTTATTAGAAATATCGTCCACCCACCCCCGCCTTTTTTTGTGCGCGTTCATATCGAAATTCAGACTTGCTAATATTAAGGAAAAGGCGAGTCTTTGAAAAAGGGGGGAAAAAAATGCATGCACCATTAAATAATGTTTTCTTATTAACAAAGTCTGTTTAGTTTGAATTATTTCCATTAGGCAAAGGGTTACCAGACATCTGTGATTGACAAATAGTGGTAATTCAACCCGTGGCATTTAGGTCTAAAATATTTTACAAAATGGAAAACATCTTAAGGATTTTTTTTTTTTTTTTTTTTTTTTTTTTTTTTTTGTTAATTAATGAGTTGATTAATGTTTAGCTTTATTCCCAGCTGCAGCAGGCTAAACCAGTCTGAGCTTTGTAGCTTGTTACAACTGCTTTCTTTATCTTTTTCACAGGTTATCTGAATATTAGGATGGTAAGAACTCTTTTCATACGTTTCTGGATATCGTTCATAATTCATAAATCCTGCTGCGATAAAGAGACAAAAGAATATTTTTTCTTTCTCCATTGCTTCTCTGTAAAATCCACTGTTAAAGATGTAGCCTCTGTATTAGTAGCTCTGGTTCATAAAAAAAAATTCTAAATTTACCAATTTCCCAAATTTGAGGGAAATAATCTGTTAAACTTGAATTAAAAGCATCAGCTTTAGAATGGAGGCTTAAGAAATTTTTTTTATTTCTATAAGTTTTGGGAGAAAAGTTGTAAAAGTTTGATGTACAGTGAGTGTCCTACTATAATAATTTTGGCCCCCTGTTATTACACCGTTGGTTTGTTATAGAAAACCAAATAAAGAGAAGCAATAGAGTAAAGAGTCTGTCAATACTTGGTCCAGCCACCTTTTGTAGCACAAAGAGCTTCCACTCTGTTTGGCATTGAAACTACAAGATTGATCTTGTATCATTGTTTTCATGTGAGAGCTTGCTTTAATTCTATCATATTGGTGGGACATGGGAAAATTGCTCAGAGTTGATTATATCTAGATGCTATCACATGTACTTGCTTAGATTCATATCAATAAGGCTTTGGGAGGGGGGGTACTCCTGGAAGAAGTTGAATGACTTGATTTCTTTTCCAGAGTGGACATGCAGCAGCATCATCTTGAATAAAGCTAGCATCGAATTTCACTATGCTTTGTTGGTTCAATGATAGATGCCTTTAAGATGTCAGTGTAGGAACACCAATTTTTCTTTTCAACATGGCAGGTTGTAGCCCATGCTATGAGACTAAGACATTGGGGGCCTAAGGCCTTTGTTAGGTCTCTCCAAAACTACATGCAACCTTCTGGACTTATTGAAAATGATACCAATACCCGAGTCTTGCCAGATATGTCCTTTGACCAGACTTTTCAGAGTGCTTTATTTCTTTGGACAGAAAGGGTTTTTTTACCTGCTACACACCCCTTGTAGTCAAAGTAGTAGAAATGACATTGGACTACTCTAGCTTATTTATGTTGAGTTTTGGTGGTGAATACAGATTTGATTAATGACTATCTGGATGTAGCATCACTTTTGAAGCAATGCCATTCACTTCAGTGAACTTTGTGATAATATTGGCCACAATAAATGCCCATCTTTGGCAATCTGTCCTTTATTCTGGGCACAGTCCTAACAGCCTATAATATGACTAGGTAACTTAAAAAATATCATGTGATAATTCACATGGTTTATGCCTAATTAGACATCCAATATTTACATAATAACAATATAAATATGTTAATTCTGGTCACACTCATTTATTTTGGAGATCACCAAATTAGTATGGCAAGGAACTATATATATAAATTTTATTTTACTATTTATTTATCATTTAAGTGATCACAGCCTATAACATCATTGTTCACTGTTTTGGAATGAGATTTAGAGATTAGTTAAATTGCATGAATTGCTGACTAACAAACTTTATTTACCAATGTAATTCTCATATGAACACTTAAACAATAACTTCACAAGATTTTACCAACACTTAAATCATGTTTGTAATGGAATATCAAAACTCTGGCAGATATATTTAAAATATAATGCTAAAATTAATGATTATAAACTTTTCAAGGTCACAAGAAAAAAAAAGCATCCAAAGAGACTAAGATGAAACTTGCAGAGTTTAAGTGTATATGTGCATTGTTATAGTGCGTTATTTTTGCATCATAACATAGATATGAGACAGTTCATTTTATATATTAGTGTCATCTTGTCTCCACCACCCCTAACAGCCCTGAATACTGATATTGATTACAAAGTTCCATCAGCTATTATTTTTCACTTACAAACCAATAGTTTGTTGAGGTTGATTAATACAAATTCAAATGTTACGTAATTAGCACAGGACTTTGGATTTCGGAAGGTTATTTTCAATGACTAGAACACAACCTGTGAAACATGCACGTTATTAGTCTTGTTTATTATTTCTTTTGTTTTTGATCATTCAGTCTGATGAGATTTTGAAGGACGTAAGCCAGAAAGGGGTCAACAGCAAATTTTCCTTGGCACTTTTGTAGTTGCGTTGCACAGATGCAGTTAATGGTTAAACCATTGACTGGGTGACAGGGGATGTCACTTCACGATGCGATGATGAGTACAATAGTATTTGACCTGATGTAGCACTTTATGAAGTGACTAAATCTACATGATTTGTGTATCGTCTTTGTTTTTTTTCCACGTTAATATGATCCTTTTTAATAGTGTAATGATTTTAAAAAATAATCTTTGATTTAAAAGAAAAAAAAATCAGTAAAACTTCTTTTTTTTTAAAAAAAATTTCAGTTATACAGGGGGGGAGGACGTGAAATTAGTGCTATAAATAGAAATAAATTTTACAAAGTTTCCGTTGAAATTTACTTCCTCCTTTAATATTTGAAGGATCTCTGATCTGTCACAAATTGTTACCAGATGGGAGGCTATTGCATGCTTGAAAAACAAACAAAATAACCAATGCTGGATCATTTTCTTGTTTTATTTCATTGTGGAATGAGGCTTTCATCTTTGTTTGCTTTTAGTTTCGGGGTTTATTGCATATTAAATATTCTCCATTATCTCCAAAAACACTGGGATTGTGAGTTAGTGGATGATAGCAACTATTTAGCCTCTAAATACTGTTGCTGTTATTCTTTGTTGTGTGCTGTACTTTACCATCAGCTTTGCTGGATAATAGTATCCTTAATACACTACTGAGCACAGGTTTAGGAACACCTCAAATTCATAGAGTAAGATAGATGTTTACTTGGTTTATCAAAAATTAGACCCGTTGTGAGCCACTGGAGCTAACCAGCGCTCTCTGAAGTGTAAACAGCTTGTGGTAGACTTTAAACTGCAAAGTCTGGTTTTTCTATGAACTGGTCAGTTTGTGCAGCCAGTAGGCAGATTGCTTGAAGTTTATATATAAAGAAAAACAGTATTTAGCATGTTTGTTATTGGACTGAAAAAACAGTTTCAGGCCTGAGACTAAACACTGACAATAAAAAAGCACTAAGGTCGAGCGGGGGCCCCCCCCAATAAAAGGGGGCGTTAAGCCGATCAGCCAGCAACATGATGATTTGGTTGTTGCATTTAATTTTTTGACTGCTGTTGATGTATACTATTTTCTTTTGTGTGTGTGCCATGCCATTGTATTGCCTGCACCTTCCTATATCCCATAGAAACCCTGAGATGCGTTATACCATGCTCTATAAAATATGAATTGCGTTATTTTACACTGAATTTTAAAAGAAAGAAAAATAATATTTCAGGCGCTTCCTGCATCATTGGTGCTGGGAGTTGGGGTTGCAGGAATTTATTGCTGCATTAATGAGGTTACTCTGAGAAAGAGTCTTGGAGCTGCTGCTCTAAGGCACAGCTCAATTTATGCTTGATACACCACCTGGAAACTGAGTAAAATGCTTTATTGTTAGCAATTTGGTGCTATTTTTCCTACTCTTTAATAATCATAATAAATCCAGTTTTTAAATTGGGCCAATTTATTTCAGTAACTACAATGAGTTTTGAACCCATATTTTGAAGTTTGTCATCACAAGTGATTTTTGTATCTTGTATGAAACACACACCCCCTCTCATTAACTGTCAGAAAACAACACCATAGTATGGCTCTGGTATAAGAATGGGGTCCTTCGTGTATCTGAAACCTGTTTTGACCTACTTGTTATTGCCAATGACTTACAGCTGGCCACTTTGTTAAATTAACGTTAAGACTATTTAATTAATTTATGTATTTTTTAAGTGCCTGTTTAAATGGGTGCTTGCAAATGAATCACCAACCGACAAATAGTCTGTTGAACTCCGCCCCATTATTACCCTGTGGCTTGTAGCGTGTGATGACTGTTTTAGAAGAATCCTTTTGAGTACTGACATCACCTAGAATGGTTCATTTCCCTCGGCAGCTTAGTTTTCTTTAATGCGTTTGATATTTTTTATTTTTTTTAAATCCACATGAATCATTGCATTGCTTTGTGTATCATACCAGAGCTCTTTATGGATATTGTTATTGTTATGTTTTCTTGCAAAACCCAAAAGGCCAAGTACCTAAACATTACAGTTGATTAATTCCTTCATGCTTTCCAATTACTTGACCTGTTTTTGGATTGCAGATACAGCTCCATCGACTGCAGTAAAGATCTTTGCTTTTATATTAACCACTGAGGCAGGTAGTAAATGTGTCCAGCTGATCTTCTGTTACTTACTATAAAGCATTCACAACAGACTAAAGCCAATTAGTGAAATACTTTTAAAAAGATGTTACGATGCAGCTTTTATCATTATTATCTTTTGGTATTATTTCAGAACAAGCACCTATAACAGCAGAATGGATTCTCTTTCCTGAATATAGGTAAAAGTTAAAAAAAGAAAGAAACAAAAAACATTGATTGTGATAACTCTGAATGTAGTCACCCTGGTGAAATATATTAGCTGGACATGTATGTATCTGCACTTTATAATAGATCTTTTGTAACAACAGACAAGTGTTTTATTGCATGCTTAGACTGTATTTAATTTACTGAAATAAATATACACTTAGAAGAAAGCAATACTAACAAACAAACATTAGTCTTTATTTTCTTTTTCTTTTTTAGAAAATAGTAATGTAAGTTTTTGATATCTGCACTTGTTTTTCCATGTGTAGTGATGTGAAAAAGTCACCTCAGTATTAAGTTTAGTTTCTCGTTCCACTGGTGGGCATAATAAGGTCCTTATGTATAAACAGACTTGTATTTCATTTTGTTACAATTTAATGGATTATAATTTTAAAAACTGTAGAAAAAAAACAATAAGGTGAAATGTATCTAAAACTAAAATTGTATTAACTTACAACTTGAAATAGATAAAGAATGTGCCAGCCAAGAACATGCCTTTTTGTTGTTGTTTTTGTATTGTGACTAGTATTTATGATTTTGTTTGTGCTTAGCAAGCTACTGGAGAAAATTCAATGAGTAAATTAATATGCATTGCCTCCAGGCTTTCATGACAATAGCTGTAAACCTATTCTTAGCCTCAGCTTTCGCATTTCTACATATACACACAGAGCCAAGGTTACATGAGTCAAATATCCCAATTGATTAGTAAGACTATTTATAGTGGAGCTAATGTTATTTTGATAAAGTCTACTGAATTTGTGTAGTACCAAATCTTTCTTTTAGGAGAAAAACATGGCATATAAATGAACTCAGAACCTTGCAATTAAAAACCAAGTGGCTGAAGTGAATATTTTATTTTAATTGTATCTATACTTACTGCACGTGCACACATTAGTTAGGAATTATCTCATTTCTTTTAGAAATACTAGGTTACATACAAATTCTCTTTATAGGTTTTCTCACATTGTCCAGGAAAATTCCTGCTGTATATTTTGAACACTGATGTTGCTTGCTTCAGTTCTTGGCAAGTAAGGAGCCTCCAAACAAAGAACTACCTTTCTGCTTGGTTATTTCTGATCATTGGTTAGGGATGCCGTAACACTTTCTTTTTCACAAAGTCAATAGACTACTAGACAGATACTCAATAGGTCAGCAGGATGTTCACTGTCAGCATCCCAGCCAGCATGTGCAACATTTTTTTAATGCATATGTGGTAAATGGATCGTAGTTTGGCAAATATTCAAATATCTAAAAGACCTATTGGTAAGAAAATCATACAAGTATGCAGTTTCTTTGTACCACAAAAACAAGACAAACTGTAAAATGAAATTATTGATTATTGACTATGAATGTGACGCTTTATTTTTTAAAAAAAATTGTTCGTGCGTGTTAAATGCATGTATCTAAAGAAAAATTATTGCATTTTTGGCATGTAACTTTCTGATGTCAAAAATGTATTCTAAAAATTAATTTTATTTCTAAAAGAAGCAAACAAATTTTTCTGCAGGTTTTTCCATTTTATAGATTTAATGAAGAATTATAATTTTATATCTGAAGTTATCTTTTAAATGGATGATATGATCTTTAGTGTCCAAAGTTTGTATGTTTATAGACATCTTAGGTATCTTCAATTCGTTTTTAGTCTTTTTTTTTGGTTTTTCTTTTAAATGTATTGGAAACTGTATTATATTACTAGCTTATTTTTCTCTTTGTGCGTTTCTTTCCAAATTGGGTTCTTTAGGGTAGAAATGTAGTTGCCAGTTTATTTGATTTAAAACAAACAATGTTGCAAACAGACAGAATATGGAATTGTAAAATAGGAGTTTTCACCAAAAAGGAATGTTTTGTGTTAGTCCATACAATAGGGTAATGGCCAACCTAACCAGTGTATAATGGTGGTGTCAGTGGATGGTTTGTTTCTGTTCTAACTTAGCAGCTGAAAAGAATTGCTCTTCCAGCTGTTAGGGTAGAGTGAGTGAAAGGGGGTGGGGGAAATCTGAGAGTAATTGCAGCCAGCCTCCCCCCTTAAAAATGCTCAATAGCTTGGCTTAGTTTCCCACGAAGTTTTGGTTACATGATCCCCACTTTCAGTAGGTTTTTAAAAGCATATTACCCCCATGTATGTAGATATTTGTAATAAAAGCACTGCTCTTTGTCTACTGGAGGGGGGGGGATTACATTTGGAAAATAAACAAAATGGTTTTCTTGTTCCAAAGCTAGATTACTCGCGGATGGCAGTATGCAGGGTTTGAAAAGATGGCAGTTGAATGTTCTTTTCCTTTTCAGCAGAACAGTGACAACTAGATCACTTGTTGACACTTTTTTTTTTTAAAAAAGCAAAAAAACAACAAAGAGAAACAGAAGTTACTGTTGAGCTAGCAAGGTAAATAAAGTTTCAAAATAAACTTCTGCAATTATTAGTATGGCAAGACCAGACAATACTGGTCTGTACAGTTGGATTTCCATTGTGGGAACTGTATTCGGATAGACGTATGAAGGTAGTGAGAGAGGATTCACTCTATTGTTATAGGAATTTGTTCTTGTGAAGTAATGTACTGGAGGGAATAATTGTGATAAAAATTGTATCATCAAATTTGAAACTCTAGAAAAACAATTAATTGATTCATGTATTTATTTTATTATTTTATTTATTTTTTTTTGTTCCAGTAACTTTATTTTCTAAAAGCTGGGTACCATTATATTACTCTCCATGGTTAATATAAACCAAAAGTTTTCTCTGAATGATGGAGATCATTCACATCAGTCTGCACTCTATGACAAGTCTTCATTGACAATATTTAATGAAGACATCCAGAAATTCTTGTAACTTGTGGTTTTTTTAATGCCACTTAAATGGATCCAGAATATATACAGTAACTTAATGTGGGTTGCAGGGCATTCATCCGCTGGTAGACTATGTAACTGTTAGCAGAGAAAATACTGACTGCTGGAGTAAGGGAACAACCAACCTTCAATTTCCTCCCTTCTTCTTTGAGTCCCATCTAATGTAGAAATGGCTTTTAAGTTTCCCAGCTCTTGCATATCCTTTAATTTCATTATGGAGATGAAAGAGAACTTCATTTGATGCGGCAATATTTGAACTTGAGAAAAATCATGTATGTATGTATGTATGTATGTATGTATGTATGCATTGGAGACATTCAAATAAAATCTGATCAGGTATCATTATGGTTATGCTATTTTCAGCTGGGGTTCATTTGAACTGTTCCTAGTAACAGTATGTTTAAGTTTAAATTATTACTTTAAAAAAGTAATCTCTGCAAATATGGTAAACAAGTAAAAGGTTACAGAGCTCTGCAATGTTTGTTTTTAAATTTGGGGTCTTAAATTTAAAAAAAAAAACAATACAATATTTCAGACTGGCACCCAGGGGGGTCAGTCAGCTGGTGCTTTTTTTAAAAATTCTAAAATAACACTCTAGATGGATTTGAAATAGGTTGTGCACGGTCTGAGGATAAAGGAACAGATGCAAAATGAAACTTGGCAGAGAAGTTTTTTCTTTTTCTTTTTTTTTAAACAAGTTTTGAGTATGGAAGAGTTTTTTTTTGTAAGAGTGGATTATTGTCTCCCCTCCCTCTCTCTCCCTCCCTCTCTCTCTCTCTCTCTCTCCTCTCTCTCTGCCTGTTGTTTGTTCTAAGGACTAGTTTTGAAAAGTGGTTGCTATCACAGGATTTCTTAAATTACCCTAAAGGTAAAAAGTACTGTATGTGTACTTACTCTTGATCCATCAGGTGTATCAGCGTTAACTTGCTTATTTCAGTAGGCCACTTTGGTGAGTTTTGATTAAAATATATTTAAAACTTCAATATGATGTACTCTTTGGCTTAGAAGTTGCAAAATAATAAAGGTGATTTCTTACGGGAATTCATAATTCTTAAATTGGTCTTTTTTTATCCCCCCCTTTTTTTAAAAAAATGATGGTTAATTTCAGTTCCAGATAGTGTTTTCTGAGTCTTGATGAGTTCATGCTACAGACTTGACAAATTTAATGCTGGGATAGTGCAACTGAATCCTAATTTATAAAAGAGGAGCATCTGCCAGCACACTTATTGCAGTACAATTTAACCAAACATTAGGGATGGTAGATAACCAATGAAAGCCTCCATCATTTGAAAATGAGCTGTACCCAGTCACTATAGATGAGCTTCATGGACACTGTGATTACTGCCATGTGGCCTGGGTAGTTGGCACAAGGCCCAACAGACACATCTATAAGTAACAGATTGCTTTTTTTTTTATATATAGAAATAAAGATTCTTAGTAATTTTCTCAAGCAGTAATAATAGATTTTAAAGTATTTATTGTATTTTTCAGATTCTTATCAATTATTTTTCTAATACTCCATTTTGAAGGCCATAAAGTGAGGAGAAATATAATTAGTTCTTTGTTCCTTCTTATTTACTACATGATGACATAATTCTCAGAATAAATGAATGTTGCTTTTGTTTTTTACTGAGGGATAATATTTGTTGGGAGGAAGGATATTGTTTGCTTTGTGCTGATCAATTCAAATAAAGTATAACAAACTGGAGGCCTGGCCTTGGGATTTTTTTTATACCCATGAGTTTATTAAACACTTATCACACAACGGAGTTGCTTGTTGACATGGTGACTGCTGTCCAAAAGGGTAGTGAGAGATAAATTAGCATTTACATTGCCAGATTATTAAAAATAAAAAGTTCTGGTGTTGTGCTATTTGATACATTTAGGTTTCTCATTCTTTAGTCCTTGATTTCCTTGCTGTGTTTATGTATGTATACCTGGCAAGAAGGCACCATCTACCAAAGCAGTACACCCGACCCAGCAACATGGCTGAAATCCACCATTTATTTTGTACATATTATAACAATCAGCACAGCATGCATTTTTTTTTTGTTTGTTTGTTTGTTTGCCAGAAAAGATGGTTTACTTATTTTGATAAAGGCATTTCATCAAAGAAAAAGATATATCAACCTCCTTTTATAAGAAGTGGTGGCTTCCTATCACTACTCCCTTTTAAACTAGTTCTGTTTAACTCAAATTTCAAAATGCATTTTTTTTTCAGTTGCTTATGCATGATTTTAGATGAAAAGAAAAAAGGTGATGCAAATTAAGAAATAAACAAGTACAAGAACAATTTTTTATTGTATTGAATGTATATACAAACTGTAATACTGCACTATCATCTGCCTATTGTGGTTGATAGATATTAGAAGGTAACTCTCTTTTTTACACTTATTTTAACTTTATTTTTATAATTAAAACTAATATAAGGGTATATTTTAATAAAATCATGAAAAATTCATTTTAAATTAGACAATTCATTATGTAGGATTGTGGCTATTACAGTGCATGATGGGAGTATGGATGTGCTTAGTCAGTACTCATGTGTTGTCACTGACAAGTGTTCTCTCTCATGGTCTAGTGCTTGTTACTTGCTTACATTTTGGATTATTTTCTTGCGTCATGGCATTCTGTAAATGTCATGCTCCTCTAGCCCAAGATACCCCTATGAAGAATTTTAAAGTGTTTGCACTACAAACCAAGTTGGAGATAATTTGAAGATTTGAGAGTGGAGAGAATCAAGCATATGCACAATAAAGAGGAACATGTAAAAAAAAAAAAAAAATGCATTGTGGCATAATAATTTTCACTAGCTACAAAGGCAATGACAAGAGTGAGAAAGCCATTGTTAGAAAAGATGGAAAAAATGATAGGGATCTAGTGGGGTGGAGGGACCAGAAGCAGATATGGTGATCAAATATAGTGTCATTTATATGAAGGTGATGAAGCTGTACAACCGCCTTCAACAAGAAAATGGAGGGGGGGTTAAAGTTGCTGAGCCTTTCTCAGTAAGTAAAAGGGTAGTTTGACATGTTCAACTGCTAAATTCTATATAACATCAGGCTTCAGGGTAAAGTTGCTGGTGCTGATTTTCCACCACCCTTTCCTAGTAACGTTCTACCATCATGTCTTGTGTGCTTAACTACCAGTCACATACTTTTGCTGTATTATTCTATATACTTACGTGAATAATTTTGTTGTTTTCTGTAATCTTTTTGAGTTTTGTGTGTGATTTAGTAAAATAGGAATACTGTGACTTCGGGAGAGGGTCTGAAGGCTTCTGGCAGTGAACCTCCCCTCTTTTACTATGTAAAATTGGGTTCGTTTTACATGAATTCAAGATGCACACTGTTTTCCAGGCATGTATCCCTTGTGCAAAACAAGGAACAAGTGTAACACTATTAGTCAGATTTCAATGCTAAAATTATCCCACATTAATTATCAGATGCATATACAAATTAATTAAATACTTGACACTACCATCATGTTTAAAGGGAAAGCAGAAAAGGTAGTGGCAAACAGATGCCATATAGTACACCCTTAGGCAGAGCTATGAAACTATTTGTGCTCTTGATGAAAAAAACTCATTGTCCATTCTCGTTTAGAATTTTAAATTTACCATGAAGTTAATGATATAGGTGAGTTAGCTAATATTTTTTCTTTTTTAAAAAAAATCTGATGACTAACTGAAATGTTTTCTTTTATTGTGATAAAATGAAGCTAAAGCCAAATACATGTGAAATATTTTTCCAAATAGCTTGATAAATGGATAGATTTATGTTTATAGCATTCTGGGCACTGATCTGAAATATTAAAATAATGTCGCCCGTCTAACGAGCTATACATCAGGAAAAAGAAAAAGAAAGGTTAACACAGTTCACCACTAACACCTTTGGCTGTAAAAAGTGAAATGTTTTGTGGGGTAGAGAAGTAATATGTACACTTAATGTACATCTGCTCTTCTTTCAACGTGGATTTTTAGTAGCACATTCAGCTAAATAGGAAAGTCAACAGGTAGGGAGGTTTTGTTTTGTTTTTCTTTGTCTGAGTGATATCATAAACCAAAACATGTCATGGAATGACAAGCTTTAATGCTGATTTATGAATGTGTCTAAAATTAACCCTGGCATCAGACAGTTGCTGATGGCTGCCCAAGGTTTCTGGTAATATATCGCTTTGTTTGTGTCTGTATTTGTAATCTTTTAGTTTCTAAAGATAATGCAATTGCAGGAAAGAGAGTCAACTAGAAATCATTTTACATAATTTTAATTTTTCAAGTAAATGCATTTTTCTATAAGGAAGTGAAAAGTGGTAAATAACCATCACAATATGAATACATGAATAATTTATACGTTTACATGTTTGGCTCTAATTGATTTTAAATATCTGAATGCTGTAAGCATTTAACTTATAAACATTAAAATCCTAAGTTTAGTTTAAAAATAATGGTTACTTTGCAAAGTAAGAGAATATTACAACAGAATAATTGTATGTCTAGTTTGTAAGCTTCTAAAAATGCTATTGGTTTATTTTAAATAAAAGGTTTAAGATGGAAGTCTTGTATAGTGTTCATGAATTATGTACGTTTGTTGCCAGATATCACGTTTGTCTTTTCCGTGTAGCCTTGTATTTGGTGTACGAAGTCTCATGCGTGAAGAATGGCTTGTGTAACAGTTATTTGATTTAACTTGTATAATAATTTTTTGCTTTTAACATGCCCAGAATAATAATCCTGTAAGTGGCAGAAAAAATGTACTAATGTTACATGCAAGTGTATTATTAATCTTTGTCACATAGGCATCTATTACAGTGGTAGGTTAGGTAATAATATTGCAATATATTGCATAATTTAAAAACTAATGTAATAATGTAATACTACCAGTCCAGTGGCTACTGATGACTTACAATTAATCAGTTAGTCCTGATTTTGAGTAAAACAGGGTGTTGTACGATCCCAGTCTTATTATAGACAATATTCCAAGAGTATCTCTGTCTAAGCATTTCATGCAAACAATCAGAGGTATGAAGCACATCTGAAATTGCCTAGTTTTGCAGACCTCAAAATTTTCTGATGTTTTTGGAATCATACAAAATTATTTCAAAGAAAAAGCATGTTGATATCTATATAGGTTTTGACCAGCAATCCCAACTAGTTCTGTCAGGAAGTGTTTTTTTGTTGTTGTTTTCACTCAGTATAACTGGATGCTTGTACATACATATATATATATATATAAAGCCAGTTGTCTTTCTGTCTTTTGATAACAACTCTTGGCTTCAACTTCTGTTGTCAGAACTTGATATGTGTATGTATTTGCTAATGGGACTGTGTTACTGAAGCTTATTTTCATGTTTTAAAACAAATCTCCAGTTTGTCATTTTTTTTTTTAATGCTTTTTGACTTCCAAGAGAACATTATAATAGCTAAACTTGAATTTTTGATTGAAAGTTGATTAGTAACCTTAAATACACAAAAGTCATTCTTTGTTTTTAGAATATTGTGCCCAGATTTATTTATTTATATATTTATTTGCGGGAAGGATAGCATGTCCTGAGCCCCCCCCCTCATTTTCTTCATTTCCTTTCCTCTTCCTCCTTTGCACTTTCCTCGCTTCTCTTCTCAGTCATCACATGCAAGGACACAATGTACAGCCAGCTTGACCGGGGTGTGATTCGTTTCAGGAAACTAGTTCGAAGCCAACCTTTGATCATGTGGGAGTATTTTTACTGGAAGCAGCGTTTGCTCATGGACAGCTTATGTTGCATTGATGCGAACAAGATCAGAAAATAATTTGAAGATATTTGTTCTTGAGCATAAGAATCAAGGAAAATTATTGAAAAAATGAAAAATTTCACGAGAAATGTAATACATCACGAAATATCCAATTGATTAGTGAGAATCAAAATCAACAACATCAAACAGGTGAAGTTGCAACTAAGTGATTATATTTTTGCTGTCAAAACTGCTTTTGTGGATAAATAGCCTGTTTGGCTGGATGGTAATAATTATATATTAGATATATAATGGAAATATGTAAAAGTGATAATATATGTGAATAACAATAATCTAATATATATACATATAAAATCCAGCTGTCATTCTTTCTTTAGGGGAGGGTGTGGCAGTTTGAATTTTAGTTTCTCTATGGCCCATTTCATATCCATGCCTTTTCAAATATAGTCAACCTACCCCTTCAGTTTTGACAGGTGAACAGACTTGCGTGTGCGTTTGTGTTATATGTATAGAAGGCTTCTGAATTAAAATTTTCTGTGCCTCCGATTGACCTTATAACTTTGTAAATGGTTGCTTCTAATTACATTTAATCATATGATGAATGTACGTGAGTTGGGGAAAGTTTAGTTGGATTAATTAGCATGTAAGTACTTACAAGATCATATATTAATGGAATTTGAAGATGTTTGATTGGCATATTTTTTTAAGCCAAAAATAACCTGGGTGAGATGGTATTCATTACTTATAAGCTGTAATTAAATTAAACTTCCAGGATGATTTTTTTTTCCCCTAATAACTTATTTTGACAAGGAATTTTATAAGTGAAGTCTTCAGTAATTTGAGATAAGCAATTGTAAACTTAGTCGTATTTAACAGCATAGCACATGTACATTCATTTATTATTTGAACTGTGCTTCCCTTATTTTGTTTTGTTGTTTTCTGAAAATTATTTTATTTTTTAAATCTGTTTTTTGCATGTTAATCCTAGACAGCTTATGAATTTTAAGTAGACATTAGGGCAGCAAAGAAATGGACAGTTGGAATGAAGAAGTATCACATTTTCATTTTAGAGATGGTTCAGTGTTTGATCACCAGTTTTTGCCCCCTCCTCTCTCTCCATCTCTCCCTCTCTCTCTCTATATTATATTATATATATACACGGTGTTCCAAAAGTCTTGGGCACATTTTGACAATGAATATCTCGGAAACTATTAAGGATATAAAAACGCATCTGGTAAATTCAGAAAGCTTGTAATCTCAATTTTTACATGGAATGTTCAAAGATGTTCAATGTGAGCACCATTGGTCACACGACACACATCAAGCCTATAGTCCAATTCTTGCCAAACGCGTCCCAGCATTGCATTGTCAATGGTTGAAACAGCTTCTGTTATTCGTGCCTTCAGCTCATCCACGTCTCTGGGAATAGGGGGCACATATACCAATCCTTTCACAAATCCCCACAAAAAGAAATCGCATGGTGTGAGATCTGGAGATCTGGGTGGCCAGGACATGAGATCGTGATCATTCTGCCCAGACCTTCCAATCCATCTGTCTGGCAGTTTTATGTTCAGAAACTGTCTAACCCTGAGGCTCCAGTGTGGTGGCGCTCCATCCTGTTGGAAAATGAAGTCACCAGACTCTTTCTCACTCAATTTATCCATTAACTAAAAAATCTGAAAAGATATCTAAAAAATCTTAATATCTGAAAGAAATTAAAAAAATCAATAGCCTTACAAAAAAATTAATGTAATTAGCTTAAAATGACACAACTTTTATCTTACTACCATTCATAGTTAAATAGATATGGGGACTTCAAATGTGCCCAAGACTTTTGGAACACCCTGTATTAAACTATTAGACTGTTAAGATAAATGCCCCCAGTTTGCTTCCCAAGGAAACATCTTGGTTTGGCATAGTTTCTTTTACTTGTCTCCAGGTGGCCATCTAGCTTTGGGCACTCTGGTTTCCTCCCACATCTGGATATGAATGGTTCTACTAGTGACTTAGCTTAGTCTTTTTTTACCATATAGTAGTAAATCTGTTGCCAGGTTAACCAGCTGGAGCTTATCAATATGGCTACTGGTTACAGAAATGGAAACCAACTGGGTTTCCACTTTACGCACTGTTACAGAAAGGCAGAACTTTCCACTGATAATCCACAAATGCTTCTATAAACTATCTTCAGATTAAAAAGAAATTTTCCTAGGTTTTTCATAGTGGTGGGATATCCTTAACTGTTTTGCTGCTAGGTTTGCTCAATGCATGACATAATGGATTGGAATTTCCTACAAAAGGAAATTCTCAGGACCTTATTTTAGCAGTAAACCAATCAAAAACAATTTTATCAACTTTTGGTATTGGTCAAGTTAGTTATGTAATAAAAAATTGCTATTGATGAATCAAAGTGGCCGCGCTTTACATCAAGTTTGGTAGGCCACAATGCTGGGGCTGTAGCAGCAAAGCAGTTAAAAATATTTTCGTGCTAATCTACTGCATGCACATCATACAGGTTCTTAGATCAAATGAACATGAGCTGCTTATTCTATTTAGTTTTTGTTGTTTTTGATTTTTGGAATATTTTACTGGTAAGAATGCTGATGTTAAATATTTTAATACATAAATTCTGTGAAAATTTCTGATTTTCCTTGCAACTTGTCCACAGTGCATTTCTGTTTTGTCAGGAGTTGTTCCCAAGCAGTAGGTCAAATGCATGACTAAGTCAAGAGTTTAATTTGTAGTATTAACTAATAGAGGTTTTCCTAATAATCAGGAGCTTTCAACATCTGGACCAAGAGATTTTCTTTCAGCTAAGATTCATATATATATATAGAATTTTTAATTTGCTGGTGGCTCATTTCTCTTAAATCAGATTTGTTTTCTATGTTGTCAAGATACTGGCCACAACTTGTTCAGATTACAAACTTTAAATGAAAATAAAACTTCACAACTTTACTGTCTTTGTGATGTTGTTTTTTCTCCAACGTGGATACCCTTTGCTTCCATAATAATTTAGCAACCTGTTATTACAATTTTAGTTGTAGAAACTGAAAACTGAAATTCTTTTTTGTACTTGGTCAATTCATCTTTTGCAGCAAAAAGAACTTCTGTTTGGCAATTGAATCAAGATTTTGTATAATATTGGCAGCTTCATATCTATGTGAGAGCTTTCTTTATATTGGCAAGATATAGACAAGTTGCTTTCAGATGGTAATGTAGATTTTCTTTTAGGTGCTCAATTAGATTCATATCAAAAAGACTTTGGGATATCCAAGTAGGAAGTTGAATACCTTGATTTCTGTTTTAGAGTGTGAGCATGCAAAAGGTATGACATATAGCACCATCCTCCTGAAAAATTTGGGCACTGAATCTTGCCATGCCTTATTGGTACAATGGTAGATGTCTTTAAAATGCCAGTGTACCTGGCAGAATTGAGACAGATTGTAATTTTTACTATGACATTCCTACCTTCATACTTAACCATGGTTATCGACATTAAGGTTGAAGGTCTCCAAACCAAATGCATTCTTTAGATATAAATTGCTACAACCTGGACTCATCAGAAAAGAGTACATGCTGTCAGTACTTGAGGGTTTTGACTTTCATTCTCTGACCAGATCTTATGAAGTACTTTACTCCTTTGTTTATGAGGGTTTATTATCCTACACACACCACACACACACACTTTATCCAAGTTGGTAGAGATGTCTCTGTAGTGTTTTCTGGTTATTTCTGTTACATGGCTAATGTCAGCAAGATAAAGTGAATTAGCACATTCAAGTCATGATAGCCATGTTGAAGGCCTTCAATGTGGCTTTCCTACAATAGTCACATTTCCCTTGGTGAATTTTGCAATAGCAGTGCCCACAGATGCTCAAAAAATGTTGAGATTTTTGGTAGTCTGTTGGTTCTGGCCATAATTTGAATGGCAAATGGAGCATATCGCAGGATCTGCCTGTTTGTTTTTTTTTTTTTTTTTTCAGCATGACAATATTGCAAACTGGTTATCTGCTCACCTTGGCATCAAATATTTGCATAAGCATACCTGAAATATGTAAATTTTGGTCAAATTCATTCATTTATTGAGGTGATCGAGTTAAGATGACAGTGCACTTGGTGGAGCACTATTTTCCATTTTTGTAGTTTTGTTTTGTATTTTTGTGCTTCTGTTAAGGATGAACTAAGATGCAGTTTGAAATATTCTCTGTATTTACAGATTTTATAATTTTGTTTTACATTGCCTTTTTGGTATTTTTATTTTTGTTAAATTTGAATATTTATCTGCCAATTTTTCTATAAATGAGTGGAATAAATTACTGGGTTTTTTGTGTGCCATTGCATAAACCATAATAGTATCTGCATTCATGTAACTACTAAAACTAAACTGACTTTTGTAATTCTGCCTTGTCTGTTATTAGTAACAGTGTTCATTGCTGCCATAATCTTCAAATTTTATAAGTCTCTACAAAGTAGTTTGATTCTGTAATTATTCTAATTCTGTTTTTGTTGACACTAAATATATGCAGTTTGTTTGCTTTCTTTGGAAAACTCTAAATTTGCTTTAATTTTAGTGGGGATGTGCTGATTATCAAAATGGTTGATTAACAACTAATCGGCTGAGATAATTGGCTGATTACGGAAATTATTAACAGAAATTTAATCCGTTTTTTACTGCAAAGTGAGAAATTTATTTCTGTGCATAGCATCATCTCAAGTAGGAAAATAGATAGGTTCTAAAGGGCAAGTCCTTTTTCCTACTGGGACAGATGTATACTTGAAACTTCATTTGCCCAGAATTTTAACAACAAAAATTTATTTGCTAATGAAATCAAAAGTAAATAAAAACTGAATAATTGATCCGCTCGTGTAAACTTTGAGAACTTTTGATATATTGCAACATTTTGCCAATATATTATTTTGATGAAAAGGGGGAAAAAAAGATACAGACTTTGAAAAAAATATTTTAAAGATTTTTGATATCATTATTAGAATATTCTTTTTTAGTGTGTGAAATTAGATGCTTTATATAAATAACAAATTTTTTTCTTTTTTATTATTTACAAAAATTGATCTAAAACTTTGGTCTGTTTACAGAATATGCATATTTTGCATATTCCAATGAAAGCAACAAGTATAATTCTAGTCTGTTTTTTTTTTTTTTTTTTTAATGATATAGAAAGACAAAACAAATATTTTTAAAGTAGAGAAGCTAATTATTCATTCTTAGTAACATCTATATTGACTGATTGGGTTTCTAATTCAATAATCTATGTACACCATCTTCCATGGACAGTGAATGGCATTTTAGCAATGGTGGGGACACATGAGCCAACAAGAAACTCCCTTAATCTAGAAAGTGGGAAAAGTTTGTTTCTGCATTATAATTTAAGAACTTTCAATTTTAGGTATTAAGTTATACTTTTGATAGACTTTCTTAATTGTTTTTAGCTTTGAATTTATTTGCTAACCAATATTACTTTCAATACTTTGGCTTTCACGTAATTATCTATTAATCTGGATTCGGAAATGGCTATGTTGATTATTAACGGTAAACTTTTGAAGATTTACATTTCCACTATGAAATGTACAGGGTTATTCAAAAAGAATGAACTGATTTCATGACGCATTACTTTAGTTCTCAAGCATCGTCATGGAATGAGTCAGTGACCATTTGAAAGAAGAGTTTTATAAGTTTTGATTGGCTGCCACAGGGGCGCTGTAGTCGCGTTGTTCCTCTGGCAACGTTCAGTTGTTTGTTTACCCTCAGAATGGCGAGTCCTCAGCAAAAGGCGTTCTGCGTTCTTGAGTTTGCGAAAACAAAATCAGTTGTCACGGTGCAGCGTGATTTTTCTTATGGGGATATGTAAAAGATCGCATTTATGGTCCACCGCTACACACTAACCTCGATGACCTTAAACATCGAATAACAACAGCGATCAACTCAATGGATCGTGATATGCTGATACGCGTCTGGGAGGAATTCTCTTATCGCATTGATGTTGCCCGTGCTGCAGGTGGTGGCCACATTGAACACTTGTAAGACAGGAAATAAAACTTGATTGTGAGTAGAATACTTGTGACTTAGCTGGAGTTTTCTATTGCTTTTCCTTATTAAAATATTGCGTAATGAAATCGGTTCATTCTTTTTGAATAACCCTGTATATACAGCGTAATTTCTTTAATCCAAATTGATTGGGATCAAGCACTATTCAAATTATGGATGAATCTGGATCATAGAATGATAGGAGTTACAAGGGTCCAGTATACCCTTTCAAACATTTCATAACTTTAACATCTTATACATCATCTGGGCTTAGTATCGAAATCTTATTTTTTTTTTTTTTTAGGTTCAAAGAAATTTTAAATTCGATTAGTAACAAAAATTAATTTTTTTAAAATGTAAACTTATGGTCTTAAAGAATTTTAGCCAAAATTAGTTCACAATGAGACTGCGAGCTGGCCCCCCAACCCTACCCCCCCTCTCTCTCTCTCTCTCTCTCTCTCTCTCTGGAGGAGGGGGAGGTAGGATTTTCCCAATGCTCTGACCAGTAGAAAGGTGTTTTCTCACCCAGAAATTTGGAGTCAAAAGAATTTAGTGAAACAAAAGCATATATTTATCTTATTTATTTGTAGCTCCTTTCTGCACAGCATGTGTACCTGAAAATATAAGCTTTGTCGACGTAGCGCTCACGAAAAGTTACTTATTTTAAAATCGTCCATTAGTAAGGGTGGCTGGCGGCCGATCTTCTGCACATGTGGTCGGTCATCAGGGAGGTACAGGGGGGGGGGGCAGCAAGTTCACTTCACTTCAACAGTTGGCAAAGCGAGTAGCCAAGTGGAACAGTAGACCACTACAGTCAGTAACTTACACCAGGCATCACCAACCCCAGAAAAACTGTAGATAGAAACCATAAAGGAAACAATCAGTTCGCCCCCCCCCCCCCACACCGGCCATTTTACCCCTTCAGTAAGCCCCAACTTTTCAACTAAATATTCACATGTACTCATTGCTCACTTCAATAACGGGATGGCCAACACACACACACTATGTAACTTCAGCATTGCACATCACACGATCTCCAGGTCGGTCCTCTTCCTATCGTTATTCTTTCTTTTCTTTTTTTTGGTGTGGTGCTAAAGTTGGGGTTAACCAACAACTCAGCAAAAAATGATGATTGAACCAGTCCATTGTTACACCTGGAGTGACCCGGGCTTTCAGATTACTTTTGTAAATCACAGACGACACCTTTACTCCCTTTAGTCATTGCAGCAACTTACACTTGTGTACGCATGAAGCATCAGCAAAATCACTGTCTCCTTCGGTTATTTTACCATACACATTTCATTTTCATCACTTGCTGCAAGTGCATTCTTGGAAATACAACAAGGAAAAAAAAAGACACCAGTTTTTGTTGGCATTATCAATTTGAAATAGGGTAAGATTTTCATCATCTACTAACTTAGGAAAAAAACCACCAATATAGGATTCAGCATCCTCTTTGTCGGCAGACATTTTAGTACTGCTTATTCACAGGCAGTGGAGGCCATGACACAACTTAAATTTCTGAAATGGATCGCATGAAAATTCACAAGGGTCACTAAGTTTCAATTCTTCATGGGACCATTTACTCTTTTACCACAAAAGCGGATCAGAATTGGTTGGGCCTTCATTACAACACTGTTTAAACTACTCGTACACTGGTTTATCTAGTTTGTCCAATTTAGCTTCTTTCATAGCTTTACTCTTGTCCGAGCTCTTACTTAATATTTCATGCCAATTCATTGTGTCATAAATGGTTGTGTTACCTGTTCTGTAAAACTCATACGCTACAGGCTCATTCACCCCTATTCAGCCTCTTAAGTATTTCTGCATAAACGTTAGTGTAATGCGCTCTCTTTTTGCACTGGGCACATCACTACTATAAGGTGGGGGCTGGAAAGAGCACAATAAATCTAAAACACTGCTTAAATAGTGAAATACTAGCAGATAGTTTGGAAACTCATTTCGGATACTTGGTGAGAAATTTGAATTCATTGGCATTCGAATTAGAGATTGCAATGTAAAATAAATAGTCTCAAATACTTTAAATAAATTCTGTTCCTTTACTTAGTTATGTGTAAGGGTGGGGATATGGCTACCCCCCCAAGTCTGTTAAAATGTGATTGGTTGGGGGGTTACTGAATGAATAGTTATGGGATTTACCATCTCATTAATTAATTATATAGTGATCTAAAATGAGGTTGCATAACCTAAGCTTCAAGGAGGGGATAAATCCCTGGTGCTGTTGCTTCTTGGCGAATCTTGTTCTGATGTTTGAGATCTAATGACATTTCAAAGCAGTGAGCTAAAAGAGAAAGATTTGAGGGGGTCAGCTTTGGTGACCTAGTGGGTTACAGAACTTATACTGGAAACCCAACAAGAACTTTTCATTTTTAAATGTGGGAGGAAACCCATATCAGGGAGGTGCACTAAACTGAGCTGGTCTCAGTCATTCAAACATGGGCCTTCAACAACTGTTATGCTCAGTAATGCACAATTCTCCAAACTAACTTTTAACTGACATTTAGAAATTAATATGAACTTTTCATCAGTAGGTTCTTATATTTTTTCTTGAGAAATAGTTATGGAAAGCACACGTTCCTCCTAGTAACTAATTAACATAGAAATTATTCAAAATACCAAGGAAGTTTTTATGGGAACTACAGAATTTTACTGGGACATAACTTGTTTTGTCAAAGGACAACTTGCAGCTTTTTTAAAGTTAATTTGTTGTGTGTGCATCAACATCAAGAATAAAAGCATTCATTTGATGTTTATATTTTTGAGAGTTTTGGTAGAACTGATCAAACCTCTCTAAATATTGCACATTGTAAATAACAATAGTGATGGTTTTAAATTTATCCTGTTGCTCTTTCAATAACTGGAATTCATGCCTTCTCATTGTTAGTAATACTTTCTTATTAATATTCAAAGTGAAATAACTAGTTAAAGTTGAAAAGTGTTTTTGTATAGAATTAAAAGTAGCTTTTAATGGAAAGTTATAAGGAAGATTGCCAATTCTTCTGTCACTTAGCTGTTATTAGCCCTCAGTTATACAAGTTTTATTTTACATTTTTGTATACACAATGTTTTTAATTCTTGCTTTAAAAGTTCTGTATATGCATTAATGAGTTTAGAAAAATGGTTAAGCTTTTTATTAGAAAGAAAGATGCTTTGTATCAGCAGTCTGCATTTGTCAGTTGGTTCTGTAAACTGTATGTAGGGAAGATAGAGATAAGAACCTAATGGAATCCAGAGCAGTGGAAATCAAGATCAGGACCATAATTATACTTGCTCTTTACATGTTTTTGTTTGTTCATTCCAGACAGCTTGCTGAAGGGGTTGTTAATCCAGGAAGCTATCAAATTATGAAATACAGTGACTGAATGGAAGATGTCTTGGCAGGAGAGGGGGGGAGTAAAAGCAGATAATTGAATGCTGTATTTATTCACTAAGTATTAATTAAGCACTATCCAACACATATACTCAAATTCAAGGGGTTTTTTTTGGGGGGGATCACTTGTCTTTATACCTAAATCATAAATGTTGGTATTTTTGATCTGCAATATGATTTCTTGGTGAATTACTGTAGGTCTGTAGACATTTTTCATTATCAATGAAATGTTAATTTTGTGTATGCATATGCATAATTTTTGTATACATAGAAGCCAATGTATTGTGGCAACCATTGGTTTTCTAATATTGAGGTTATTGTGGCAAGAAAGCCAGTATACATTCTCTCATCTCGATGACACTGAACTTTTTGCTGTTTGGTAACATTATGTGACAGTGTGCACTTATTATACTCGTTTTTCTGTCAGTATTTTGATAAACTGTTAATTACTTGAGTAACTAAAGTTTTTGTAGAAAAGGCATCAAAGACTCAACTGCTAAGTGTGATATTTGAACATTCTGCAATTTTTTACTTGTTGAAATTTTTAAATTTAAGGATCTCTTTGTAGTATTGTGTAAAACGAAAACTACTTTATTACTAGCCAATATGTTGTGCCCATCAAATAAATTGATCTTGGTTTTATGCTTTGGTCTTTGACCAGAAAAGAGCACATGGAACATAATCACCTGCTTGGTTAATAATACAGCAATAAGTCATGTGATGATAATGTGTCATCATCACATGATTCTGCTACCAATTGTTTTACCATGTGTTTTGGTTTATATGACTTTGTTTTTGCTAGCTCTCTTATATGCATTATTGTTTAAGAAATGAATAGTTGATGTAATTTTTTTTTTTGAAAAGATACAGTAGATATTTGAAGGTTTCTTGGTATTTTAAATTTATTGCTAAATTAGTTGTTGCAAGAGTATTTGAAAAATCAATAATAAAGAAAGCAGCTTGGTATATTTTCTGAACCATGGTCACCCATTTTTTGACTTGATGAGTAGAGGGTTAACATTGCTTGCTCTTTGCAATTTGTATAAAATTTAGGTTTTTTTTTTGAAGTTTTTTAATTGTGTATTTAAATACTTCTATGCCAACTTTTGATTAAATGCAATTAAAAATTACATTTAAAAAGTGTCTATATACACATGTACTGGTAGCCATAATGGTGAAGTGAGAAATGAAATATCTCTTAATTAATACATAATCAGTTTAGTATATACAGTTACATGTGTAGAAGACTAGACCACTAGAAAAGCCATATATATTTTAAAAGAACAAAAAATTTTTTTAAACTTATGCCACAAAATACTTTTCTCATAAATCATCATGTTTATAGGGGGGGTGTTCTATTTTATTTTTTAATAAGCTCACAGCAAGGCATGGGTATAGGACCCAGAATTACATTAAGGAGGGTGAAAAAAAGGTTTGAGTTTTTCATCTGTCTTTTCTAGGTTGATGGGGACAGTCCGGCCAGTACAGTCATATCATGGCAGGGGCCAAGAACGGTGATTGTACCACGAACAGATCAGGGATTTGGATTCACATTGCGTCACTTTATCGTTTACCCACCGGAATCAACCATCACACCACAGTTTCAGGTTTGCCATTTTTGAAGTGTTCTTAACGGTTAGTTAGAAAAGCCTGAATGTGGCAGCGGCTCTTGTATAGAATTCTCTTCATTTTCATGGTGTGTAAACCAAAATTTCCCTTTGCTAAATCGAGTTAAAAATAAGCAAATTGTTGAGGGCAGACTATTTTGGGCTTGGCAAGAGTCTATAGTCAACATCAGACAATTAACTACTACTTTAAAAGGAATGAAGATGGCCTGGTTGGTGGAATCTTATTAATATAGTTGACCCTTGTTATATGTGCTTTCGTTATCTGCATTTCGCATATCTGCGGTTTTATTTCAGTATCATGATGAGCATGACTATCCCCATCCACAGATGCTCAGTGTTACATCAAGGTGGAGTTGATCAAGATGGATGGGTCACTGCAGGAGAGATATGGAACAGAACAAAAGGAAATTATCTTCTGCAGGACCTTTATTTACAATAAGCGATATGAGTAACAGTAATAGATAACAACTCAGACAATTGGATTGGTCAGAACGCATTCAACTGGGTATTGGAGGCACGCACCACCAAACAGTCTAGCAAATAAAAGGACCAGGACAAAGACAATTTTGTGATGGGATTACATACACACAGCACACTGCAAGAAAAGGTTGAAAGGTGGTGACAAGTCATGATTCCAGCAGGTGTTGGACTGTGAGTGATGTCGGTCTGACAGTGCTTGTTCTCCAATGCAGATGTTATCTGACAAGTAGACACCGGAAGTGGGCAAAACCGATGCAGCTCCTATTATTGCATGTTATAAGTTTACTGTTTTATGCAGATTCAATATAAACTATGATTCACAAGAACATAACACCAGCGTATAATGAGGATTGACTGTATTGAAGGCCCTAGGTATTTATTGGTGAATTATACCTTTTAAAACAAATGATTACGAAGCTTTTTATAGGTTTTTTCTTTCTTTCTTTTTTGGTAAAAGAATTGACATCTTGAATGTATTATAAATGAAAGTTTTAAATATTCGTGATATTAAGTAATTAAAAACAACAGAAACAATTTGAGATGTGTATCTCCAGCCTAAAAGCCTTGTATAATCTTTTTTGACATTATTTTATAAACACTAAACTATAAAATCCATTGATGACAGATGCTGGACATGATGTATCTACATTTTGTGTGTAAAAAGCAACTTCAGATTAAATAAATCAAATTAAAATTAAAATTTTTGTAGAACCTTTACTAAAGCAAACACAAGTATAAAATTTGTGCATAAGATTGAAAGAAAGAAAGGCAGTTCCTTTGCTTTTGTATAGAGTATGGATATCCCACTGTTCACTGGTTTAAGTCTGGGTGACTTTGTTGCTTTACTGAAGACAGCCACGGTCTGTGTAAGATGGATTATAGCAGGCAGGTGACTTTGCAAAAATTTGTGCTATTCAGATATGCACTTACCTGTGATAGGTACTTGTAATGAAAATATCAGTTAAGAAAATGTAAGAGTTAGAGACTGGTTTGAAGGAAAACTACAAATGGGTGTAAATTTAGCATGTAACATTTTAGAATTGCAAAATTTGGTTTAGATTTAATGTTACAGAGGTTATCCGCACAACTACCACACAAAGTTCCTACTAGAACCCTTCATTTAAAAAAATGATTTTTGGTGTGGAACAAAATGAGAGCCAGAAGGATACCCACACAGCTGGCTGGTAAAGAAGAGCGCGAGAGGAGACTGCTGGAGAGGTACACCAAAGCAAGCTGGTCCCACGTGGGGTTCACTCAGGTCCTCAATCTTGGCAGTTCAGTAATCTGCCATTCACAGTCAATGGTAAAACTGTTCACGTTAGGGAGGGGCCCCCGCACTACCTATTTCTACTATGGTTGCTGTGCCCATATTACTAGAAAATTTGACTTGTTCATTTAAAAAAAAAAAATTTGGTAATTTTGGACATTTCTCCAGAATTGTATTAATCATGGTGTAATGCTTCTAGATAGTATTTAAAAAAATGAAACAAATGGCTTTTTTTTTTTTTAAAGTAGTAGATGGCTTAAAATAGAGCAAAACTGTAGTTTGTCCTGTCCATTTTGCCAAGTGTTAACTTCTAAGGAAACAGCGGTGACTCTTTATCCTGGTGTTATAGTTCTGTCCACTTAAACAGGACAGAGGACCATTGTTTTATTTCTTATAAACACTCTGTGGTCCAGTGATGCAGCTTCTACAGATATGCTAGTGACACCATTCCAGCTATTTGTCTTGCAGTGGTAAGTTGACTTTTTATTAGAGATAAAAAGCAAACACCTTTAAAATGCAGTATTGTTATTACATGATCTTTATCATTATTATTATTATTATAACTAAGGTAGAGATCTGTAACCCCTTAGAAAAGTAAATTTATCCTGAAGCCTTCTTGGTTAACTTATGATGTCGTCTGAATTTAGTTTTAGTTTCACACATGGTCATTTAATAGTCTAGAACTTGCTTTTTATAAGAAAGTTTGACATTCACATAATCTAAATCATGGGAAAAAATCTCTGAATTCAAGGAGCTTAATGTACCAAGAAAGATTAGAATAAAATGTCTGATGTATTGGCTATATATAGGGTGTTTGACTATTTTTGGTTGGAATAGTAATTTATCTCTTATTACATTAGAAATTTTATTGCTTGAGATTTTAATTTCTGGCATCTTTCTATCTGGGGAAAGTCTTCATCCTAAGTAAGCTTACAAACATGTAACCAGTACATTTTGCAGTTTTCTAGAATTGATACAAAATCAGATTTACCAAGTTGGCCAGGAAAATAATAATATTATTATTATTACTAACAAGCATTTTTTTCCAGTGTGAAATTTGAAAGCAGTATAGGTACTTCCACAGAGACCTAATAATCTGGTTTGGGTTTGGGAGAAGTATATTCACCTCCACAGGGAAATCCCTACCAGATCTCTTCAGTGTTAGATGTAGGACTAAACTGGAGAGCCAGAGAAAGCCCATTTGGCTAGATGGTGAAGATCGAGAAGAAGCCCTGCTAGGAAGGTACACCAAACTGGATGATCCAACCAGGGTTCAAACTCAATCCCTTTATCTTAGCAGTCTTGGTAGCCTAACACCAGAATACAGTGCTAAATATTAGGTGGCTGGCTTTTACTTGTTTATAGATATATATATAGCGTTACATTCCACTGATTTTTAGTGTCAATGACTTGAACATTGGAGTTCTTAGAGAATGTCAAGTAACTCTTGTTGTCTGTCTCCATCTTTGGTTGCTAAATTGTGGGGGGGGGGCAGAAAGGCTTAATGGTTTTTTAATACATTTCAAGATGGAAAAAAACTTATAAATATACATGTACATGATATGATAAATTTATTAATTTGAAAATATTTGTAGCACTGTATTATGATCATTTTTAAAATGTATATATATTTTTAAAAAGTCCAATACAGGTATTGGGGATTGGGTTTTTTTAAAACTTAACATGGGCACAACAAAATATTATTGTTATTTTATGAATTATTACTTTTTATTCAAATAATTCTGGTGGTCTACTCTTCTAAATGTTGATTAATTTCAGTGTTTAATCAAAACATTTATGCAGTTTCTATTTGACTTCAAGATAAATGTAAATTAATAACTTGCAATGTCCAGTGACTTTGATCTGGTCTCTGTACCTGGTTAATGGTGTACCCCAGTATTTATAATCATCATAGAGGGACCCAATCGTAGCTGGAAACTTTTTTTTTTTTTTTTTATATTATATTTCCTTCTGTTGAGATTAGTGCAAGTAAAGACATTCTGCATCAGTTTGAAAAATAGGGGATAATCTCTCTGTGTGAAGGTTTGGCATGGATAAACCTGACTGATGTCTGTTACATTGATTGATTTTTTTTTTTTTGAAGAATGTGCTGTTATGAAAATTTTCCATCATTTACTGAATGTTTGATTTTTGCCTCTCTATTCAAATGATCATAGTAATATTGCTAAAATATAGCACAGCCTACAACGAGATTAGTTCAAAGTGTTCCATCATCAGCGTCTATAAGTTGATCTGCATCTATTGGAAACATTTTTCAACAAGCGATGAATCTTTATTCCATTACTAGCCTTTTCCCTGAGAGCTGGGTGATTTCTGAAAGCCTAGAACAGCTGTATCAGATGAAGATGTTCATCTGAAAATAAGTCATTGATGAAGTTAGGACTCTCAGTTTTACTTAGGTTTTTCAATTGTTTAGCTTTGAGATGTATTGCTTCATAAATTCAGCCAACAAAAATTCTTGAAATTTTGTGTTTCTCTGGTTTATGGACGTTGTTCATTTCATTTAGATAGAGGGCTATTTCAGATGATGGCTAGAAATTATTACTGATGTATCTAATGAACTATGCACATCATACACACTAAGCAGAAATCATCAATTACTTTTAGCCAACAGCTGGATTAATTGTGCATTATATGAAGGGGGAAAAAAGGTTATTTTTACCAAGATATCTAGAAGAGACAAAACCCTGTTAACCACACAGAGATGCTGTATTCGACTTTTGATATGCATTCTATTTTCATCAATCCAATTAATATGTGGCTTGGGTTACACTATATTCATTTTTGTGTTACTGTCTTTAATATTTATATTAGAACTTTTCTATTTCTGAACATTTAAAGATATGCCATTTAGAATCAGCATGTGTGATTTCACATATTAATTGTGTACCTACTGGAAGAGATTGTATGAAGCAAGAAAGAAAGAGGCTAAGGATATTGTGCTGTTCTGCTTGTTAGTCAGTTGGACTGCCATGGTTGAGAACCTAATTTTGAATTCTATTTGGGATCCTTTCATGACAGATTTTCTCTTGGTACTCTAGTTTCCTCCCACATTTAAAAACGAAGGGCTTTAGTATGGACTTTCTGATGTGGTAGTTCTTGGGGGACTGGCTGCCATAAGGATAATAACCATGGTGACATGATTGGCAACCTTCACACTATTTGTTATTGTAAGATTAATTATTACATGAAAAATAGGGAACAAACTTTTTTTTTTAAAAGGGAATTGATCTCCAGTTTTTAAAAATGCTAAATTTAATAGATACATGGTACTGCTTCGAAGTTTTGTTAATAGGCTAATATTTAATTTTTTGTTTTTGTTTGTCTTTATTACAGAAACATCCATGTAGTTGACTTTAAAATAAAAATTACTCGCTATTATGTGCTATAGTTTCTAAGTCTTAAAAGGTCAGGTGCATAATTGTGGTTGGGGAAGAGAAAGAATAAAGTTAATTAACTCTTTTCCACTACCCACAGAGGAAAACATTGTGCTGGTGGATCTGTTTGCTGGATGGCATCCATGTGATGGAAATCGTCATTGCTCAGTATGTGGAAGTGGTGGTGCACTTATGATCTAAGATGGGGGTTTAAATCCTGGGTGATGAAAAGCTGCTCTTTGTTTTTAGCTTTGGAAACGAAGAGCTGAGTTTCTGAAGGTAATCAGAGATATGTGGTTTTGAAAGATAAGTAGATCATGCAGTAGCTTATAACTCTCAGAAGTTTGTGAAGTTTGAATGGTTTTCTCATTGCTGTTGCCTATGAACCAATTTCTATTATTTCAGTAACTAAGTCAGAGCTGTTTTTGAGCTGAAGTCAAAACAGCAAATAACCACCTGTGAACTAGCCACGGGTAAAAATTAGGAATGAATGAAATATGGAAATACATTCTGGATGGACGACTACTGTTGATTTGAGAGTTAGTTATCTGGTAGATGTTTGCTTTATTTACTTTAAATTAACGTGCAGATGTTACTCGAATAATTAGGCTAGGTAAACTAAGATTCATTTAAAAAGACAGTTTTCAATATCCAATAACCAACTTTATAGTGTCTAAATTTTTAAAAATTAAAAAAAAAGGGTGTTTGTGTGCATAATGTCATTTGCTTATTGTGATATGTACAAGGCCTCTTTTAAAGAAAGTAAAACAAATGTTCTTTTACATATTATTCATATACCAGAATGCTTTTTATTGTCTGATCCTATATGCTGCCATTATTAATAATGTAGCCAAGCTATCTGGTCTCTATCTCCAGGGAAAAGACATTTTACTTTTTTCTCACATCCATATCTATCTCTAGTATATGCTGAGAGTCAGCCTTAGCATTTCTCTTATTAGAGTTATAATTCACAGCAGTACTGTGGTAAGATTAGAAATGTTTTTACTTAATGCATTTTTTTATGCATTGAGTATGTAGCAAAAACTATAAACATGCTAACCATTTTGTCTTTGGTACATTCCTTTAGCATCATGTGGTAAATCTTTGGTAATTGACTAAAGAGCATACTTGTACATGGAGCTTGGTTATGGACTACAAATCATTTGCAAATGAACAAGAAGAGGAACTTTGAATTCTATTCATTCCCAAAGTGCTTATCACTGTTGTGTGGCAGGAATGTCCATCCACCCACACAACCCTTTCTTTTGATTTGCTATCATGGCATCATTTGTTTTGTTGTTTTTTTAACCTTTTTGCTTTCTGGATAGGCATCTTCAGATGTGAAGCTTGCAGGATGCTGCATGTAACATTTTAGAATAAAATAGCAGTGTCACTGTTGACCAAAGAAATGTATAAAAGATAAGGACAGTTGGTTTATGTATTATTAGCTAACATCACTGAATATTTCTTTATCTTAGATGCCTCGTAAAGGCTACAATAACAACTTCCGCACACTAACAATACAATTTAATTTACGTCTGGATGATAATAGAAGCCTGAAAATAAAGCAAAAAAAAAAAAAAATGTGTAGTATATGCACAGAGTTCATAAATTAGTTTCCTATTTCAAAAGTCCAGGGCCCACTATAAAATAATTGAAAATTAATTTTTAGTAACTCCAAAAGTGTTTGCAGAGCTCCTCACAAAGTCTTACTAACATTTACTAGAATACTTACATTTTTGGACCCCTTATACTATGAAAACGGCGTCTGTTGACAAAAACATGAGATTGGGAATATTTACTATTATGGTGATAGTAAGAGAAATGTTATAAAAGACCTCTGCTGATGTTAGATAAGTTAAGGATCTTTAAAGTTTATATTAGAAATGGAATGGACTTACTTATATGAATAGTCTGGATCTAAGAAAGAAAAAAGCTGTGCCCCTACTTCAATTAGTTACTCTTTAATTTTAACAAATGTAGCCTTTTAAGCACAAGGATGCTGATAGTCTTTAATGCATAAACAAATGGCCAGATTCCATTTAACATAGCATAGATTGGTTCACAAAGACGCAGGAATGTATCAAGGGTCGTCCTCAGTTTCTAGGGCCGTTTATTTGATTGTTGCACTCTTTCTGATATTTCAGGTAATCGCGACATTTATTTTTTAATGATATTATCAGAATCGTAGATGTTGCAATGTCTTTGTCTTGCAGAGTAAATTGTTTCAGCCAGGTTCTGAAGCCTCTCTGTTGGCGATCATTTTGTGATACACACTTGCCCCGGCTGGTAATCTTGTCACACTGGAAATCCAAGGAGGAAGTCTTAAAATAAATTTAAAAAAAAAAAAAATTTTTTTTTTTTTAAATGTTATCTAGAAACCACTTTCTTGCAAAATGTATATGATGAATGAGATAAAACAGTAAGGGAAAACCCGAAAGCAAACCCCCAGAAAATGTAAATAGTAAGAGGAAGTACTGATTATGTTAGAAGTCGGAGAATTTTGCAAGGCTGTCAACACCTCATTAATGATAAGCATCCTAAAGGAAATATCTGCTGTGGACTTGAGAAAGTACATTGCTGATGATAAGACCAAGACTGCTTTCCTGTTCTATGGTTCCTTCTAGGAATTCAAGTCATATCACAGGGAGATCATATCACAGATAGAGAGAGGGGGAAAGAGATGGGGGAGAGAGAAATGGATGTTTGCTGTGATATAAGTGTTGGGGGGGGGGCTCATATTAATCATTTAAAAAAAATTGTATGTATATATACATAAATAACAAAAGTGATATAAAATAAATGAAGACACTAAGTAGTGCCACTTAGTGAAGTAGGTCAGTAGACATACAGAGCTTTTAACTTCGGTCCAGTGACTGTAGACCTTGATACCAAAAGTCAGTCAATTGTTAGAAAAATACTAATGATACTGCACCATATACTTCTGAGGCTACATTATGTTCCCACTATATGAAAAGTATTTCGCATTCAAAACAACCTTTCTTCTTAGAGCCTGTATGTTGCAGTCAACACAAGGAATCCACCAGCGGAAACCCTCTAGTTTCACTTTCTTAAATGAGCAGAGGATATCAGTATGTGGAACGCAGCTGTATCCCTACCAGAGAATGCTCCTGCCAGACTTCATTTTTTCAGATGTGAGGGAACTTACCTGGTCAGGTGGTGAAGAAGAGCAAGGAAAAAACCTACGCCAAATCAAGTTGATCTCAATCGGGTTTTGAACAGTCTGTAATTGTAGTCTACCACTAGACCAACACATTACCCAGATATTAACCTTTACTTCTTAATAATTAATTGTGGTACCACTAACTATATTAACTGAGCAGCTGGTGGTTTTAAAGCATGGGAAAATTGTGCTTCTTCTGGCTCACCACATTGCTGTATTGTACAGGGCTTAAAGGTTGGAGTTCCACAGGAACTAATGGAACTGGTTTCTAGTAACAAGTACAGTAGCTAAATAGTATCTTGAACAGCAAAGAGAGGATATCTTTTTATTTTCACTGTTTGTTGCATAAACTTACATAAGAGAGAGCTCTGGACTTATGCGGTGTGATGTGATTTTTAAGTATAAAATTGATTTCTTTTTAACTGTGGAGTCAAATGATCACCTGCATAATTGTTAATTAAAACTAGTTTTTTGTTGTTAGAACTGAGTGTGTGTATGACAGGGTATTACTGTTAACTATCAATATCAAATGCTAGCTCTTTTTTTTTCCTCAACATCCTTGAAGTACCAAAGTATTTGGGAGGCTTTGGTTACTAACCAAAAATTGCAGTTAGCACTAGTGATAATTTGCTCACTGTTCCCTAGTTTCTGTTTAGCTTGCACTACCATTTATATATATATATTATGTTTAGAACTGCATATACTAGTTTTACCACATCATTGCTGTGGATGGCAGTGCGGCTAGACTGCCAAGGGCCTGGTATTGATTCCTGGTGAGCTTGGTTTGCCATGGCTCTTCATTACCTGGTGGCATGGGTTTCCTCTGGGCATTCCAGTATTTCTCCACCTCTGAAAAACAAAAAGATCTAGTGTGGATTTTCCCCTTGAATTTGGGAGTGCTAGATCCCTAGTGGCACAGCAAAGGCAAGCGGCTACACTCCCTTACCAGTACCATCTTTGATGTAGAGGCTTTCTCCATTGTAGAGGCAGCACACCAACAACTGCTATGGATATGGGGTTTTTAAACATCCAGAATGAGCCAGATGATTTACAGATTTGATAATAAATTAAAGCTTAAACCTTTTAAAAATTCAATCAAACTTCCAATGTGTGGGCATGTTGTTATTGGTTGTTGTTTTCTTTCTCTCTCGCCTCAGGCTCCACACTGGAAAGTATACATCTGCTTTACTCCCTAATGAATTTTGGCCTGTGACCTTATTGACTAGGATATACTGTCCCCAAGAGACCTAATCTAGACAGACCAAGTGTAGACAGGGGCTGCTGGAAGGCACATCCCTGGATTCAGTGGGCTAGTTTCCTACTGCTGACATTTGTTGGTAGAAATCAGATACACTGGTTTGGAAGGTGAATGGCATTCACAAGGCTCCCCCCCCCAACTTACTTGTGTTATTGCCCCTGGAGATTTACAGGTCTTTCTGATATCTGGGGAGGAGAACTGTGCTGTAGTAGCTGAGAATTTGTCATCTAGAAGGGAATTTTGCTAATGTACACTTTTTATAAGGAACTGACCTGGCTGGACTTTAGGATACACGGCTAAGGTATAATTTCACTACATCAACATGGTTTTAATTATTAATACTAATACTATTAATAATGTTAATATGTACTGGTGGTAAAGTTGTTGTAGGCAGGCTAGCTTAGTGCCAAAATTACTATTATTTAAAAAAAAAATTATTTAATGTTGTGAATATGATTTTAAATTCCCATACTGAATATTTAAGGGGGCTTTCTAGCTTTTTTTTAAAGGGGTAGAAAAAGCAGTGACATCAGACTTGTGCGTGGTTTCTTCATCAGTGATTTTATACATAAGCTCTCTGTTTAATTTGAAAATAGAAATTTCCTGTTGCGTTTTTTTTTTAGCTATTCAAATTGCAGCATTATCAAAAATATGATACTAGGAAATTCCGACATTAGAGATGGAGGAAAATCTTTTACATTGGAGAATTCCAGAGTTGTTATGATTATTTTAAGGTTTACAATCAATTTTCACAGGAGGTGGTGAGTACGATCTCATTTATGTTGTAGTCTTATTTTTTTCCGTGTCGCCATTTTGCTACAATTGGTTACTGTACCGAGAGTTAGATTGCTATCTTCTTGGTGACTAGAACCTCTGACTTTATCGTAGAATGTGTACATATGAAATTTCTTTCTCCTTCCCTCAGATGCTGACGTTTAAAACATTGTTCTGTTTGTACACACTGCCAATCTTTGATATACATCCACATTTTGATCTGCTTATCTCCATATCAGAAAATACATATCTGAACAGGGCTGTTATCTTACCCTCTTTTCTCCTTCCAAAACTGTAACAGAATCTTAATTAAAATCTGCCTCTGGAATGATGGACCCAAAAAAATGTGCAAAGCTACCTTTTATAGCTACTGCTAATATGGAATATAATTGAGACAGCTCTATAACATTGTTTGTTGTCTTTCAGACATTGTCGAAAGTCTTGTTATTAATTGGCTGGTAGAATTGTCTTAATATATGTCTGACTGTCCGGTCTTTCACTACATGAAGCGAGCGAGTTGCTCTTCCATTATAATTCTTTCCAGTATTTTTTGCGCGCTTAGTGAATTTCCATTAAGACTGTCTCTAGAAAATAGATCATTATGTGCTTGAAACTTAAAGCTTCGTTTGACAGGGTTTTCAGATGATACCAACCAGTTACTTTAGAAGACAACTAACTAACCAACCAACAAATAATAATAATAGCAATAATAATAATAATAATTTGCAAATGACAAATCTGAAGCATTTGAAAATATGTATATGGATAGAGTTGTTATACCTACTATCGTGTTAAATCTTTCTAACCAGGAAGTTTCTTAAAGGAAAAAGAGGTAGATGGAATCTATTTAACTGGAGAAATTAAACAAAGAGTTCCAGAAAGTTATGGAGAAAAACTGGCTATCATGAGTCAACGTGTGGTTTCAGTTATTTGGAATTAATAATTTTCATCGACCATTTATTGGCTGTAACTAATAAATAATTGGAATAAAGATTGTTGAATTTAAATGTGTGACAGCATTTATCAAGTGGTGCTTTGTATGCAGCTGATGGGGTTAGTCAATGTCAGTTCAACTGCTGTGCTGTAACTTAGATGAGTTAAAGGAAAAGAGAAATGGAATTTTATACTCTAATCTTTCAGAACCACATGTGCTGATGATCTTCTCAAATTGCGATATATTGGCTGTATATATCTGTCCATGTGTCAGTTTGTATTTCCTTATGGTTGTCTGCCTACATTCTCTCTCTCTCTCCCCGTTCCATATATCTGTCTGTCTGTGTTTTTCCCTCATGCTGAATGTTTTTCTGGGAACAAAACTTTCCATGGGCTAACTTTTCGTTAGATGCGCCCCGCCATGTGAGAAGTTTGACGCACTCAATGGCGGGTGTAATAGAATAATTGGTCAGAACTAAAGTTTATCCAATCATGCTAAAAAATCCGAAAAATAAAAGTGGATAAGTGGTGTCAATTGAACGTTTGATGCACTTTTTTTTTCTAGAAGTCTAGTTTAAAATTAATTCAAGAAGACAAGGAATTTATTATGACTGATAGATAGACACGGCTTATTGCTGCTATGTTGCAAAAAAAAAAATGAAAGTAAAAGAAACTTTGTTTTTGTCTCTTGGGCAGCAGTTCCTATGTTTCTCTTCTTCTTCTTTAGGGGAAACAGCAGCAATTTTTGAAAATGGTAATTATGGAAGAATGAATTTAAAAACGGTGTCTCTTTTTAAACATACTAGCTTGCATGTTTATTGCTATGATGTTCTCAGGCTTAATTTTTAAAAGTTTGGCTATTTGTGTTTCCAGAATGTATGCGACACCCTAGGATTATTATATCTTCCGCCGTGTACTTCGCATTTATCAGAGATTCAGAATTTACCCAAACTTGCTTCGTGTGGTTTCCGACTGGAGGAAATAATAAAATATTTTTTAATTAGCTTTTCTCTGAATGATTAGAATGTTTTTAATCAGATGAGTTTATTTTATTATTGTAGGATGGAGAGACAATAGGTGATGAAAATGACCCTGAAGGTGAGTGCACCTTGATTGCAGTACTCTTAACTTTTTTCCTCGTTTTCGATGTGTTTTAACTGAAATGACTCTGTTGCCACTTGGTCCTCTGATAAAATGTATGGAAGTCTGTTTTATTTATAACCCATAAATATGTCTTCATGCCTTCAGAATACTTCAGATAGCAGATCTACCAGCAGAGTGTAAAGATCATGTCTTAGCAAATAGTCACAGGAGCTCTGATTGACTTGGTTTTTTTTTTTGAATATTGAGGATCATACTTATCACTGCTTGGATTAAGGTTTCCTGCAGAGAATCTTAGGAATGTGGGGACAAGATAAATGGGGGGGGTGTGCAGTTCATGACAGGGCCCCAAATCATATTGGTTTGGGTTAGGTTACAGTGAGCAGTGAACATTATACAAATCTGTATCTTTATTGCAGTAGAGCTACTACAAGGACTTATCTAGGCAAAGTTTGCTGGACTCTTTTAAATGGGAGCTTTACTTAGGGAAATGTCAACCTTTTCAGATGAAATATAAATAATCTATTCTTTAAAACTAGTTCTTGTATTGGTTTTTACTAGTTATGATTTTGAATTCTCAAATGTCAAAGCTTTTGAGAAAAAAAATTATATGTAAATTCTGGCTTAAGCTTTTTTTCATTCTTATTTCTCTTTGCCTTCTCTTACTTTACATACTAATTTCTGCCCTTAGACATTCTTGTCATGCTGTGAAAATCCATCCATTCTCTTTGAAGGCAGACTTTTAGTATTTTGTGGAGAGATCGCTATCAGAAAAGCTTTTTTTATTTTTTTCTTTCTTTCTCCTATTTTCATCTTTCTCTTTCTCTCTTTCCTTCTCTTTTCTCTCTCCTCTTTCTTCTTTTTCCTTCTCTTTTCTCTTTCCTTCTCTTTTTCTCTTCCTTCTCTTTCCCAGCCAGTGTTTTCCCTTTATCCTCAGAACCCCTGTCATCATTTGCTGACAAGTTCAGAATTCCATTGAGCCCTCTCTCTCTACTCAGGGCAGGAAATCCAACCTGCCACTGAGCTGCTAAAACTAATGCTGAGAAATATAGGTCATAATTAGGATGGCCAGAAAAAGCACCAGCAATCTGGGGACAGTTTAACTGCCAAATAAATTTCTCAGTTAGGAACAGAAGACAGATATGTAAATGCATAGAACTTTTTATTACCAGCTTACTGAAAAGTTACCATCATACAAGCAGGTATGTTGCAAAAGAAGGGAAAAAAAGAGGGGAACCTATAGCAATTAAGTTCAGACAGCACAGGTATGCATCTTAAACTCTGTGTGGGTGACTGCTTACCTTGATTTACTTGTATAATAGTGACACTAAACTATTACTGGTCATCTTAATCAAATCAAAGAGGTAGGTTTTAGTTATTTTTTTAAATAATTTTTTAACATATTTGAACAAAAGAAATCAGTTTAAAACTTTCTTTCAGATGATAAAACAACATTCAATTCAAAGTATTTGTGCATTACACTAATAATCCTCTAACTGAAGCAGTCTTAATAATCAATTATTCATTTATATATTTTTTTATTTTGATGCAACTCTACTTATTTGTGAAACTGCAATGTTAAAAAAACATTGTACCCCGATTAGTGTGATTACTTTTCTCTTTGTTTTTCCTCTGCCTTTATACATTGTCTACAGCTAGGTGTCATATCTTGTTTCTCCCTGCAAGATTCCAGTTTCCTGTTTATCTAAGTGTACTTAATGAACCCTTTCAGAATATAATAAATATGAAAATCTTTTGCAAAGTTTAGGAAATGCTCTTGTGTCCTTGCCGAATATTTAAAAATGAAACTTAAAAAAAAATGTGTTGTGATTACGCTTGCAGTTTTACCCCATCCCTGTCCACTCCAAGTAACTGGATAGGAAAGAACTGTCTTTGGTGTTGTTTGAAAGGTCCAGAGTTTCAGTCATTGCTTACAAATGAAGGAAGTGTTTTGCATATTTGTTTGGATGAGACCCTTATTCTATGCCTGTGGCAGGATACACCATGAACTATTTGGGTTAGCTTAAAGGAAACCACCAGTAATGTTGGCTGGGTAGGGTGGAGGGGGTAAAACAAACAAGCAAGTTTGTCATTCTATACATGCTTGAGGGGCTCATAGAAATGTGGTTGTGTAGAGCAGAGGAAGTCCTAGGTTATTCCACCTGGTTAAGGGAGATTTCGTTGGCTGGTTTGTATTTTAAATATCCTATATATTACACGGTTAAACAAATGTTTTGTTTTGCTTTTTTAAAACAACTTTGTGTATATCATAGTAATGCATAATGATGTTGGATTTTGTGTGGATTCTGACAACTTTTGAGGTGAGATTTTTATTTAAGTGGACTTAAGAATTACAAGATGTCATAGTACCAATGGAACTGTTAACTATATGTACTTGGTTAAATGTAGATGTGTGTCAGTTTATTTTAGGTTTAGCAGATAATGACACAACCAAGCAAACTGTAGAGGACCTTTTGCTGTTTTTTTCAGCCAGTCAAAAAGAAATTTGCTGATGTAATTAATGGAATCAAAACTAATTGGAAACTTTTTCTTTGTTGCTTTTGACATTTGATGCAGTCTGCACTTAGCGCCCTTATCTGGGATGTTGATCATCTGGAAGGGGTGTGATTTACCCATTGATTCGGGGAGTGGAGGGTATTTGCTATTCTGAGTTATTAGCGAAAATCAAACTTTGTGGATCTGTATAGTGAAGATTGTGTGTGGATCTAATTGAGACAATTTTAAAAGGCAAGGCAAGGGACGGACAGACAGTTCTCCAGATTTTTTGTAGTATAAGTTAGCAGCACAGTCAGCTGGGCTGGAAAATTTTAGGCATCGTTCAGTAGTGGAGTAGAAACAGACTGCACAAGCCCAACACAGTACCCTGAAAAATGGTTTGTAAGGACAGGAAGGAGGCTTTGTATAAATAAAAGACTTACCCCTGTGTGAATAACATTACTATTAAAGATACTGTCAGTTTGTGTATTGGCTATGCTGCACTGTGTGTGTGTGTGTGGTGTGTGTGTGTGTGTGTGGTGTGTGTGTGTTACTGGCATTTTTCCTCGGAGAAACTCTGGCAGAGATTATGGCTAACTCAGGCGATTACTGGACCCATGATAAAAACTGGTTATTGGCTGGTGCGATGATCAGTTGTCAGTAGAGCAAGAAAGGCTTAATGAAGTTAAATAAAAACTTATTAATTACCGAGGGTGTCAGAAATAGGAAATGCGTGTTTTGGCAGAAATGTTTTAAGACCAGTTACCACTCTGTGTGTGTGTGTTTTTTTTTTTGTGGTTAATATGTATAAGTTTTTGGAAATGTTTATGGTTGAGTAGAGTACCGCAGATGTAATTAATTTAAAATTGTTTCTCTCGTGTACTTATAGTCTGTCGTCACAAGCGAACAAAGCTGAGTGATTTGGAGCCGATGGACACAATCTTTGTAAAGCATGTAAAGGAAGCTGGTCCTGCCCATCAAGCTGGTCTGAACACAGGCGATCGCATTGTATCTGTAAACGGGGAGCCGGTCACAGGGAAGACATACTCGCAGGTCATTGCTCTCATACAAGCAAGGTGAGAGGGGCCAGTATTGTCGTTACAGTTGGTAACTAGAGATGAGAGAATTTTCTAATAATATAAAGTTAAATGATTCTCTCTCTTTCAATACACACAAAGCTGTCAGTTGGCCAGTCCTTTTTTTGTTTGGTGCATCCAATTATGAACTTACTCCACCTGTGCAGAAAGTAGAGGTACACCTTTTAAAAAATTGCTAGTAAGAGAGGTGGATAATATAAGTTCTGTTAAAATGCTTTTAATGACCAACTTGTAAAACTTATTATCCTTTTTCTTTGTTTTTTGTGTTTGTTTCTTTGCAGATTGTGATTTAGCAACTTTCATACTTAGAAAATTAAAAGACCAATTTAAAAAAATTTTTAATTAATTAATTTTTTGTTTTGTTTTTTTTTTAGTGATTCCTCTCTCAAGTTGTTAGTTGTTCCTAAAGATGAAGACATTCTTCAAATGGTAAGTTGTTGATTTTCTGCCATGGGAGCACACAGGTGAAAGTAGTGCATTCTTTGCTGGATGCTGAGTTTGAGTACTAGTGCAAAGATGATGACAACTTTATCTACTAACATAATAGAAAAAGAAAGCTAATAGAACTGAGCCTATAGCACCATATTTATCGAACTTTAATTGTAGTGCTACTGCTAGATCAGACATGACATTTCATGGTTTTTTAATCCCCAGCTGAAGAAGTTTTATTGACATACAAAAAGTTCTCTATATACACTGGCTGGCTATTTTACTAGGATCTATGTACCCTTTCAGACTTGGACCAGACATGATTTGAGCTGAGCTGCATATGCAAATTAGGTTGGCTGTAAAATGTGACAGGTGATCCCTGCAGCACTATATATGACTTAGACTGATTGCAAATGTTCCTGTCCCACAGATAAGTGAGGGGGGGGGGGTAAAGACATTCATGATAGCAGGTGCCACAGTGGCCAAGACAGTTTTGTTGGTAGGCTGCTCTAAGATATCAGTCATTTTATTTCATCGGCAATAGAAAAGGGTGAAGAAAATGTCTGCTGCAAGGTGGAATTGTGAGAGTAGTGACAGAAAGAGAAGAAAGATGGTTGGACAGGATAGTAAAGTGCTGTCATCAAACAATTGATAGAGACATTCAATGCAGGAAAATCCATAACCAATTCGAGCCATATCTTAAGAACATTGCAACAAATGGACATTGCAGTAGAAGACCATTAAGTAAACCGCTGATCAGTTAACAACATGAAAAGAGTCTACCTTCTGTGGTGTAAGAAGTGCAGACATTGGACTGAAGACTAGCAAAAAGTGATGTGGTCTGATGAATCATGCTTTGCCTTTTCTTTTTTTTGCATAGATGGGAGAAAACAGATGTGGAGAAATCCACACAAATTACTTAACTCCTTTTGTGTGGTCCAAACTGTCCAGAACTCTGGTGGTGGAGTCATGGTTTGGTGCATATTTTGCTGGCTTATCCTGGGTCTTTTTGATTTCTTTAGAAGGCAGATTGAATGATAAAGCTTACTACTACATTTCTGATCAAGTGAATCCAATAATGCTTGTGTATCCTCATGTGTCAGCTACTTTCAAGACTACAATTTTCCCATCCACTGTGCCCACATTGCATGTTCATGGTTGAAGAAACATGACAGATTTCAGGCATCTCCCATGGCTACCACAACCTTTGGATCTCAATCCAGTTGAACATCAGTGGGATGAACTTGAAAGCCACATTCGCCATCACAATCCTCTGCCTACTTAACTCCATATATTATATACATTATTAATGGATAATTTGGGTAAATCTCCTAGGACACCTGCCAGTGCTTTGTGGATTCTATGCCACACCATTTCATTGCTATTATTTGGGCAAAAGGTTGCCCAACCATTTTTTAGGCATAGCTCCTAATAAAGTGGCTAGCCGGTGTGCTTGCCTTTCGGGATGTTCCCATTCCTTGTGGGAAAGTTGGTTTCATAGTTAATAGAGCTAAGCTTTAGTGTTCCACAGATAGTGCTTTGAATTCTCACTAGAGTGGTCCACTGTTTGAAACATCACCTGATAGGTAATTTTACAGATTACTGTCTGGGTTTATCTTTGTGATGAAGATGAGATTAAATTCTTTTTACAATACCAGACTGTTTTTATTAGGACTATTCCAGAGTTTGGAAACACTCAAACAACAACAGAAATCTTTTGCAATTTTTTTAATTTAACTTTCAGAATGTTCCCTTTTTTCTAGTTATAGATATTGCATACTGTTCTGTAAAATGCATCTATCACTTCGGCAATAAGCAAGATGATTGTTGACTAAACACTTCTGTTGGAAATAAATTACACTAATTAACAAAAATATGAGACAAAATTATTGTGTAAGATAATTCTTTAATAAAGATAATTAATGTGATGTTCATGTAACACAATTTAGCCAATTACCATAATGTTGACATAACAGTTTAGCTATGTAAAAATTAATAAGTTACAGTACTAGTTATGTGTTCTAACTTAGTTTAGAGATCATCAGGGTAAATCCTTAAGTGTGCTGAATGAATTAATGAAGCTTGTGGAGTACCAGTTTGTGCTGCTGTCAGGAAGTTGTCCTGAGAATGCATCAAAATTCTTGTGAAAACACCTAAAGCAGCCAGATTTCAAGTTAACTGCTTAATATTTAACTTTTATACACATTCACAAAAAAATAATTACTAGAAGTGATAAACTTTTCACACAGACATGCACAAATAACTTTAACTGAAGCAGAAAAAAGCTGATACTGGCTGATACTGAAGTGATTAGTTTATCATGTACTCTTGAGGAATCGGCAAAGAACACCATTTTATATAAGCCACACTATTTAAATTGGATGAAAAAATTAAGTTGTTTTAGAGTCTGAAAAATATGGTCATTTTTACTGAGACCTTTTGGCAGATATGTTAATGGCATAAATAATCTTAAAAGATAGTAAATAGTGAAATGATTAGGATTAGAAGCAAAGGTGATCCAATCTGAAAGTTTTTACGAAGCAGGTTATGAATCATCCAAAAATGCATTTTCAAATTATTATTTTTTTTTTTTTTTTAAATTGCTGCAACGTGTCCTAAAACTTTAGAGCATGATTATTTTTAAATTTGGAATCCTGCTGTAAATTTTGTAGAGAGAGAAATCAAACAAACATTCAACTTGTTGCCTGGTGATTATTACCCAAGAGAAATTGCCTTATTCTCAGTAGGAAACTTTTTATGAAGGCTTGTTTGGTGTTAGACATCAAAAATTCTTGCATAGGCAGGCTGCTATGAGGATGGAATTGGTCCTTGTTGTGGCAAAGTAGCTGGTGAGACAAAGCTAGGCAGGCAAACATAAATTGTTGACGCATGCAGTGCTTACTAGAGAAGAAATGAAAATATCATGAACAACGTTGGTGGGATGGAAGTGTGAAAGAAAAATGACAAGGTTTCTAATGTAGCAACAGTAAAGAGTAATGGTGTGTCGGGTGGGGGGGGGCAAGATTCTCGGTGCCTTAGGATATGGGAACATGATATTTTGTGAGGGTTTCAGCATCTTCGTCAGCAATTTTCAGCTTGCCAGTTGAGATCTGCCTTAGAAAGATACTGCCCAAGTAATTTAACACATTGCCAAATCAATGCAGTTTAAATTTGGGAGATTTCTCTGATATTTCTTAAAGGGCTACAAGTCTACAGCTTTAATATATGTCACTTTTATTTAAGGTTCAATTTCAATTCTAAAATTATTAATAGCATGTTGTCAGATGCATGTACAAAAGTGATTTAATATATTTTGTAAAAAAAAATATAAATAAAATGTTGGAATTCATACCAACGCCATGCAGTAATGTTCAGTAGAGCACTGTGCCAACCACAACATGCAAAGTTACTTAGGATCATCTTAACAAAAGAGCTATGGGGTTGCCATAGATGTTTAAAGATATGGGAAGTTTACATTTAATGAAATTACTTTGAAGGTAATGTTGTAATTATTACAAAAAAATTTATGGTGTTAACAAATTATGGAAATTTATTTCTCAAGGGTTTGAAATCTTAAGCTAATTGAGACCTGTATGAAGTCTCCCATATCCTGAGTAGAGAGGCTAGGTTAATTCTGAGAGAAAATATTGTCATTTTAGTGGGAAAGAAAGACGTGCATGCAACATGTTTTGGCTGGTGTGTATTAGTTTTGAGTTTTTTTTTTTTTATCACTGCAGGCTTACCAGAACACAGCATACAATCAGACTTCAGAGACGTTCCTCAGCCACTCGACACTAGGGTCGAGGCAGCACTCTTCTGCTGTCATGTTTAAAGATGAACCATCATTTGTTCCAGACAAGGCCAAAGAAAGAAAAGTTTCGTTTACATTTGGTGAGACTAGCTGTGAACTACCCAAGAAAGAGGCAAGACAGTTAGTAACCTCCGCATCATACACATCAGGAATCAGCCTTCAGAGGGAGCCGTTGAAAAGTGACAACATGAACAAGAACACATTCAGGACCAGAAAGCAAGAATTTGAAGCACGTGCTTTGCAAAACAATAGGAATTCAGATGGTACCACCCACAAAATTAACACCTACTCTTTTGGGCTTTATTTCCCTCCAAAGAAGGAGAATAAGTCTAGCAGTGTTGATAATGTATCTTACTCAGGTAATGCTGTACGTTCATTGCGTGAAAACATCTTGCAGTCCAGAGAGTCACTGGATAATGTGAACAGATGTAACTTCTATGGAAAGAGCAGCTGGGCAACCAATGATGACAAGTTGTCATGGTCAAATGACCAGACATCTAAGGCTCAACAAAATAATTCTTCACATTCTAGCACATGGACAACGTCTTTTTCTGGACAGAATTGGTCACCAGATCCTAGATCGGGATATTTTCGTCGATCTCAGACTACGTCTGCGCTGTCAGCAGGTAGTTCTCCAGAGACCCTGTCACCTCAGCAACCTAGTGCACATGCTAGACAAATGTCAAGCATCAGCAAAGAGCAGCAGTTTTCAGCGAGACATTATGTGCCTGTTGTGTCTCAGACCAGTGTGAGCCGAAGGACATCAAGTGTGGACAGGATGGATCCTTCATTACACCACTTGACGAGATTAAAGCATGATGACAACAGACAACTTAGATATTCAGATTCCAGCAATCCAACCAGCCCCTCACGAACTCTCTTTGTCCGAATCAGTGGGGAGCCAGCACATGGACGCTCACAGCGACCACAGTCCATACAAACCACATTTCAATTTCAGAGTTCAGGAAAAACAGTTCCGATCAGCAACTCCCCGTTGCAGTCACAAGGTGAAGCTCAGAAGGCACAAAGACCATTTGTTTTGCAACGCAAGAAACAGTTCGAATCGCCAGTCTCTGAGACTGCTCCATCAGCCACTGTCTCCACAACTGTGTTTTCACCCTCAAACTGGTGTAAATCAGAAATTGATCAGCTGACCTCCAAAGTCAAATACGAGAGCATTGCCACTCGTGCAGCTCAGTTTGAAAGCAAACAGCCAAATGACACTCCACAATCCACCACTTTACAACCAGCTATCAAAGTCCGTAGAATCACAACAGACCGATACCAGCCTTCTGAGTCTACAGATAAGAGTTTCAGCAGTAAATCATCGTCCCCATTATGTATATATGTTTCCAAAAGCCCCAGTACACCCGTGTCACCGGTTATAGAAATCCGACCGACATCTCATGAGAAGACAGCCTCAGATCCCTCTAATGTGCACTTTGAATCATCTCCAAGTCACTCTTACTCCAAGGATGTTTGTATTGTGGAAGGATTTCCATCCTTATGGAATGACTCTGTGGAAGTAAGAGATGGCTTGAAGCAGTCATTTGTAAGCACCATTAACAAATCCATAAACAATGGCAAGTATTCCTCATTTATTCATTAATTTTGACCATTTTTTTATAATTTAGAAGAAAAAAAACTGAACCATACATTCTGCTACTTCATCTGGATTTATTTTAACTGAATTTTCATAATTTTGCTGTATAAAATATATAAAAATCAGTCAGCAGTTTAGGTATGGATGGGTTTCAGGAAACCATTCTAACCACATGATGGCTGGGCCCTTTTTTTTTTCTTTGTTTTTTAGTCTCTTGTAGTCAGTTTTTATTTATTTATTTGTATAGCCGTGGATGCTGTTGATGACAGAGATGATGTTTTCACCCACCCAACTTTCACTCCATCTGAAGCCACTTCATCAGTTATACTACGGAAAAAATCGGAAGGTGAGTTTGGCACATGCATCTAACACTTAGTCTTCCATCTGCAGTATTGTCCTGCTTATAGATAGCTGAAAGTGGGATTTGTTTGTCTGTTTTAGAAATGTAGACTCTGGCTTTAGAATTTTAATGTTAATTTAAAAGTGAAAATACTCAACTATTCAGAGAGCTGCGTACTTAATTCTTCTTGATGCATGTGCATATTTAATGGATATTCTAGTAATGTTAGCCAGTAAGCTAATTTCAAACATTGCAAGGGAGACAATTCATATATTACAACAGCACACACTATATAAGAAATTTATCTGTGTATAAAAACTTTTTCTACAAATTGTGATAAATAAGACTCAGTCTCATCCAGATTTAAGCAAAGGGAAGTCAATTATACCGTGTCTTGGCATTTAGCAATTTTCTTATTTGGTGTTTCCCACCAGCGCGCGCACATACACACACTTAGTAATAATAATAATAATAATATTTACCTTAGACTTATAATCAAGGTAATTTAATTTAATTCATTTATTAGATTTTTAAATTGTCTGTAAATTGTGGAAAGCTGTTATTATCTAAGTGTGTAGATTTTTCTTTGAAATTCTGCTTAGCATTTTAGTGTAGTTTGCTTTTGTGTGCAGCAGTTTAAACATAGTTCTTTTTCTCGTCTTTAGGTTCTGCTGAAGAGGATGCCATCAAACTTCATCGTCGAACATCGTACCTCATGGCACTGGCAAGAGAACGAGCTAACCTCAGTCTACCTGTGGACAAGTTCTCATCCCAATCAGATCATCAGTAAGTTACTTAGCGCTTGAACACTTAACAGTAATAAAAAAGAACAGCATTAGATTAACAAGTCTTGGAGAGGCTTGAACTGGGTTTGTTTTGTTCCTGATTTACCATTTATTGAAGTTTACTGCCTCCTTACTCTATAGTTACATCTCCACAAGAAATTACTCAGACATTCAACTAAAGCTGGCTGGGCACAATTCCAGTGATTCGAATTTAGCAGAATTCCATTTTAACACCCCTTCTACATTAAAGAGCTTTATCAGGGTAAACTGCAGTTTTGCTTTGTGATGAAGGTGATGTGATCATTTTGGCCACCACTGTTTAACAACGATGTTTGTTCTGTGTTTACTTTCTCTTGTTCTAACTACTTGAGAAAAGTGGGTACTTAATATATCAGAGCCATGTTTGAAAACAACAAAAGAGTTTCTTGCTGTTTTCTCAAAAAAAAAAAAAAAAAACAAACTGAAAATTCCACAGTTTTGACAACACACAGATTTCCTCATTTGTCAACAGTTGATTTTTAAAAACTTCATTAAAATCCCCAGTTGTTTATTGCTCAGCCTGTTAAGTTTTCAGCACTGCAAACCAGTGGTCAAGGGTTAAGTTCTGTTAAGTTCATGCAGTCTCATGATGCACATAATGAAATCTGACCAATTTTTACAAATGTAGTTATTATTAAATAAAACAAAGGAATTAAATGCATTCACTGTTTAAAATTTATTTATTTTTTTAATTGGTGCAAGCTATTTTGTCCGCCAAGTTTAGAATGAAAAACACTTGTTGACTTAGTTCTTGACTTTCTTATACGTACCTCTTTCTATGCTGTGTGTTTTACTGGATAGAATCAAAGGACAGAATTCATTCATGATTAAAAGGTTTTCTACCGACTTGTCATTTCAGCATTTTACTTGCTTCTTTATAGCAAAGTTATGAATTACCTAACTAAAGCCGCTTAATTTGCCCTGGGTCATTGTACTACACCTGAGGTTTTTGGTGGCAATGCGCAAACAATTAAAAATATGTTGTACATGCACCACTGAAAATGTGTTTTATGCAATACGCTAAGAGAATGAAATTTAAAATTGGCGACATGTATTGTCTTCAGGCAGTGCATTTTTTTTCAATTAACTTGAATGAAGAGAGATTCTTGTACTCTTTTGCAACATGACTGTGTGCACTTCAAATATTTTAAGGTTCTTTGGACGATCTGGCTATTTCCCTGAATCGCCATTAGCCGCAAGTGCTATACGCTAAGTAAGTTTAGCAGACGGCACATTTATATTTGTCAATATCTCCTCCATCCACCCAACAGCTTTGTTTAGAAACTAAAATTATGAAAAGACAACATGCTTATGGTTTGCTCTTGATTCAGTAGTTATATCTAACGACATTTATTTTATTATAACCTTTGGTCTGAATGGCTTTTTCCATGTCTGTTTTACATTGTTTACTTACGTTATGGAAGCCAGAGATATGCTTCACAATCTTTTTCTAAGTGTGACTCCATTAACATGGTGACAAATTCTGATCCCCCCCCCCTAACTTCCAGTATTGTCATTGCAAGTACTTACCTTTCTTAGGCAGGTCTGGAGGAATGCTCACCAGAATATTTAGGGAAAGGGAAAAAAAAAACTGAAATATTGCAATTCTCGCATTCCCAGCCATAGAATAACTGCATCTTGAGTTGTTGATGTGAAGCTGGTCTTGCATGGGCAGTGTGGATTATACTGTAGAAAATAAGGTATATGTACATATTGACCATAGTCGAGAGATTAAGTGCTGCATGGAAATAATAATAATACTGGCAGACTTCATAACTCCATCCCTTCTTGTGGTGACCAGTAGTTTGGGAACCACCACTGTTTTATGTAATTTCATATTTTGGCTTTATAGCCAAGAAATCTGTTACTGTTTGTCCAATTATGATGGCCTAATGATGTCTGTTCATAGCTGAGATCAGCTCAGTTTGGCACGCCCACTTAGCAGGTTCTTTTTTGTTTGTTTTTTTCAACACTGGACTACATGGGTTTCCTTCAGGCTTCTCCCATGTCTAAAATATATATAAATGGTTCTAGTAGGGACTTACTGCTGTGTAGGTTCTCTTCCACTTGGTTTAGGGAACTGAAACCGGGGTTTCCTCTGATTGGTGCCATATGACTTGACTATAGGTTGCAGATTTGAAGAAAAATGTAGAGCCCAAAATCGAAAGTAGTTTTTTGTTTATTACATGGGTCGAGTTCAATGTAAAATTGAATGAAATCTATTTCAACTGCAAACCAGTAGTTCTGGATATTCAGCCATTTTTAGATCAAGAGAGTAAGGCTTCAGTAGATTTAGGATAACATACACTGACAGTCATAATTATGGATTTTCCAATAAAGTAATTTGTCTAACTTAAAGAAGGATGTTTAAAGGGAGAGGGAATTGTGACTTTTTAAAATATGTGCATGGATTTTTGGAGGTGTGTCTATGCTTTGATACATTGACTTGCATGTCAAATATTTGTGATTTTGTTGGTCAGTTCACAGTTGTACTATGTTTAGAAATAGCTCTATTATACAGTTTTCAGTAATTTATCTTTGTCATTGGAATTTTGAAAACCACCTAAGGTATGCAACCTTGAGGATTATATAAGACATCATGTGACAAATATGTGGAAGATCTATTTCTTTCTTCTGTGGTCTACCATCTACTAATAATCTAGAGTATCTCTCCAAAGCTTGTTGTTTGGTATTCTTTCTCAGCATTCCTTCCTTTGTTAGATCACTCCTCTATCCAGTCATCTCATTCAATCTTCTTCCAGAGCAGTTCCCTTTTGTCCCTACATCCTTCAATCACTTGGTTTATTTTAAGACTGGCTGATTCACTGAGACATTATTAGTTTGAGAGATTCTCTTGTATCTGTCACTTCAGCATATTTTCTCTATGAGCCACTCTGCAGCAGCAGCAGCAGCCTCTTCTCCTGATTAGCTCACCAACCCACCCATGTTCTCTTATATGGAGATCTTGTGAAGAGCAGTCACACAGCTGTTTGTTTGTTTTATAAGACTTAATTGATTCTCTCTCACTCACTCACAGGCACTGCCCACACATGCATGCACGCACACGCAGAGAGAGACATGGACACAGACAAAGTACACAGCGGAGTTTTTTCAAACTTTTAAACTTAATAAACAAGCTCTGTAAAGATGGGCCCAACCCTAAAGACAAAAATTTTGAAACTCTTCCCATCAGCACCATCTTCTAGTTATTTGCCAGAAATCCCTCCTGCTTTATCAATTAACATTGCAGGAGATCATCCTCTTTGCCTTAGTCATGCGTGAAGAACATAAATTCCAGTTCTGCTTAACCCTTTCCTACCTACAAGTTCCTAGCCCGTGATATCTGTCAAATTGAATTTTTCTAACCCTCCCACACAAACAGTGAGCTTAAACAACAATACTCAGAACACTTTTCAGAACCTTGAGTTTACACTACAGTCTCTCTTTAATGGTGTTGTGTGCCATAATAAGAATACCCACCATCTTTCAAAAAAGACTTATATTGAAGACTGAAAAATACACATGCAACTGTAATTAAACTGCTTTCTTTCTTTTTTTTTTTTCGATAACCAGGATGTTGTTAAAATGGCCAAGGTATAACAATTGCCTGTACAATGAGTTACTTGGCTAATACCAGTAGTGTTGGACATTGAAAATGGTAATGAGAAGAATGTCTCTTGTCTGTGAAGTAGCTAATTGAAGAACGCTGTCACACTGGGTGTCGTCATACAAGAGAATGAGATCTGATATCAATCTGTTTATATTTATACGTTGCCAATCCGATGTACACGCGCAGTACTTTATTTAATTTCATTATTTTTGTTAAATTCATTGATGTCATTTGAAATGTTGGTATCCAGAGATTCTTGATCATCTTTTATTTTATTACCATTGAGCGCTCCATACTCAGGGGGTTTTTGTTATCATCTTTCTCTCTCTCTCTCTCTCTTTTGCAGTCACTGTGCTGCTGCCAACCATAGCGTTGGTCTGAAGAAACTGAAGTCAGTTTTATGGGAAAACGTAAGGGTGCTGCTTATTGTCACTAAAGGTTGATTGTAGAAAAATAACGTGTACAGAACGGTCAGTGTGATTGACACCTGTAGCCAAGGGTAGCACTCTCTACCTTGTAAACAGGAGTCAGGTCCACCACTCCTGTTTCTGTCGTTGACCCTTCCTCTTAGATAAATTGTTAACTTTCAATATATTTCACCAAACCTTACAGTTACAACAGTGCTACCTGTACATAGATTTAAAAGTTCAAATCAGAAAACAATCCAGCAGCTACTGATGGTGGATTTTAATATATTTATTTGCCTGATATATTTGTTTTTCCTATTTTGTGTTATGTATATATTCAGATTTTTTAAAATTCGTTTTAATCCAAATATAACTCATGACCTTATAACTTTGTTTGTTACACGTTTACAGTATCAGTTTCTTTTTATTACCATTTAAAATCATCAACTTATCTATGAAACTTGTTTAATTATGCTGTTTGTTGGTCCAACAGCAGCAGAACTGACTTCGTTACCCAACAAAGACATCAGTATGAAGGATGGGTTAGTGTGATGATTCCATGGCAGATCATTCACCTGAAATGTAGTTTTCATTCTTCAGACACGCTTTAATGGTTGAGTCTGATAGTTCTACATATTAAACACAAAACTTTTTAAGCAACAGACAGAATCATTTTCTGATGACTGTTCAATTTATTCCCATCATCCCAGACCCCAAGAATTGCAGAAGTAGTGGAGCAGAAACCAGAGCAACCCAGCCCCAGCATAGAAGTGATGAAGGAAGGTGTGCTATCCTGCAAAACAGCCATCACTGACGGAAAGGTTTGTCATGCATTTAAATGAGAGTTTGTTTATATAATTTTTTTACAATGATTCATATCTGGTACTTTAGCACTGATGATAAACCGAGGAAAAACCGGCAGTGAACTTGTTTTAGGAAATACTTGAGTTTTGTTTTTTAAACATTAATATCATCATCTGCATTAACGTCTGAGTTAAGGCTCACGGCAATGAGTAGATTTCCTGATCCTAGTCACTAGCCAAAGATTTATAAATGTTGGGGATCAGTCATGAGGGTGTGGCCTGTACTCTGTCAGCCACTAATGATGATGGCCTTTTGAGTTCACACCTAAGGCTGTTATATAGAAAAAAATCTCTCCATCTAGGCATTCACACTTGCTGAATAATTGATGTGTTTGCTTTATTTCCTTTAACTGTGATCGGTTAGATAGATTGATGGCCAGATGACTCAACTTATTTCTGCTTGATGGTTTTATTCTTTTTTTTTCTTCATTTTTTGGCATTATTTATAGCTAAGTACTTGATGAATTTATTGATATTTAAAAAAGAAAAAAATTACAGTGGAAATAAAGAAAAAGAAGCCTTTGATATGTTGTAATATCCTTTGTTTAAAAGAATTAACCCTTTAAAAAGAGACTTATTAATAATATAACTAGGGATACTAATGAAATCTGGCTGAAACAGCATCACCATAATGGTATCTGACACTTTTGCTTTCACTTGAATGCCCCTAATATATTTGTTTCTTCATCCATAAGTTTACATATGCATTCTTTTCATTTACCCTACTTTCCTCTTAAAGAGTTTTTAGTTAGTGTTTTTTTTTAAGTGAAGTCGGTGACTATTTATGGTTAATAACCTCACCAGACACGGGCTGCTTTTGCTTCCATGTATTATTTAACTTGTTTACTTTCTCCTCTTGTACAGAAATCAAGTGACCGGTCTTGGAAATTGTACTCAGTTTCACTAAGGAACCAATCTTTGTATCTACAGAAGGAGAGAAAGGACAGCAGCAGTGTAAGTTTTTATTTGTATTATTTGATGTGACATATTTGTTTGTTCCCTATTTACCTGTGTGGCGAACTGACGTTGAGCTCTCATCTCGCTCTCAGCGAGAGAGCAGCTCTCTCTCTCTCAGATGGCTCTCGAGATCTCTCTCTCGTGAGAGCGAGAGCGTGGAGAGAAGCTCGAGTCTCTCTCTCTGAGAGCATGGATCGAGAGTAGAGGTCGAGCTCGGAGTCTGCTCCTCTCTCTCTCTCGCTCTAGAGCAGCTCCTCTCTCTCCTCTCGCCTCAAGCGAAGCTCTCTGCTCCTCTCTCTCTCTCTCCTATCTCTCTCTCCTCTCTTACTCCTCTCCCTCGCTCTCTCTCCTCTCCTCTCCTCTCCTCTCTCTCTCTCTCCTCTCTCTCTCTCTCTCTCTCTTCTTCAATTTATTTAACAAATTTGCATTTTTGTGTTTGAGGAACTTTGAAAAGACAGATTTACTGTGATATCTGCATCAGTTCTGCCCTGAACACTCAGGGGTTTTGATCGTGTGGTGTGGAAGTTCTCTCAGTAGCCAGTACTAAGGGTTATCTGTGACTTAAGGCTGGCTAAAGTACTAGCAAGGTCAGATACTGGAAAGAAGAAAAAAGGTGGAATGGATAAATTAGTTGGTGTTGATAGTGTAAACCAGTTTAGAAATAAAATCAAATAATAATTTCTCCTGGGATGGATCATCGTATAAGTCGTTCTATGCTTCTTGTGGTAATCAAACTAAACTTTGCATAATGTTTTTAAATTATCTAGCCTCTTCTGCTTTGTTGAGGAAGCTGCCAAGGTATGAAAACATCTTTCACACACTCATCATTGACCACTGTTACCATTACAGGGTTGATTTCTAGATAGCTCTGACTTATGGCTATACTCATCATTTATCTAGATGTATCCAGCCCTGATTAAGACACCTTTGCCTGCTTGAAACTTGGGCTTATTTACAGATTTGTTTCTCTCTGTCTCAGTTTGTCTGTTCTATTACAGATGACTTTATAAAATTTCTTTTTTTCTAGAATTTTTAGATGCAACGAACGCTTGCCTCCCACTATATGTTATTGTCATTAACTCTTTAACCTTTAACTCAGAAGGGAGATCCTTAAAATTTATCTTTAAAAAAAAATGGAAATTCTTCTTTTCTTCAAGGGAGATATTGTGTTTTATGATAATCTCCACAACAGGGATAATTTCTTTACATCGAAAACTGAGGGATGTAGTTCCATGGTTAGCACTAGAACCTTAGCTATTCTGCATTGTAAAGGGATCCAACACTTCTGACTTCAGCAGGGGAAATCCTTGTGAAGCTCTTTATGTTTAGATGTGGGAGGAAAAGCAGCAGCTAAACCAAGGGGATGCCCAAGGAGGATAATTTACTTGCTAACTTTTAGTTTTCTGTTTAATATATGCTTTTCTATCCAGGGTTTGAACTGTTTTTTATAATACAGCCCTAGTTACACTTGGATTTGCCATAAAAACTTTCTTTGCTACATTATATTATTATAATTATTATTATTATCACCACCACCTGATAGAGTTCAGATATTTTCTTGTATGCAGATGCACTAATCTTTTAATTTTTCATTTTGTAACCACATTGAACAAGGTAAAATGCTACTAGAATTGAGAATAAAGAAAAGCTTTATCCTTGTCAGTTTATAAAAAAAAAAAATTGGACAGACAGCAGAGGGGGAAATAGTAATGGTAAACACAACTCTTCTTGCAGCAGCCTACATCTCTGGATGAACAGCAGATCTGCATTATAGCGTGCCTCATTGATGTTGCCCATGACTATACTAAGAAAAAAAATGTGTTCCGCTTAACAACTTCTTCCGAGTCAGAATACCTGTTTCACGCCGATGATCACGACACCATGATGGCGTGGATACAGGCGATCAAAAACAATGCTGAGGTTGACTCTGAGGTGAGTGAGTACAAAAATGCAAAGCTAATTCTCTCTTAATTAACAATAGGTCTTTGAGAAAAATAATGGACACAATTTGTTGAGTAAATAACGCACTTGTTTTTGTTTGAATTTTTATGTTGTTATTTGATTTTCAGTAAAACTACTAAAAGCAGAGTTTTTATGAGCAGATATCTCGATAAATTCATGGGGAAAATGGAAGTTTGCTTGTGAATTTATTCAAGTGTTTTAAGTTGACTGACAATGGTATGGAAATTTTATTTGTAAATCTCTTGGTCAAAGGGTTAAATCCCCCTTGTCACTGGGAAAACGAAGATTAAATAAATGAGTTCAGCTGATTGTTTTTTTGTTCTTTCTGAAAGCAAATCCACATTTGTTTTGTTTTGTGTGTGAGAGAGAGAGAGATGGGTGGTTTGTCATTCTTTACAGATATTTTGCATTTGTTCTCCAGGAGAAGTCAGCTGCTGCAGAACAAAGTACCTCGACACCACCTGCTGCTACAAAGAGCTCACCGCAGATGCCAAGCAAGACCAAAAAGCTGCCCATTTTGCCTTTCCGTCCCAAAATACCCCACTCTCCCAGTAGAAGACGGAAAAATGGTGAGCTCCTTTTTGAAAACTAAGCCACTTTCTAGAGTCTGAGGTAGAATGTGCTGTGGTTTTCATAGTATGCTTTCTGTGTAAATAAGGCACACACTTGTGCACACTGTTCCAGTCTTAGACCATATCTTTTTAAGTAAGAAAAGGTGGGGGGAATGCAAGATGAACTTGCACATGTTGATCCTTTTTTGATGATGGAAGATTTACCCTTTTTCATATAAATTATTGGTAGTGTAACCACATGCATGTGGATTGTATGAAAAATTATTCTTGGACTGTTTGTACAGAGGATGGAGGAAAATCTAAAAGTTGGAAAGGAAAACTAGGACGGACATTTAAGAAGCAGGGCCCCAGCACTACTCCAGCAACAGAAGAGGCAAGCGGGACATTTGGCATCCCCCTAGAAGATTGTACTCCATCACCTTATAAGGAGGCAAGTCTTTGCATAATGTCTTTTCTTTCTTTTTTTTTCAGCATCTTTTTTTTTTTCTTTGATGCCAGACTGTTAGCTATTTAAATACAAATGTACGTTATTTATGTGGAACAGTAGTTTTATGTAATCTTTAAATTAAAAATGCAGTCAGTGTCCAAACTTATGGCCCCAACAATATTACTAGTGATGTTGGCTGAACTGGAAATATTCCAATTCCATTTACTGGTGGTTCCACTTTTTTGGGGGGGGGTACATACTTAAACACCTTAAATTTGACACTATGTTCTTGTTGTTGATATAATAAACAAGTTAGAACTGGCAGAAGTGGAGTTAATGTTACATGAAACTAGGATTTCAGTAAGTCAGTCCTAATGTGAGGACTATCACTTGCTGTGGCACATGGATAAAATCTACGGTTTGTGGCCTCGGATATGCATCTTAACCTGTTTGGATGATGTTCAACTTCTGTTGATGATTGTGACTTGAGAAAATGGCCATAGTCCAAATTCTGCAACATTTTGAAAATTGCTATTGAGTTGGGTTTGTGTCATTGTACGGCTTATACTTTGTACTGTTTCATCTCAGTCTCCAGAGATGATGCTGATGATTAGATGCGTTAGTACACTTGATGTTTCTACAGATCATACTTAGATTTCATGGATGACACACCTGTATTTTTCAGTACTTATGTTGCATCAATGCAGGGTTGGCCTTGTTTGCCTACTTTATTCCCTCCCCCTGGTGTGTGAGAGAGAGAACAGTTTGAAAAGGCCTTAAATCTTTGTTTATTTCTACCTTGCTAAGCTTTTGTGTGGGTAGATCCAGTTCTACAGGTTCTGTGGGTTATCTATATGTTTTTAACTGTATTACTGTTCTGGGAAGCTCAACAATGTGTAGTCATCTCATTTCAGAGTGTACCACTGATAGTCGACCTGTGCACTCAGATTGTAGATGCTCGTGGACTAGAGGTGACTGGTGTTTACCGCATTCCTGGAAACACGCTGGCTATCTCGATGATGCAAGAAGAACTCAACAAAGTAAATCTTTCCTTAACCTTTTCCCTGTCTGACCATGTACCCTAAACTTTGTGTTAAGAAACTTTAATCTGTTTGCTTGTTCAGTAATATTGAAAATAAAAAGTTTAATTACTCTTTAGGTGTAAGATTTAAATTCTATTTCAAATGCCATCATTTCATTTTCACTTTAAAGATGTTTGACAAAGAAAGTAGTAATAACACTAATGCCCTCTACAGACAGCCCTTTAGTTAAAGAAGAAACATTTATGTATTAATGCTTTGCTGTGTGGATGGAAAAGTTATGGCAGATTAGCTAATGAATACTTTACTGTTGTTAATGTCTGGTGACAAAGTAGTTTTTTTTCCAACGATTTCTTTTGAGATTTAAAAAGAAAATTGCCAGATAATAAAGCATCTACAGACTACTTCTTGCCCTTAACTGTTCACAAATGTAGAAAAGCCAGAGGTCCCCTTCTTTCCTACCTCTTGTCAGAAAATGTATTATCTCTTGCATCTACTAACTGGTTGCATGTTTCTGGTCTAATTGAGAATGTTCCTATTTTTCTTAGAGACATGACCCCTGGTGATGCATGCTGTGCCACTAATATGAAAGAAAAACCTTTCTGTCTACACACAGTAGATTTTAAGAACTTCATTCAATGTCGCCTCTGTGTTCTTTTTACCTGAGATTAAATAAGTGACTAATTACCATATTAAACATTAAGGGGTTTGTTTTGGTTTGTAGGGCATTGAGAACATAAACATTGACAATGACAAGTGGCAGGATGTAAATGTGATCAGCAGCCTTTTGAAAGCTTACTTCCGTAAGCTTCCGGAACCTCTTGTCACCAATGGTAAGTGGTAACACCGGTAGTCTATTGTTACACCTTCTAGTGGTGAGGGTTGGGAAGCTTTGTTGATGGGCGTATCCTTTTGCCTGTGGCCTTGCATCCATGTAGCAACTGTACTGAAACAAATAGTAATAGGAAAACTGTAACCACCATATGTATTATGGATAACTGTGTCGCACTTAATGGATAATCAAAAAGTGCACCAGCCTAGTCACTTTCATAAGTCTTTGATTATAAGGATAAACTATTTTTTGATGTACAGATTTTCTTTAAAGCAAATTTTTTTCTTTTGTTACTTAAATGTAATTCTGTTATTTTCCATAGTATGTTGAAAAAATGAGGCAGAGGGATAATCTAGCATAAATAAAGATGCATGGCATTGATTTTTAAGGTGCTTACAATAAACCACAGTTTGGATTTTGTAGCTAGCATTGAATAAATTAAGCTTCATCTTGAGTTGATTGCATATGTCCCACTTTGAATATATTTACTTACATTTTAATGTTTTTAATCTGTTTCTTCTTCATCAGACTTGTATCAGCAGTTTATCGATGCCAATCGGATAGAACAGGTGGAACGACGGATGCTTACCATCAAGCGGCTATTGCATGACCTACCAGAACATCACTTTGAGACATTTAGGCATCTGTCAGAACACCTGAACAAAGTTGCCAGTTACAAGGATATGAACAAGGTAGGTTGAGACTTATTAAAATGTCTGCATTTGTGTCTTATTGCTTTAGTTTAACAGCTATCTGACTCTTATTGAGAATAAACCTAAGCAACAGCCTCTCTTTTATAAGATAAATATAGATCATCAAGTTTCAGTAGTTGTATAATCATATCTTTGACCACTGTCATCGAAATGTCTGTTTTTCAATAATAGACTACAATTATAAACATGCCATTTAATTTGGCTTGAACATTATGATTGTAAAAATAGTCTTATCCAATAGTGATGATCTAAGTAAGTATCCAATGTAGCCTAAACTGTGGTGTAGTTGAATGGTAGGTAAACATTAATAGAATTTTCAATCTGTATATAAACAAAAATTAAAATGAAGACACCTGGATTTTCCTTCCTTTGGTTATCCCTCCTTTAGATTATGTAGTTGAAATTTAGTGTACTTACCTTGTTGACTATTTGGAGGTGGTGCAAAGGAATTTTACCAGAATGATTTGGGAATGAAGGAGTCTACTTATTTTAAGCAAGTTAGATTTCCCATTTCTGCATATCAAAAACTGTTGGAATCTTAACTGAGATACTTGTGATGTTCAAATTAAACCTGACTGAAATAGCATCACCCAAATGGTATCCAGCCCCTTGGCTTCATTTGAACATCCAAGGTATTTAACGTTTTAAAAAATAAGGTATAGCTATTATTTTGGGCTCTTGGGCTATAAGGAACACTGGCTTCCTATTTGATAAAAAAGTTATTAGAAAGAGAGAAAGTGTGTGTGTACACGGATTAATCTTGTAATAAGCAGCAGCTTCCTTATTTTTCTTTTTAAAATGGCTGCTTTTTGTATTTGCCCAATACTCTTGTTTCATGTAAATTTTCATAGATCTTTCTTATTAGGGGTCTTCTGATCAAATAGAGGGAAAACCACTTCTGTTTGAACAAATAACTGATTTAAAACGTGCACATCACCAAATGCAGGTTGTCTAATTTTTTATTCACCTGTTTTCCTTGGAAACCGATATTTAGCAGAATATGTGCACGTTGTGTTAGTGATTTCCCTTTAATTGCTTATCCATTTTAGATTTTTCTAAAAATTGTATTTCTTTTGTTAATCTCAACCCTCTATCATCATCTTTTTTTTTTTTTCTAATGATGGCAAAAATGAAATTTCTGGAAATTCAGTTTTGAAAAGTATGTGCTAGGGCTGTCCTGAAAAACTCTGAAAAGGGTTAACTAAACCTTTCTATTTTGATTTAGAAATAGAGAAAGAAACTTCTATGTAGTGATGGATGAATGACTAAGGTATATTTTTCAATAAAAGGGATGGCGTTTTACTTAATGGCTTTGAGAATTGTTGTCATTGTTAATGCTGTTCTGAAACACTTGCAGATGTGTGCCAGGAATCTTGCTATTGTTCTGGGTCCAACGCTAATCCGGCGCACTGGGGAAGACATGCATAGTATGGCTATGGTGATGTCGGACCAATGTCAGATCATTGAGAGCATTATAAAACACGTGAGTACATCCGGACAGCCTTTGTTCTGTCATTAGTGGTAGAATTTTAATTTCATAGATAGATTGCAGTGACCAAAATGTAAATAGCATTATTAAAGCTGACTGTATTGACAAAGGAGCTGGAAGAACCTTTTAATCTTTGCCCACTGCACTTTGGCCATGAAATGCTGGTGATTTCTTTTTGTTACATGTAAAGCATCCAGTGAAGAGGATTAGTTTCTACAGGGAGATAACTCATACATGCATATGACATTACATATTCAGAAAATTGGTTGGAGACGAAATGTTTGAATTATATAACAGCATGGCTATTTGCAAGATTGATTACTGACACAGGACAGATCCCATAGTGCATGTATTTAAAATAAATGAATGGATAAAAATTGTGCATTCTGTGGCAGGGTTGGTCAATCTTTCTTGTTGTCTGTCTTTTCCAGCATGAATGGTTCTTCAGTTCTTGGGATGTTGACAGCTATGTTCCTCTAGATGAGAATGGCGACACACCACCACCAACTGTGCATTCAATGTGCCCTTTAACCAAGGATGATTTGAGTAAGAATACACGCGTGCACATGTGCGCATAAGTACTACTACATTGATAATTTGTAGCATCCAGAACTGGCCACTGACTTCCTGCTCTGTAACCAATCTCACTGGTTGCTAGTCTTTTTAGAAATTATCCTTCAGCTGCATTTCTAATGTTAACAAAAAAAAAAGTCTACAAATTCTCTATAGTGATCATTTCAAAAATGTTGTGTCTTTCTCTCTCTCTCTCTCTCTCTCATATATATACCAGATCGCTGTAAAATCATGTCCAGTAGCATCTGCAACTTGACATCATTGTGGGGGATCTGGTTTTATCTGTTTTTCTGCAGAGTTCTAGTACCAGCATGAAATGCTGGTACTAGAAAGAGGCCCCATAAAGTTTTGTAGGGTGAGCGAGAGGAAAATTAACTAAGCATCCTGCAGCTGGTTTAGGAGTGTTTGCTGGATGACTTATTATGTCATTTATGCTAATTGGTTAGAAGCATGTTTTCCAATTCTACTTCACTGATGTAAAAGCTAAAATAACAATAAGGAAACATTGAATTATGACTTATTTACAGATCCCTGTCTCAATGATTAGAATCGTCCCGCAAGAGTGTTGTCTGTGCTTTACATATTTGACCATTGTCATTAATGTAAAAAAATGGGCTGCAGAGGTAAGCAGACTCCAGTTTTTTAGAAAATGCCATACTGAAAGCACATGGTAGCTATGATATTTGTTTTTTAGGGGGTTGGGTAACCAGCCAATCCAATATCAGTTCATGTGCTATATTGCTCAGCCTTTTGTTGTGCATCGAATAATTCAATGTGCATAACCATTGCACAACAATGATCTCTCTTAGCTATCACAGCATTTATTAGCATCACTAAGTTGATACATTGCAATGGTTTCCACATTGCATCGGTTGCTTGACAGAAGCCATTGGTAACGGATGTAATTATCACATTGCCCAGTGCAGCATACATACTGATAGCTCCTAGTCTTCACAGCACAGATAAGTAAAGCTGCCACCCATCCCCTGGAGGCGTGTCTGATTTGGAGAATGGTTGAGGTTTGGACTTCGTGTGTTTAGTACCAGCTATCAAGCACAACAAGTGTGGAGCAGTTGTATGAGTGGATAAAGCAGACTTAGATTCCACCAGTTACATATCCATCTTTTGGGATATCACCTTTTCCCCTTCTATATTTGATCATTGCTATATTTTGTAGAAGCATGGAAATTGCCGTACATCTTGAACCACTACAGGATACTGCAGTTGTCTTCATAGGCCCCAAATACAAACTGCGCTGAGCACCTATGAAAATGTTTTCATAGGGACCAAGTATCCTACTCAAACTTACAGAAGCAATTGGAGGAATACCTGGAAACACTTGGTGGGGGAGGGCTACCTATGTTAGATCACCATTAATAATCGGAAAGCTGCCATACTTACACAACTACATTCTCTATAAAATGCAAGAGGTTTTCCTATAAAATAGTGAAAATGACTTTTTCAAGCGGTTATTGCATAAACATTACAAGTAACTGCACAAGTACAAAATTTGTGTTCAAATTATTAATGCAGGTTTGTGTGTGATGATAGCAATAGCAGAAATTCTTTTCATAGGATGGCTTATACAGCAGTTTGAAAGTTTACTTACTGGCTTTGAGATGAAGCTGTCTGCCTGCTGGCAGTGTGGGAATAAATAAACTTTCTAATAATAGTCCATACAAGAACCATATTACTATTAAATTTGTTTTTAAGAGTATAGTTTAGTCTTCTATTATATTTTTCTTGTCAGCTTTTTTAAAAACGTGTTTTTGTTTTATTTCTTGTAGGTGATGAGAACCAAGTGGACCCTAAAGATATCGTAGCTTCAATAATTTCAGCAGCGAATAAAAAGCTCCACAGCAAAGACAAAAAGGGGGTAGATGAGGTCGACACTCCCGGCCGGGTTAAATATGAGGAGCGAAACATTGATCAAGAAATTGCCAAACGTCAGACAAAGTCCCAGATGAGTGTGTCCCAGGAGTCTGAGGGCAGCATGACCTCTATAGAATGCATGTCGAGCGATGGAAGGAAGGAGTCAATGGGATCCTCAATTGTCGAGGAAGAGCTGATGGATTGGGTATTTGTGCGGCAATGTTCAGAAACCCCTCAATCTGTATGTGGCAAACAACCTGTCAGCCGGTGTTATTCAGATGAGTCACTGGTGGAGAAAAGTGATGAACTGGAGATATCGCACGGAGGGTTAAACAGCAGCTATAGCCTGAGCCGGGACACGCTGGACAGGCTGCGGAGGATTGAGCTGGAGGCACGCACGCTGAGAGAGCAAGAAGAATATCGTCAGCAGGAGCGGGAGAAGCGAAGGCTGGAGCAGCAGAAAATCGAACAGGAGTACCAACGAACGAAAAAGGAGTTAGAACTTGAGGAAAGTCACAGTGTGGAAGATTTACTGAATGCACCAGAATTTCCTAATAAATTTTCCAACTATAGGACTGCATTGTTGTCTCCCTTAGTAAAGCAAGGGGAACAGCAGCATGTGAACTCAAGTCACGACAGTTCTTCTCTTCAAGGAAGTCCATTAGGTACTTTTGCTGAAGGACAAGCATGCAACTCCTCCTCTGCTAGATCTAAAACTGGGGCTAAATCCAGCGAAACAACAAGTGGGGGGAAATTTTTTGTGAGTGTTGCCAACACAAAAATGATAGATGAGAAACGATTTAAGCATTTACAACAGGGAAATTTTGATTCCCTAGCTTCACGTGCCAAACGAGCTGGCTCCCTAGAAACCATTATCGATACTAGGGCCTCTGGAAGGAATGGTTGGAAAGACAGTGAAAGGAGTCCACACAGGGATTTTCCAGAGTTTGGGGACAGACACAGCGGTTACTTAAGTCACAGCAGCAGTTTGCGCCGATGTTCACTGGATTCTATGATAGACTTCTATGACAAACATGACAACCGCATCTCCTGGGTGTCAACTGATTCTGAAGATGGTTCAGACTTGCTTACTAGCCTGACAACCACTTTTGACCAGAAACTAAAAATACTGCTGAATCCAAAATACAAGCTAAATGGTGGAGCTCGGCGCGTGAACCGGTTTGAGGACTGCGCCAATTCAAGCACGCAAAGTGACAGCACCGATGATAGAGAAAGTAGTCAGAGCTTCGACCACATGGAAAGCTGTCGGCTGCTCAATCTTGGTTTGCACTATACCAGGCAATTCAAGGGCACAGACAGTGTGTTTGACAGCTTTCGTGACCCCAGCCTCCACCGTTCACAAAAATCTGAAGCCAAAATAGGAATAGCATCGCGATTTGAACGGACTCCAACATCATCTCCGTCTTTGCATCTTCCTGCTGATGGTGCCATCATCACGCATGGAGCTGCTCCAATAGCAACAAACCATTTAAATGTGGCAACAGCTGAAATGAAAAGGAGAGATCTGGCCGATGCAGGTAACCTGCGACTTCTTTATCCTGGCTATTCAGATATGTCTGCGCATGGCACCACTGGTGATGGTGATTCCTTGTGTCGAAAAAAGTTGGGTGGGGGGATCAGAATGGAGAAAAACAGTAGTAGAGTGGACAAAGTAGACCATTTCAGTCTTTCAAAATTGGGGAGAGAAGAGAGATATTGCAGCAGCAAGCTAGAGGACTGGCACATGCTGAAAAGCAGGTCAACTTCGCCGCCAACTCTGCCAAAACGGAAAGGTCGGGGCAAGCGGCGACACACCGTGGGTGGGTCTGGCGACCTGGAGCACTTCAAGGCCTTGGTGTCTCTGGCAAAGGGCGAAACAAAAATGTCTGCCTGGGAGCAGCTTCAGCCAGCTATCAAACTGAAGGAGTCTCGTGAGAACCGCGCTTTGCTTTCGTGGCTACAGAAAGACAGATTGAGGAGCAGTTCTCCAGAGTTGTTCTTCCAGAGAACTAGTAAGAAAGTATGATGTCAATTGTGGATGTATAGCCACTGTGCTAAGTAACTTTGATTGATGAGGATGCTTTGAATTATGTGCATGCCATGTTTGTGAGGGTGGGTGCATGTGTGTGTGTGTGTATGTATATATATTATATATATATATAATAGTTTGAAAGGGGGTGTTGCTGAATTTGTTTTCCTTCTCTTGTTCCTTAAGCAAGGCAACATGATCAGTAGAGGGAAAACATTGTTGATTATTTGCTTGAGAAAAAAATTGTAAAATATAAATCAGTCATACCTGATGCTAACAAAGCTGAAACACTTTAATTACACCAGCCCAGCCCACCCAACTACAGGAACTGTCAGATCGGAAACCAGGTGGTGCCGGTTCTTCGTTTCTCTCTCTCTCTCTCTATTTCAGGGGAACGACGACAACGACAAAAAAAACAACACACCACCAACAACAACAAGAAGCAAAATTTCAGATGTTTCTTTTCATCTTTTCATTGAAGGCTCTTCAAATACTGGCACTAATTTCTGCTCCTTTCCTTGCTTCCGTTTCTGATGATTTTGGCCTACAGACGTGAAATTTGCTCATCCATTTAGCTGCTGTTTGTACTAACAGGAAATTGTTACTGGTGTTCGCAATTCTAAACCTGACTAGATCTCCATTGTGTTTTTAATACCTTTTTCTTGTATATGCTGATCCAGCCCCCACTGGAATTGAATTTTATTTCTCTTGTACAAAAATAGTTGTATCAATTTTAACAAAAAAAAAAAAAATAATAATAATAATTTTTAAAAAAATGTATTTCATGAGTGCTTTTAAAACAGTTTTTTTGTTAAAACATTTAAGGAAGCTATAAATCTCCAAGACCTCATTAGCAATACTGTATATAACAACAATGTCCAAGTTCTTTCTCTATACAAGTGTATATTTTGAGATCTGTAAATTGTATATAATTGGAAGTGTCTGGTACTTAAACGGTCTTCCAGTAAACGCACCTGTAGACGCAGACAGACAGACGTTGTTGCTCAAAGCATAAGTTACATATTGGCCTGGAAAAAGAAAACAAAACTGGATGTGCCATCGAATATGTTTCAACATTGGTAAATAAATAAGATTTGGTTCTGCTGCCAAGTTTCAAGTTAAATGTGTTTAATGTGTTATTTATTGTGTGTTGTTTTTTTCTATTTCTCAAAGTCCTAGTTACCATTTACTGCTTCTATGGAAGCTATACTGTTGCTGTAGTGAATTTCAATTCCCCCCATTTTTTTTTTTTTTAACATTTTTAAAGAAAACCGATGATGTAAGCGAAAGTACATGATGTAATGAGATGTACAAAATCCACAGCACTCAGCCATTATTTGTGTGCGCGGCTTCTTTTTTTTTAAATTCTTTTTCAATTTTGTGATACTTGCAAATATTAAAAAGTCTGGGTTTGGGAAGATTGGAAATACTACTGTAAACTTGTAGAAAGTAGAGAAACTAGTAGAATGGCATGATTTTACTTAGCAGAATTTGTGAGAGCAAGCAGATTTCCTGAAATGTTTTCCATCTAATCTCATTGGCAGCCAACTGTCGGGAAAGTGTTGCTTGTTAAATGACAATGGCGATGGATCATCTGTGGCCGAGCCTTTTTTCTTGGGCATCAGCCAGCACCAGTTATTTGCCCCTCATCTTCTGGAGTTTACATAGCAACTTGCCCACTCCTACCCCCAGGAGGCAAAACAAAAAATTTAAAAAAAATGTCATCACTTTGGTTGGGTGGTGGAGCACCTGCAAGCTTTTGAACCTGAAGTTCTGGCAAGGCAACTACAACGTGTTGTGCATGTGCTTGACCAAATGGTTGAGTGGTTGGTCAAGATGTAGACTCTCTGGGGAGTTTTAGTAGAGTGGTGCAATGGTCCATTTAGGCTGCTTGTTAAAATGTAATAAGGGTTACTCCTATTAAAGTTGCTTTTCCTAATACTCATGCCATTTTACTTGTTTCTCTACTTTTAGCTTGGCTTATTTTGTCCTTGCATCAGATTCACATTTTTAAGAAATGTATATAATATGGGATTTACTGCTTTCAGTAATCTCTCTTTTGCACGCGTGTATGAGAGAAAGACTAATATTCTCCTCCTCCTCTTCAAGAGACTGCGTAAAATTACGTAATTCATTTAAGACAAAAAAATAAAAAAAACTACATCCAAAAGATCTACAGCTTTGATTTTAAAATTTGAAATGTGATTTATTTTAGTTAAGAGGTGGGACAGGGATTCTATTTGATTTTGGAATTAATAATTTTGTATACTTAATTGTTTTAGTTGGTTTATAAACTAAAAAGTAGTTTTATTCTTTTTTTTTTCTAGTGGAGTGTGTGTGTGGGTATTACATGGCAGACCAAAAATGTTACTGAGATCAGCCGTGTTTTAGATCCCACAGTCCAGGCAGGACGTGTTTGTGAGTGAAGACAGCAGGAGGTCGCCGTGTACAGTATCCATGACTTCGTATCACTGTGTGCAATGCAAAACTAACATTTCACTATAGGTTTTATATCCCCAAGACTGGCCATGACCTTTAATGTGCATGGAAGGTAGTGAGCTAGGGCACCAACAAGCACTCTGTCAATGCTTTTGGTCAAAATTGTACTCTGGGGGGGTCCAGGTCCTTTCAAGACTGAATGAACCTATGTAGAACTTTTTATTCCCAGATGTGGGAGGAAACCCATGAAGTCAGCTGGTGAAGGAGAACTCGAAGGACTGAGATTCAAAGTCTGGTAGCAGTCCACTGGACTACCATTCCAGCCTGGTGAATATGAACTGCCTGCCTAGGTGTTTACTAAAATCTCTTGTACCAACACTATGCTAAAAAATACATATTATTTTTGCATTTATTAGTAGTACAACTGATTTTTTTTCTCCCATTTCTGATTTTTAAAAGTAAAGAATATTTAATGACAATGAAATGCCAGTGAGGTTTTGAAAAGTGTCAGTTAAAGTTTTGTGGTTACAAGGGACTTAAACACCCAGGTGACACAGATGTTCAATAATAGGATTCTTAGAATGATTACTGCCAGCATATAAAGTATACATTTGCTGATAGTTTGGACCAAAAGTAGCCCTGTCGATGTTTTGTTTTCTTTGTTACGCTTTGTCTAGCACACTAATAATAATAATGAGGAGGTGGTAAGCAACTGGAGAATAGAAAGTTTGCTAAAGGGCACCTGGACAGACAGCGGAGGTAGATGAGTCTCCATTGCTGAAATGACAGAAAATCATACCATCTGTTAGTAACGCTTAGATCTGCTGAGTGAATAGAAGCTGGGGACTTGTTAGGCGCAAAGGAGATAATACAATGTTATGATAACCCTGCATTGGTTACGAACATAGGTTGTTGATCGTAAGTTACCCTCCTTTGACAGTATCGCAACAAATTCTAAAATTGCTAAATATGGCTGCTTGTTTAATAAAGCATTTCTTTGACCATTTTCCAAATAGTGGCAGATTCCAATGTTGTCACTGTGCTAGAGTTTTCGCCACCTGAAAGTAAAAGGGAAACTGCTGGAAAGTAGAGCCCCCCCGAGTAAATAACTATTTATGTCTGAAAACACATTCCCCTGACTGGCCAATTTCTGTCCCCTCACGAATGCCAGCTCGTTTGGAGCCATCTGCTACAGCGATGTCTCACCCATCCATTTGTTATGTATGTGTATCAGTTTCAACAAGCACGTGTACTCTCTATGATTACTTTCCTTGTGATTGAAAATAATTTTTTTAAAGCCAATTATATATAAACCAGTTTAGAGGGTCAAGTTCATAAAAAAAAAAAACTTGATTCTTTAATCTGGCAAAATAAATGGCGCATTATATTAGTGAAGCCACCTTAAGTTTTGTTAACGGGTTTTAATTCTGTTTTGTGTATACAGGAGCTACAAAATGTACGTTTAGCCCTAAAACCAAAGCCTCTATTATCATCATCTTCCTCAAATGAAAAATGGTACGATGGCATTTCGGGAGGAGTTGTCGACATAATACTTCTTGTACCAACGGTGCCGGCGGAGCGCCCGGACTGTGCAGTTGGCAGAGGTGCTGAGAGTACACAGCCACCATGTGTTGTGGTAACCGAGGACCAGCCCAATGGATGCGTGGATGGTGATCTCCATGAGCAGGTGGGGACAGGCCACCAAGTCAAACCAACCACCACCCACGTTCTTGTGGTCTTCAGTCACCACGTGACCTGGAATGAAAGTATGTGGTTATGTAAGCACTAAATCTTTTCATAGAATGGTACAGTGTTTGTTTCTGCTCTGGGTTAAAATTACCAAAAGTCTATGACACACGTACTTTTTAACCCTTTGTATACTACCTGGGGTGCATCTGTACCCCACTAGCCTTCAAATCTATTACTCATTACAGGTTCTGACATAGTGGTGCCTTCCTGATCAATGTAGCCATTTGTAATGACATCTGTGCATTTCTCCAACCCCAGGTGTTCTGCGTGATGGGAGTACTGACCAAATATGAGGCCAGTTTAGGCTGCTGGTAGGAGTAAGGGAGCTAAAATCTGATGTGGGATACGGATGGTTAAAAAAAGCTGACAAAGTATACACCCATCAAACAAAGGCAGCTGCCTATGTTGATGATGTAGAACATTGAAATATTTAAGATGATTTTCATTTTGTTTAAACTTGAAATAAAGCTATTATAAAATTGTAAATGGTGAAACCTCTGTTGTAGATTAGGAAACTTTCACGTTTATTTACCTTTCTAGCAGTAAATTCCACAATGGAGCCACTTGCTAGTAGAAACACCTAGCTAAGAGTTAACTGACTTGTCTACAATCTGTTTCTAAATCCTGTGTGGGCCTGTTAATCCCCTCGAGTTAACTATGCTATCAGCTGATGTCCCAACATCTAAAACAGAAAAATTGATTTTAATGAGTAGATTATCTATACCGAAGAAAGTACGGTAGACACCTTTTAGCTACTGGAAAGACAACTTTGTCAAAGAAAGAAAATAGTTTTTGCAGCATCCAGGATTTTTCTTCTTCTCTTATTTTAATTTTCCTTAACAGGTTGGAAATAAACAAATGCTACTGTTGTTGTTCTCTAACTCAACTTGGGAATAAGAATAAGTTAGGCTGCAGCAACGGGGGAAACAAAAAGTGTTCAGGATAGTTCAAATTTCCTGTCCGACATCACCATGTCTACTTGTGCATCAGAATGTTAGTTTTCTGTAGATCTGTAACAAAATTATAGTAGGCTTTGTTTTGTTTGTTTTTTTTACTTTAGAAATGAAGTGAACCTATACCATGGAAAGGCTGTTATGCAAGATTAGCAAATCAGTTGTTTCTTTTCAGAAATCTAATTACAAAAAAAAAAGTCTTGTTTTGATTTCTTAAGCATCCCTACATCATAATCTAGTTAATAAAAAGTGATTAGGAGAGAGAAAAAACAGTAGCGGGATAATCAACACATCTTGAGAAGATAAACACAAGTTCAGTAGAATTTGAACTCTGTCTCTGTTTAAATTGTTAAATAATAAATATTTAATAGCATCAGACTATATAAATTGTATCTGCACAAAGATAAATGGGAATGTAACAATGTTAGATAAGTTGCAACATTAAAAGGAATTTTAGTTTAGTTTTTTTTTTAACTTTTCATATATTAGCTGGATGACATTCAGTATAACAGCAAACTATACTTTGAAATTCATTGGTGTGGAATTGGATCTGGAGTATGGTGTGCAATATAAAGGTGCTAAGGATCACAATCTAATTGTCAATCCCCAGTTTTGTTTTTGTTTTTTTTCATATTTAACATTTTAGGGAGAAATGTGCATAAAGGGAATACCTGCTCTGTTTTTGCGAAGTTTTGCCAGACTGTATTGAAACTTGTGGTTGTAAAGTGTCGCCCACATGAAAATTCCCATTCCAGCGATGTGTCTCCACCGAAACACGTTCCAGTCAAACCAAGACCCTACAAAAGAAGATCTCTAAAAGTTGGTGGTAGCTGACTTGTGAAAGAATGTACAATAATAATAAAAACAAATGGCCTAGAAAATAATCTAAATCTGCTTAGCTCTGGTCTAGAAATGATGCTCAATCAGAACCATAAACTCGAGTGAGTCTTTGATTCGTAAGGTCGATGGTAATAGAAATGCTGACAGTGTAAATGAATAGAAAATTGGTTACAGAATCTTAAAACTCCAGAAGGAAAGTAATAAAATAAAATAATAAGAGGGGCTTTTTTGTTTTTCTGTTCTAATGGTATTTAGGTTCTGTATAAATCAGTGCCAGACTATTTTGTGCCCTAGGCAAGGCCAGCTACAATTCGGACATATGATAGTGCCATGCATATGTTGTACGGTTTGTGCTGAGCACAATTTTTTAAGGTTCAGTATTGTGCCCCTCTGAGGTCTGTGCCCTAGGTTGCCAATTTTGGTAAACATAATTTAAAAAATGCCATGGGTTTCCTCCCTCTTGCTTTCATAGGCAAAGAGTTTAACCTTTCTTAGAACTTAGTTTGTATACACAAAGTTGGGAAATGTTGAAGTATTTCCTTGGTGGGATTTTTTTCTACTTAAAGCCAATCTTAAAACCATCATAAGAGTACTTTTGTTGTTAGGTGAGTGGTTTTATTTCTCATTACCAGTTTGAGCGGTCAAAACTGGTGCTTCTGTCAGAATGGAAGCTCCGGCTAGCATCATGTAAACCACCGACATCATGTTATCGATCAGTGGCTGTGTGGATGAAGTGAAAATATTGATGTTCAGTCCATGGTAGAGCCTCATAGTGAGGTGAGTCATCAACATGGATAACCCCATCAGGGCAGACACATGATCTGTGGGGAAATTTAAAAAAAGAAAAAAGTCAAACTTACCATCTAAAAAAATTTTAATTTTATACAAACCAGGTCTTGATTTGAAAGTATTTGCTTGTCTTTAAAATTAAAATATAATTCAAAAATGTACAGCTAGATTCTTTGACATGAATAATAATTACTTCCACTCATTAACAACTGCAGTATTTTTGTTACTCCACAGGTGGAAATGTGCACATTTTGCTGTTATAGCGTATGGTGACCTGCCTGGAAATAGCCTTAAAGACGACCTTTCACTCTTACATTATTTATGGTAGGCACAATTCGCATTGGCTGCTGTAGAATGACAGTGATACTACTGATGGCAAGAAGCAGCAACAATTCGATTAGTTTTCTGTGAATTAAAAAACTCCAAATAGGTCGTTTTCCTGTAGTTAATTAAGGCTCATTACTTTCAGTACGATATCCTCCTCCAATGCCAAGAATCACCCTGCAAGATTCTAATTACCTACTAAATGTTAAAAAATGAAAAATGGCTCTTAATCAGCACATCACCTTAGAGACAACCTAGAGTGTACCAATGGCATCTTGCAGAACGTATTTAGCTTGACTTGAAGTTACACGCACAATGAATATTTTAAAAAAAAACAGGAAGCACCGACTTATTTAACCCGGACACTTAAGTACAGTGTATATGAAGCTGGCAGAATTGTATCTCACCTGTTGTGACCCTGTGAATGAGAAGTGGCTGGGATAAAATCAACTCCACCCATCTATAGGAAGGTTTTCCAAAGAAATAGCTTCTGAGAGCACATAGCAACAAAACCCCATTGGTGGTTAGTCCTAAAAATAAATGGATAATTGGTCTGCAAAACCAAAAAAAAAAAATTGATGATTAATTTTAAATGTGTATATACACCTCCCCTTTGTGTGTGTGGACTCTTTGCTAAAGTAATCTATCAAGGATACTGTAATGAAAATGTTTTGTATGTTGGTTTCAAATACAGGGTGTTCCAAAAGTCTTGGGCACATTTTGACAATGAATATCTCGGAAACTATTAAGGATATAAAAACGCATCTGGTAAATTCAGAAAGCTTGTAATCTCAATTTTTACATGGAATGTTCAAAGATGTTCAATGTGAGCACCATTGGTCACACGACACACATCAAGCCTATAGTCCAATTCTTGCCAAACGCGTCCCAGCATTGCATTGTCAATGGTTGAAACAGCTTCTGTTATTCGTGCCTTCAGCTCATCCACGTCTCTGGGAATAGGGGGCACATATACCAATCTTTTCACAAATCCCCACAAAAAGAAATCGCATGGTGTGAGATCTGGAGATCTGGGTGGCCAGGACATGAGATCGTGATCATTCTGCCCAGACCTTCCAATCCATCTGTCTGGCAGTTTTATGTTCAGAACTGTCTAACCCTGAGGCTCCAGTGTGGTGGCGCTCCATCCTGTTGGAAAATGAAGTCACCAGACTCTTTCTCACTCAATTTATCCATTAACTAAAAAATCTGAAAAGATATCTAAAAAAAATCTTAATCTAAAAAATCTTAATATCTGAAAAGAAATAAAAAAAATCAATAGCCTTACAAAAAAATTAATGTAATTAGCTTTAAAATGACAACTTTTATCTTACTACCATTCATAGTTAAATAGATATGGGGACTTCAAATGTGCCCAAGACTTTTGGAACACCCTGTAAATTATTTTTCACATTTATGTATCATCTAGAGTCATACTAATATACATGTAAATAAATATAGGTACTAATGAATTGATTTATGCATGCAATATGAGTTCTTAAATTGGTGAGTTTACATTTATGGACTCCACTGTTTACAGTGGTGGCTTTATTTATTGAGATGCCCATTTTTAGCAAGTATTTGTTGTGTGTGCGTGTTATAAAAATATTCATTTTTACCTAATAGAAATAATTAAACAAGTTTATAATGCTTCAGCACTAAGCACCCTTAATATACTCATTTCTTGTGGAGATGTCACTGACTAAAAATTATTAATTTAATAAAAGAAATGCATAAATGATTAAACATAGCATGTGTTAACAAATAAGGAGACACCTTGGCCCACATTGCATAGAGACATTTTTCAAGTACTGAGAGAATACAAAAATAAGAGAAGCTTAGACTTGAAATGTGTAGAAATAATGACTCCCTATACAGACTGATGTATAAACCTCAGGAGGGTGGGGGGGGGAGAACAGCAAGTGTTTCCTGGTCATTACTCCAAATCTGATCGTTTGATTCCTACATTATTTTGAACAAGCACACAAGGTAAGTTTCTCATTTTCCTTACTGGCACTAAAGAAAACTAAGTGGCGACGAGTGCTCTCCCCTTAGATTAACGCCGGTGCATTTTCCACGTGGTGTCTGAAACCCAGGATCGTTTACAGAGACTAAATAAAATAAAAGGTTAATCGATGTATTTAGTCGGAGAATGCACTCGTTTATTGTCCCCTGTTTTCCCATTGTTGTTGTTGCTGTTAATATTTGTTCGTCCTCTCAGTACCCTGCAGTTCTGTTGCGCGTTCCACCCGAGCGAGAGCCGATGGGAAACAGATCACGCGCTCGATTTCTCTGAATACGAAGTTTGGTATAAATGCAGAAAGGAACAAAAAAAAACTTTAAATAATAATATATAATAATAATAATAGTAGTAGTTTTCCCCTCTACTTCCGCGAGAATTAGCAGCGAGCGCTGTCGTATTCTGCGCTCGAGGCGGTCACGTGTCGAGTTCGAGTTATCGGCGAAGGCAGCGGGGAGAGGTGGTGTGAGACCCCCTCTCTAACTCCCGCTCGTGCGGGTCGGTGACCGATGGTAAAGGTAATTGGCACCTGCTTGTCGGAACACCGAGACAAGCCGGCGTTATTGTGGTGAACTATTCGTTCCGGACTGATTCGTGTGCTACAAGCACGCGAACCTTTGTGTCGGGTCGGGTCGGGTCGGGGTTAATATGGGAGAGAGAATGCAAACCCCATCTGAAGTCAGTAATTGGAAAATTGACATTAAAACATTATTATTATTATTATTATTATTATTATTATTATTATTTGTATTATTATTATTGTTGTTGTCGTCGGTCGGTCGGTCGGTCGTGATCTTCATTACTTTTCCTTACTTACCTTTTCTTGCAGGAGGGAAAGAATCCCCGTTTACCTGAGAAGTCGTCATCGGCCGTAGCAGCGACAACTGCCTCGTAAACCCCCCTGGCCGCGTATACATTAGCAGAAACTATCCAGATGCACTCGAGGCCGGGGCGGTGAGTACCCGGCAGGCTGACCATGGCTGGTTCCCGTGCCAAGTAGAATACACACAGAAACGGGAGATATATTCAGGTGTCCCCCACCCTCGCCCCGCCCCTAATCTCTCCTGACAGGTGAACCCGAACTGCTGGGTCAGAAAATGTGTAGATCGGCCTGGTGGAAAGGAATGTGAGACCAAGTGTCAGGTTCAACAGCTTCGAAAACGCACGGATTTTTTTTCGTCTTGAAGTGGAATTTAACACTATTTTTTTTAAAAAAAAAAAAAAAAAAGCTATCCAAGGGAGATAACCGCTTCATTTTTTATTAAAAATATTTTCCTAACCTTTATATTTAAAACAAAAAACCCAACTGTCTTTGCTTCTTTTTTTCTTTTTTTTTTACAATTTAATAATATTTCAATACTCAGTTCAGAACGTTCACCCCTATTAATAAATTTACCGCGATTTTTAGTCACACCTTTACACGACAAACTTTGGTAATTAAGCAGGGGATAATTTAAGAGAAGATGGTATATGCATTTTTTACTCATTAGTTTGGCCTCCAATGAGAGGTTGACTTTTCTAGGCTATGGAATAAGGAGGTGGGATGGCCGGTTAGTTCCCTGTGTGAATTACTCAGTTCATACAGGCTCCTGACCTGGGAGTGCCAGCTGAGGAGTCAGTCCGATATTGATTTTGAAATAGGAGGTGATCGAAATTTCAGATTTTGAGAAACCAATTTAAAGGTGTGTCATTGAATCGCGTGTATAGATTTACAGAACTATAAATGTAAAGATGCGGCATTTGAAGATGTGGCTGTATATCCGAAAGAGCTTTTAGTGGTGGAACAATAATGGCTGAATGTGTGAGGAAGTTCCTGATGACTTCGTAATTTTATTATATCTATTACAGGGTGTTTCTTTTTTTTTACATTACTTGTGACTGGTTTCCCCCCTTCATATAGATCTGATATTATCCACGTACATTTGTACTGCATTACTTATGTATTTGTTCTTTCCGATAACGTAGTCTTTTGAATTTCCGTTGATTCCTTTCCGGCCTTAGACTGAGTTATCCTCTTTTTTGTTGTTGTTGTTGTTGAACTTTTACTATTCTTGTCTATGGCAGTCGCCTATTAGTCTTCGTAAAGGTCACTGAAACCCAACACAGAACGACGCAAAAGGCCTGGGAGTGATTCACTACTCCCGCACTTCATCCTCACTTATTCGATGTACTTCATCAGTAAAAGTATTGATTTTAAATTACTTTTGTAGTAAGTCGTTATAATTGGTCATGCCCATCCCACGATAGTCTCCCCTCTTTTTTCTTCTTCTGGCGCATCTCTGCTGAAGACCACTTTCAGCCATTTCCAATTCAGTAGTTTATTTTATACTAATACCGAGTCAGTGGTTAAGGTTAAGTGGTTTTCCTCAGTTACATTATGATTAATGCTTACAAGCGATTATTGTCAGAAAAATAAATGTTTTTAAAAAAAATGTATAAAAACAAAAACAACCAAAACTAGTTTAGGTTGGTACAGAGAAGGCAAGAGAAGTTCCGTTTCCACCCACCCGCCGTGGAAAAGAAATGCCTGTCACTTCCATTTTAAAATTGTTTTACAGTATCAGCATAAACAGATACCACTGGAAAATTATTTCATCCGTATACAAATCCACTGCTAAATAGATGCTTTCTAATCTCTGATCTGCGGACCTGTTTTTTTTTTTTTTTTTTTTAATATCAACCGAATCTGGTTCTTTAGTCAGTGCATAATTATGGGCCTTAGTATTTCTAACTGTACGTAGATGCTGGGAGAATTTGTAAATGTCTGCATGTTTCACTCACTAAGTAGTTAGATTGTTGCTATGAATTGTTATATTTAATACATTGTCTCGTACTGCGTTGTTGTTGTTTTTAAAAAAAAAACATACAGATTATTTGATGGATATATGATACTGTTTTGGTTTTTGGGAGTAAATGGTGTTCAGTTAACATCAACCTGGAGACGTCAAGTAGAGTACTAAACTATCTTCATACTATTTACTGCTACTCTTCCATTTGCTGGCCAATTGAAGCTGCGCTCAGGGAATACTCAGCTACTGAAGGCTTTGAGAAGTTCCTAAAACTCAGTTCAGCCAAATGGTTATGGTCAGAAGCCTTAAAATAGTTATTAATAGAAGGTGCATTTCTATTTTTTGATGCATTGAATGCTACCGTTCTAATAATGACGCTTTAAGAAAAATGGCGGAGATGTCATGCAACCCTGACCTTTGTGACTGCAAGTTACCGCTGGATGTCATGTAGTTTTTTCTATAAGCAGTTGCAAAATGAATATTGCATTATGATGGAGTTTGATCAGCCGGTTATTAGTTTCTGGATTTAACGTATCCAGGCGTTTGGTATATCAAGTAGAGTGTAGACGCTGCTGAACCGATCGATCCGAAAGCTGTATCAGGGGTTTTTTCCAGCCAAGTGATGGAGCCAGCACGGTGCACACACTCACCGGAACACAAGCTTCAACAATGGGTCCTCTTACTGCATTATTTAATTGAGAGTTCGATTTTCTATGGAGCCTGTAGAGCATTCGGAGCAAGATGGTGTACCGTGTTGTCTCTGTATCAGTTTCTATGCCACAAAAGAGCTATAACCACCACCACCACACACAAAAGTTGGCCGTTTCCAGTGTATTGATCCGAGAATGTTTATTTATCGATCTCCGTGTACTGTTTCACGGCAATTTAAAAACAGCTTTCGCGATCTCTATTTCTTTTTAATTTCGAGTTTTATAAATAGTTTTATAGGAACAAAAAAAAAATTAACTCAGTACTAAACTTCCAATAGGCATAAGAAATATAATTCCATGCTAATCAGTTAGATAGATGAAAAGAAATTAAAAGGAATTCTTAAATAAATTAGCTGGTTAATTCATGTTTTAATTAATTTTTAAAGTATAAAATAATGATGAATTAATTACCTACATCAGTTACATCAATAATGATATGATGATGATGATGATAGAATTTCTTCATTGAGTGTCCATACACAGAGAAAGTTAGGGGAAGAGGAACAGGGGGGGGAGAGAACGAGTGTGTGTACCACATAAGGAAAATGGTGGTAGTTTGGATATATTCTAAGTTACGCGAATTACTAAAACTTCGTTTGAGGGCACTGACCTGCCAGTGCGAGAGTTCGTGCGTCACACTGGTGTTAATAAGCGACTCCCGGGGGGGGGGGAGTTCTGGAGTGAAGACTCAGGCCGCCCCGTCCCTTCCTCATCTTTCATCACTCCAGATATTCTAGCTGCTGGGAGAGAGACAGCGAGCGCCCCCGTGAACTGACGACACTCACGTAATCGCGTCCTTTTATTAGCTGAGAGAGACTAATTCACGCGAGGAGGTGGTGGTGGGGGGGGGGGGGAGGAGGAAACCAAGAACGCATCTCCATCGCCGCTGCTCATCATCGATAGTGTCTGCTTTTAGTTTTAAAAAACAACAACAACAACAACAAAACCAGTCGGCCACAGCCGCTCAGATCGTCACTCTGACGTCACCGCCTGCGTCACCGCGCGCGCGGACCATCTTTTGTTTACAACCGCAAAAAAAAACAAAACAAAAAAAAAAACCCCATAAGAAAAGGGTTAAGGGGGTGGGGGTGGGGACGACATCAGCCAGCGAGCGAAGTGCTTAGTGAATGTCTTGCCGGAAAAGATGCGCGCAACAATCAAGACAACGGGGAAATCGCAGGTGTGAGACCTGCCGCTTCATCGCGGTAGGTGCCCCGTGTCGCCCCCTAGGAGGAGGTCGGGGCGCCCTCCCTAACTAACCGGGAGGCTTCACATGTTCGGTTGCCGTCTCCCCCGCAGGTAGACGTCGATTGCCGTGAATGCTGCCTTCGCGTTTCCATTCCGTGTAGTAGTCGACACATTGTTTACGGTGTGTGGCCGGTATTTTTTCGTTGCTATAGCAACTGGATTATATAAGGGTTGACGGGGGGGGAGGAGGAGGGAGAAACAAACTGATGATCGATTGTTTTGGCCGCTCGCTGGAAATATGAACAAAACCGTCTCTGTGTTCACCTGTCGGCGGGGGATAATTTAGTGGGGACGTGCGTCAGACGCGTCGTCCTGAATGACCACTGTCCGCCGGGCGGGCGTCACTACAGACGGCACGTGGCAGCCGCGCGAACCCGCCAGTGCACGTGCTCTCCCCGGCCGGCCAATCGGGGAGTCGCACTAAAAATAGCTTGATTTATATGGGGGGTGGCCATATTGTCGCCGCGGTAGTCGACGAGATGGCAGCCCCGCGAGCTGATGAGTCTGGCGTCGGCTTCGCGAGCCATGCATGAAGCGGGCCATCCCGGACACGGAGGAGCAGGAAGCGAGGGTAGATCAGACTGCGCGCCGGGACAGCGCTGGCTCACCCGGAGTGGTTGGTCGAGGGAGTAGGTTCTCGGCATCAAGGTCAAGGCCGGGACCATGGACGAGGTTTAAACTTTGCTGTGCGACTGATCTCGAGAAGCGATTCCCCCCTTCGTTCGCTCGCCGCCTTCTTCTTCTCCTCCTCCTCCTCCTTCCCCGCCCGTCTCCCACCCCTTTCCCGCTTGCGCGGGAGTGCATCTTCGTCTGTTGAAGAAGAACTGGAGTCGAACGCCTGAGTCCCAGTCTCTCTCTCTCTCTCTCCCGGGTCGTTCTACTTTCAATTTCATGTCGTCCGTCAGCGACTTTGCTGGAGGCGGCACAAGAAGATGTCGAAACCGCCAAACGAGAACGTGACCACCTACAAGCTGGTGGTCGTCGGGGACGGAGGGGTGGGCAAGTCGGCGCTCACCATCCAATTTTTTCAGAAACTGTTTGTCCAGGACTACGATCCCACCATCGAGGACTCGTACATCCAGCACACGGAAATCGATGGGCACTGCTGTGTCTTGGACGGTAAGCAAGCGACGCTCCCTAGTCGGAGTCCGGCTCTCATAGAATCCCCCCCCCCACCTTTAAAAAAAAAGGGCATTTTCCTTTGGCCCCACGTTTCGGGGAGGTCCCCCACCCCACCAGGAGGACGGTCCTCGACTGGTCGTGTTACCGCCGGCAGGTCGGCCCAGCCCAGCCCCCTGCTTTCCGTAAATAACGCACCTCCGATAATGACTCAGACCCGGAGTCTGCCATAATTACCATCCAATTGTAGCGCCAGTAAAAATCAATACAATGTCCCGGCCACTTTGAACTAAACGGGGGGGGGGGAATCTGTCGAACATTGCCACACCCCCACCCCCCACCACACCCACTCCCCCCCCGAACTTTTCTAGCGGGCAGAACACGATTAAGTTAAAACTAATTCCGTTTATTAAGGAAGACAAAAAAAAAAAAATGTAGCCCTTTAAAATCTTAATTGCTTTTAACCCTCCACAGCCGGATTTGTTTGAGCTGCTGCTCGATTAGCATCACCCCGAAGTCTGGTGAGCAGCAGCTGGCTTGTCTGGGGTGGTGTGTGGGGGGTAGGGGCTAATTAATTAATAGATGGCTTGGATTAGCTTCTCGGCGATGATGATTTTGATTTCTGTTGTTGAAGATGAGAATTTATTTAAAGAAAAGTAGTGGTGGTGGTGGGTGGTGGGGATAGTGTAGAGGTTACATACAGTAAGGAAATTAGGGGTACATGTAAAGGGTGATAGAGAATCTGAAACATTGGGGTGACTGGGTAAAAATGATTTTTAAAAAGTGCTTTTATTGAGAACGGCAGAGCCGATATGGGTGTACTTCCTGGACCTCTGTAGTGCTGTAGCGGTACAGGGGTCCAAATGATTAACCTGTATGACAGAGAGACCCCTCCATGGAGTTGGTCATAAGTTCATCTTTAGTTAGAGCCTTGTTACTAGTACCTACCTGCATGGCATGCCATTCCAGACAACCTAATTAAAGACCCGGGCATGTATCTCACCGTGCCTAGGATTTATTATTGAAGTTTCTTAAATGTAATATTTTAAGCAGCCCAATTTCAGTTTATCACAGGTACAATCACTTGGTAGTTTCATAGTTTATTCCAGCTTGTTGTGGGCTGCCCATATCTTCCACCCACAGCTTATTCTCCAAACTGTCGGTGTGAGAGTGTGAGTGACTGTCGCTAAAGCCATTTCAGCTCCACGTTGGCGCCATACAAGTACTCTCAGAATACATCCGCTCGTTTACCTGGTCTCCAAGACAACTGCGTGTATGCAAATGTTTAATAAGCAAGGCTAGAATCGGGGGCCAGGAGCTTTTGTTTTGGAATGTTTAGTAGTATTTTTTTTTTTTTAAAACTACGTTACTGAAGATCAGCATCTGATATTAACAAACCTCCTACGGTAACAGCAAACGATGAGGAAGTTGGGGGTCTGCAGTTTAACTTATTGCACTATGACTATAATGTTCAGACTTCGCAATTTGGAAGAATGTTAATACGAGTTAATACTGTGGAATTTTCTAAATATGTGATGCTGCATTAAAAAACCTTTTTTTTTGGTGGTGGTTTTCTTGTGGCACACACCAACCTGAAAGATTATATTTCGGGCTGAACGGTTTCACACGAGTTGTAGAATCCTTGTCTTAATGCGTGCTGTGCTAGTCTGTTAAGTGGACGTTCAAGGAGATGCACTTGCCATTTTAAACAATAGAACGAGAATTAGCACTACCATCCGGTGCTTTTGCTATTAAAAAAAATACTAGAAAGGTCCGCCACCATTGGTTTTCTTTGATGCCCACTATTGCTTGGCGCTACTAACCCACCATGTCATTCCAGAGATAACCACACCCTGTTATCAGGCAGTAAATTCTGCTGACGCGGATTATTTATTTCTCCTGAAACAAATTAGCTATAAACATTTGCTTAACTGTATCTGTCACTTTTTATCTTTAGATTCTTAAATCTGGCTACCTGTCATTTGACTGTCACCTATCAAATGTATATGAATTTTAAAACAATTTGGCAAAGATTCCATCTTGGGCATTCCAGCTTGCTTCTGCACCTAGAATATGAAGGGCCGCGGTAGGAATTTTCTTCTTTGTTTAGGAAAATGAGACCAGGTGTTTTCTCTGGCAGCAAGATCAGGGTTATAAAAACCACAACGAGAAATAATTTAAGTGGAAAACTCGTTTCTGCTCTCAGATTTGCATAATACGAGTACTAGAGTGTAATGTAGCCACTGCTTTGCTGGGATACCTGTAGGTCTGTCTGTCGCTGTCATTTTGGACAATCCCTCCCCCTCCCTAAGAATTGGTTTGAGAGACCGTTCTCCATTGCTTGCATCATGATGTTAACGGAAGATAAGGTTTATAATTTTGTGCCAGATTTCCTTACTGCATGGCCTGGTCGATGCTGCTTGGGCAGGAATATCTCTGTATATTTATTAAAACTAGTGGTAAAAACAAGTTACTCTTTACAGGTTTCTGTTGTTATCTTTGGTGCAGAGATATTATTTTCTAGTAATGATTTTATCTGCATATTCAAAATTGAAATTATTGAAGTGGGATGTCTGCCTTGGAGATAACTTGCTGGAGAAGATGCTGATTCCACTGTTTATTATCTTAGGTTTCTTGTTAAATTGGGACTAGAAGAAGAAAATGTTGCTTCTTTTAATATGAGAAAGTACCACCAAACCCTAAATACTATTTCATTATTGCTGCATTGTGAAAATTAACCATTAGATATGCTTGACAATTTGTTCTGTGATTATACTGCCCATTGGTCAGGGGCACACTTAGCTCTAATCTTGTTTGTACAGTTCTGATGTTGATGCTTTTGATCTTAGAAAAGTAACTTTTCATGATTAGCCATGGAATAGTATTTTTGAAAAACCTAATCCCGAAGTTTTCCCAGTTAAAAAACAACAACAACAACAACAAACATTTGAGGTGTAGCTATTGAGCATTTATTTAATAATATAGATTGACCAATAAGTCATCACACTATTTAGAGTCTGTTTCAAAAGTTCACAGATATGCATCATTCTCACCTTGTTTGTAGAGGACAGATGGGAGATTCTGCTTGCATGCTGTTTGTTTGTTTGTTTTCTTTAAAATTGTATTAGGTATGTGGCTTATCGCTGCCAGTAGACGTGCTATAGCACTCTTGAATTCCAGAGCTATGACGGATGTTGTCAGCAGTGTTTCCCAATCATGTCTTGCTTTGGTAACATTCACTGGCCTCTTGAGATTTCCAGATATCTTTCCATTGGATTGCTTTTCTGTGGTAGCGACCTTAAATTTCTGGTATATAAAACCAAACCATAAAACAATACCAGAATTGAAGCAAAACTCTGAGAATGCTGTTGTGTGGGTGTCTTACCAGACTTCCTGGCAAATGTTTTTGACAATCTTAGTGTTGATCTGAGAGAATGTGGTGGTATTGTTGGCAGCCACGTGCCTGGTTTAATTTTTAAGAAATAAACAACAGCATGTGGGCACTGCTTCCGGTCTTCCCTGTACAAATGACTGACTGAGAATGATGTATATCTCTGGACTTTTGAAATAAAACCAAATGAAATTAGATAGATTCATGACTTAATCAGGTGCCTTGTACTTTGCTGAAAAATCATTCCTGTTGAATAGAGGAAAACCCACTTTCAGTTTTTAAATGTATTTTATTATCTGTGCATTGATTTACTATCTGCTAAGTCTGCATGTTACAAACTTTGCCAGTGTTAATCCTTTCCAGCTGTGCATTACTCTGTTTCTACTCTCCTCTGCCAGCGATAGTGAAGTTTGCTTACTGTTTCAGTGCTGGACACGGCTGGTCAAGAGGAGTTCAGTGCAATGCGGGAACAATACATGAGGAAAGGAGATGGGTTCTTGCTGGTTTACTCTGTCACGGACAAGCACAGCTTTGAAAGTATCCGGAATTTTCATACACAAATCCTGCGTGTGAAGGACAGGTAACCGAGTGCATGTTTAAGTGTTAAAGGAACTGTGAACAGAAAAAGTAAATTGTCAGATACTTGTTTCTGAAATCACACTGCCTTTTACCTTTTACCTTTATTTTTTTGCAAAATTTCTGCTGATTTGTTTTAAACTGAACAAAACGAGCAAGAATGAGTATTTATAATGTACGTATTTTTTTTTTTTTTTTCCCCCAAAGATCAGCCAGTTTATTTTCCGTGTATAATGTTACAGACCGTTATTATAGCACTATACCAAAATTTTCTTCTAGTTCTAACTATTTGGGTGTCTGTAGAATTTAACATAGTTTTAGAAACAAGATGGTGAGTTCATGCACTTCCCACCTTTTGTTAGTAGAATTAATTGGAGAAGTTGCATTTTTGTGATTTTATTCTCTCTCCCTCCCCTCTAATTCCACCATCAGTCCGTAGTCCTGAAAAGGAAGGGAGTGAGTGACAGACAGACAGGGTGTGTGGGTGAGAGAGAGAGAAAGTGATGATGATTTGCAATAGGTTGTTATTTCTGGAGAAGATAAGGGGCTGGAGTTTGCCTCGAACCCCCCAACCCGTTGGTTGCCAAGTTCTTGTTTTTTTTTAAAAATTTATCATTGATTGGGAGCAGCTTGTCTCTAAAAGGAAAGTAAAAGAGGTGGTCCACTTGGCTTCGGAGAAACCCAGTGTTGAGTTGAGGTAAGTGGAATCTTGGTCTCCCTGCTGACTGAAAGGAAGGTTTAAGATGTCCCTAAAAGTACTATCTAATTGGGCAGATGTCCTGTTGGCATGGTGGGCTAAAGTTGTTGGTCTGAAAACTACTTCAGAACACTTGCAGAAGTAAGCTTGTGTGTACTCGGTTTTAAAACCATCCAAAACCCAGGTAGCAGCATTGTTTAGGTAACTTAAAAAGAAATTAGCATTAAAATTTTGTTCTGTTCATAATTCTATTAACAAGAATAAGAATCAGTTTTTAACTGACTAGGATTGGTAGCATGGTGGTGTGTGTTGGTTGTTAGTAAGGACAGATCAACTCTTGAGTAGTTTTGTTTTTTGTCTTTCGTGCAGACTCTCTTCCATAATAGTAAAAAGCTATAGATTCACTCGTGTGCAATAGCTGTTCAGAAAAGTGATTTTTCATTATTTGGTAGGGACACCACCTGAAACATGGAGAGTTTGTAGATGTCTGGTCATGGAATTTTTCGGCTTATCAATGATGACCTTGTCCAGGTATTCCTTCAATTGCTGCTGTGGCATTGGCCTGTAGCTATGTCATGATACTCAATGGTGTTTGTATCTGGGTTCTGTGGGTCTCAGAGTAAAAACTGCATGCCATTCTGCATATTAGATGCCTGACATGTCGCTCCAACTTCCTGCGGCATATGGTCGTTTTTGAGGGTCCCTTAGTTTAAGTACAAACAGGAGGGAGTTCCAAAGGATGGGTATAAAACTGGTAAAGATCTTTCAATGAATGCAAAATCTGTTTTATCCTCTTACCAAATGTCCTTTAACATGTTTGTTCCAAAGTCATTAATTATCCCTCACCATTATTCTAGGTGCACCAGGCAAAGTGATGACCTTTTACATGTCACCAATGGCTTGTGGTCTGAAAATGTTAGACAATAGCCTCTTCGCAGTCATATTAGCTTAAAGTAGTCGTACCTTTCTTCTTTAATCATGAATTAGTCAGTAGCACAGCAAAGGAACTGCGGCAGTATAGTGTATGGACAGACCAGCAGTTGGACAACGACCTTCCCTAGGTAAATGAAGAAATGGCAAGGCTACCACATGCCTTCAGTACTGCACACTGCAAACATGGCAGGTACACCCAGGTTAGACATTCTCTAGCAGCATCAGTGGATGACTTTCTGCGTGTATGTTCAAATTATTAAGACTGCTTTTAGAAGTGCTGTATTCTCTTATCTGGTATAAAACTGATGGGATATCTTTAGGCTGGCTGAGTCTGCTGCTGTAGTCTGTTTGTGCTGTACATGTGCACATCAATGATTTTTTTGTTGTTGTCTAGGATCATTTTCAAATCATAGTTTGGTCATAACTGCTGTCTATTAATGGTGGGCCAAACATTTAGATAGCGGGTGCTGGCTCAACGGTTTCTCTGTTTAAGTATTAGAGTTCTTAAATGGTGGTGTAAATTTATTAAAATTGATATTATAATTTATGAAAATGTAAAGGTGAGCTAAAACTTTTGATATTACTCTGGGAGTAAGGGCTGGTTTATCATTAATTGACACTGATTTAAATGTGGAAGATGATTAAAATTTTTTTTAGAAAAAACACACCACACACACACAGAGTCTGAGGTTGGGTTAGCTGTCTTGGTGAAGAATGCAGTGTGTTGAGAGGTCCATAGTCTAGTTACTGTTAGGGTAGAGTGGTTTCCTAGCAGTCCTTCCTTTGCTGATATCGGCCAGGCCAGCGGTAGGCTGTACCAGTCTTGGCCACTTACTGAACTATTAACCAGTTAACCTAGACAGCCTTCCTTCCTCCCATGCTGACAGGAGTGTCTGGAATCTGGCCATACGTTTGGCTTTCATTTTAAAAACAAACAAACCATTACTAACTAGTTCTGCAAGCATGACTAGTGGACAGGAGAGACCATCTGCTCCATGATAGCATACAGTCGGAAGCCTCCAGCACTAGTATTGGAGTAGTTTTCTAGCAAAACGTCTTGAGTTACAGCAGAGTTTGTCTTTTTTCTTCTTAAATTGAAAAGGAACCTGTTATCTGTTGGAGCGAAAGTGGGGCTAAGGTGTGGAAGAGCCGGTAAGGGAGGTGAGACGATCAAAGGTGGGGAAGCGGCTAATTGTACATTTGAAAATTTGTGCTAAAGGAGTGCAATGTTTTTTTTTTTGCAGGGCATAATGTTGGCTTAATATATTAATAAAGGTTTTGGTTGACTTTTTTTCAAAATAGTATGATAAAGGGCATTTTTCTATGTTTAAAAAAAAAATACTACTACCTTGCAACATCAGATATTTCTTGGTTGACATTATGCCTTATATTTTAAAGTTTTTGTGAAATAGCTTTTTTTGCTTTAATAAAATATAAAAACCAACCCAAATTTCAGGTGTTTTCTTTTCCCTCTCCCAGAAACAAATATTTCATGGGCTACACAGATTCTGGTAATGAAAAGAAAATGATAGAAATGTTCTAATGCGCCTGGTGCAGTAAGATTCAGGCAGGTTTGTTGAAAAAACTTCTCTATTAATCTTCCTTAGTTGAACAGGTCCAAAAAATGGAATTCAAGTATACCTGTACGTTGTCATCACTGAGCCCAAGGAAATGCCCTACACTAATATTTATCAGTTTTCCCATGATTGTATAAAGTCTGTATTTTGTCAAACCACCTTTTGCCTTGATTATGCCCAGATTGGGGACTTCAAGAAAATATGAATTAATCATGGTGCCAGTCCAAAACATGGCAGTGTGAAGTTGCATTAACTCTTGCTATTGTAAGTTGCTGTTTGGGAATTCCCATTAAAATTGAAGGTTTTGTTCAGGTAATAGACTGCTTTACAATTAAACAAAATAAGGTTGAGTTAACTCAGCCAATGTTTTCTCATGAATCTTGCAGAGATTTGAAGGGATTACAAAATGTCTTAATTGGCCTAATTTTAAGGATGCCATTGGACTGGTCCTTGGGCATCAGATGAAAATTATAACCTATATTGCACTATCCAGCACTTCCCTTTTAGAACAATGCAAATTTACCTTTCCTACCAAAAAAGGTAACTTTGTTTCAGTCTCCAATGGCTGGCTTACTGGCCAGGTGAGCTTGTTTTTTGTCTGTCTGCCTATCACAACAATGTTTTCTGTTTGTTTTTAACCTGGTATAAAACATTTTTAGTAACTGGGTCTGACCCAGTTGTTTGGTTAAAACTCAGTTACTGAAATCTTCCCTCCTTTGTGTCAGGGGTTAACAACTTTACTGTATTTCAGATAGGCAGTAAGTAGTATCTTTGACGAAAGCAGCATTTACATGGTGCAGTGGTTTGTAGCATGTTGAAACCTGTTCGCCACATTCTGAACTAATAGGTGGTGCAGTCCTGTCAACTCGGGGCTGATCCCTAGGAAAATGTTTGATAGTTTTAAGAAATATTAGAAAAAGTAATAAGATTTCACCACCACAACCTCAGATTTGATCATAATTCAATTGTACAAAGTTGTATTGTGTTGTTGGAACCAGTTTTGATCTGCATAATTCGAGGAGAAAACTGGTCAGAGACATTTTGTCAAGAAGACGATCACATTCTCAATTTTGGAAGAAATTCTTGTTTGTTTTAATTATTTATAAGATCATATCTAATTTGTTAGCCTTGCATCAAAATTAACTTGCATAGCAGATACTGAAATATTTCTTTTCAATTTAAATATCTTTGAATATGGTTATGGAATCCAACAAATGATATTTTAAAATAAAGACTGGTTCAGGTATAAGATATTAATCTCTCAAAGCTTTCCGACTTCCTGTTGTTCAAGGATGTTGAAATGCTAACTCATGATCTGAGAAAGGTGATCACTTTAAATTCGTACATATTAGCCTGATGTCATGCTAAAAGAAAATTGTACATGTATATCCCTTGAATGATGGGAATTTGCTAATTCTATAGAGATTTTCTTTTCTTTTAGGGATTCATATCCAATGATTTTAGTGGCTAATAAGGTGGATTTGGTCCATCAGCGAAAAGTCAGCGAGGAGCAAGGCCGTGAGGTGGCCACTCAGCTCAAGGTAAGACAGTCTGCTGCATACCGGTAATTTGTCTATTATGTTGTTACACTTCAAGCTTTAACTGACTATGCCACTGTTTATTCACCGGATCGGCAGTTTTCCTTTTGTTCCCTTATGTTTGCATATCCTTCCCTTTGTGTTTTTTCTTGAAGTGAGAGAAAAAGGTAAATTAAGAGCGATAACTATAAATAATTCTCCTGGTTTGAGGTAGATTTGTCTGAAAATCTCTGTTTTTAATAGATATCTGGTTTGTTTCAAGTCCAATTGCCATAATGAGAGAGAGAGTTTCAAGGGTCTGGGCAACCTGGTTTCCTGGCTGCTACCAAAATGTATAATTTGAAACCTTTTTTTTTTCTGATTTTAGATCCTGTTAAGAAAAAGGGGGTTACTTTATTACAGTTTTACAGATTTGGTCAGCCTAAACAGCGAAAAAAAAAAAAAAAAAAACTTTTGAGCTAAGTTTGGTTGAATGAATAGTTCTTTTTCTAGTGTTCAGGAATTCAAGGGAGAAATTATTGAGGGCTTTGATATCAACTTTTTAATGGTGAATGAAAAAAATCTGAGGATGCTAAAATACATGGATTTTGTTTCAGAGCTGCTGGTTTTAGATATGAATTAGGGTTCTTGAGAGCACGTGTTCATCAATCATTAGCATAGTTTCTTCTTCAAACCTGCTTGCCAATGTTGGGTCATAAGGCAGAGTTCCCTATACCAGGTGTGGCGTTTAGCCGCATGCCTAACAGAGCCCTTCATCCACGTAGCTGGCTAATAAAGATCTCGAGCAGTCCACTGTAGCTAAGGGAGAGTTTGTATTATTACTTAAGCCATAGGGTAATGAAGGCTACGTTTTCCTTTGTCACACACTTAGGGCTAACAAAATTGTTTCTGGAATCAATCTTTAGAAATTATGGTTAGCGAGGTTTCATACAAAAAATTAATTCCTGTTACTTATCTGTTTAAGCACAGAAATCACCTCTCTGGACCATACGGCTGATAGAAAATTGGTTCTATTTGAACACATTTCTTTAATGGGAGTGTGTAGATTTTTTAAAATGCTGTTTACTAGTGCACCAAAACCTCCATGCAATGATGAACATTATTTCTGCAGTAGCCAAAGATTTACATGGTATTTGAGAGAGCATATATCATCTATTCTACATATTTCAGAGAAGCCTAACAAAAAGAAATGCCTTTTCTATAAAATCTTTGGAGTCAGTAAGTGGTGATCAACTTTTTTGATTGGAAATTCCTATTCCTGTATTTTAATGTGTATAGATAATGGTTGCTCCCATCAGGGAATTCCTCTTAGTGCAAATATCTTGAAATGAGATTTTTCTAAAAATTCTTTTCTTCTTTTTTATTTACATTTGTAATTTTATGTGTCAGCCTACCTGCCATGTTACAGTTTCTTCTCTACCAATGTGGGGATGGGGGCCTCATCTACTTTTGGTTTTCTCCCACAGTTTTTAAGTTGGTAACCCTTCCTACATTGAATGTGTAATATTTTTATTTATTAGATGCACTGGTAAGATTTGTAGGTCTTGTTAACATTTTGCCAGCTGCAATGTTGCCCCAAAACAAAAATATGGTGACTGTACATTTATTTACTGCTCTGTAGATACCATACATAGAAACAAGTGCCAAGGATCCGCCACTCAATGTTGATGCTGCTTTTCACGAAGTAGTTCGGGTTATCAGGTGAGTGAGAACAATAAGTTGACATCATTGCATAAACTCAGTCATTCCCCTTTATTCTTACAAGTAATTAAATTACATTAATAATGCTCAAGTGACTGATTATAGAGGTATTGTCAAGTGAAAGAATTATTCTAAATGCTTCTAAACTGAAATTTACTTGTCCTTTCCCAGAATAAGTGATGCAATGTACTGCGGATTCTATTTACAAATAGTTCAAGTGTTAAATGTGATCTATTACTCAAATTCATTAATTTTTTATTGATAAAACAAATCTAGGATCCAATGAAATGTCACAAAATAGTATTAATTATAGGAATTCCTGTTGGTTGGTTTTTGTTTCTTTCTTAGGGAACAGCCAATTGATTTCAACCAGCGGCGGAAACGAAAAGGCAAACAGCGAAAATGTACAATTCTTTGAATTAAACCAATCATTCCTTACTTACAACTCTAGCTAATGTCACCTTGCAACAAGGACTTTTCAGCAGGAGAGAAAGTTACTATGGTTGACAACTGTGCACCTCTGAAGACTTCTTCACAACAGTTGCTGGCAACTGTTTTCATATAGATGTGATATGATTTTTTTCTTTTTTGCAGTAACATTTAGAAAAGAAAATGTTCCTCTTACATTTCCAGAACATTTCCTTGGTACTTATTTAAAACTCCACAAATTCAAAGCCAAATTCGTGTGAAAAACAGGAGTACTAAATTAAGTCACTTCACATGGATCCCACCTGGAACTTTAAACTTATTTATGATATTGATGAACCAAAATGTTTGAGATTACTGTATAACTTAAAATTAGACTGTCTTATTTGCTACCATCTTTTTATGGTTGGCTGCAGCATCTGACCAACCGACCATTCATTCCATATTTACAGAACAGCAATTTTTTTTTTTTTGTCTTGGTAGATGTAAATCGACAGTCAATCTTAGTTTCTTGTCCACCTTTGTACATTTTTTTTTCTATTAAATAAAAGATGGGTAACAATTTACTACCACTTTGTACAAAGAGAGACTTTCATTAAAATGTCAAGCTGCTTGATTAAATAATCAAGTGAGAGTTCAAAATTATTATACTCATGTTCAGGAAAGACTATTTAAAGTGAAGTATTTAAAAATCTTTTAGCAAGAATACAGTTACTTGATTAGATTTTGTTGGAGGCAGTAAATCTATTTCATCAGCATTATACCTGCAAATGGAATTTAATTTAGGTTTGGCACCATGTAGAGGTGAACAGTCCTGGTATTAAATGAGAACTAAGTAGTCTTCTCCCTGTCAATGGTTGAAATAGCTGGGAGCATGATGGGAGGTAGTAAGCCATAAAGGTCACATTTCACTAGTTTCTGTAACTTAATGAATATTTGAATGACAACAGCTTAATACAGTGCCAGCTGAAATTGAATACGCAAAATTTAAAAAAAAAAAAACATTAAGACGACAGATGGAATTAAATAATTTATTTCCATGGTAGAAAAGGAGACCAAAACAATGTCTGGTAGCTTGAAAGGCTACAGTGGTGTTGTGGTAGTGGTGGTGGTAGTGGAACTGTTTCTCCATTTCTTACCATTGAAGTTGCTGAGGGATTATTGTAACAGGTACATGCAATGCTGCAGAACTACTTTGGGGAACAACTTCCAGAAAGTCCAACTTCAATGCTTTTAAAAAACTTCAATTTTTTGCAAATCACTGCTAATCAGAACTAAGCAGAACTAGAATGACCAGCCAGAGTTTGTAACCAATGTGTGTGCTAACCACTCATTACCAACAATCTGGCTGCTGCCTAACCTAAAGTGAACATTCCTTACTTACCATGAGGTAGTAGAGACAACAACTGCTGTACATAAGAAGTTAGTTACCATATGGTCAGCTTATACAATAAATAAATGTACAAACCACCAAGGAAGGAACACTGGAGATAGCAAATTACTGGCCTTGACTGCTATTTCATTACGCTACAAGTTTGTGCCATCTCCAGTCTTTCTTCAAAACATGGCTGACATGACTACAGTTAAGCTTAACTAGGGAAGGAGGAAAAAAAGTTGGCCAGGTATCCACAGAGGGGTTCTTCCCTGCACTCAGTCTAGTACTTTCAGTAGCACCACAGCAATGTGCAGTAAGAAACACTGAAAAAAGCTAGACAAGTGGCCAGTAAAAGCCAAATTCAAAAGGAAAGAAAACCAAACAATGTTAGATGCTTGTCTACAATTTTTTTTTTTTCAATCATGAGCTAATATAAAGCAAAAATTGTGGTGTAAGGCATCAAAATACTCTCAAGGTAGCAATCAGTACTAGGAAACCCCAAGCTTGCTCAGCATCAGGTGGCTTTATCTAAAGGGTCATTGAGTAGCAGTCAGTGTTTTGAGAAACAGGTAACCAAAGGTGAGGCATGAGACCCGACCTGAACTGAACTAGAAATAGCTGTAGTAGTAGTAGTAGGTGGTGGTGGTGATGGTGGGAATTGTTGTTTGTTCTTCTTCTTTGGCCAAATGCTCTGCTGAGCAAAAAGACTGCTCTGCTACAAGTCATAAAAATCCTAACAAAAAGTTTGTCTTTAACAAGTATCAAAAATAAACTTTATACTTCCTTTAAAAAAAAGACAAAAAAAAAAAGAAGAAAAAAAAAGACCATGATATATTTCAACATTCAACAATGGTCTAAAATTTTTGTTACGACTTAACAGTTGCATCATTTACAAATATATTTTCTCTCCTCCTACAAAATATCCCATGATTGTACCTCAACCAATCTGCAGGAAAATTCTCTTTGAGAATGTTCACCCTTCACACGTGGTGAAATGTAGTTTTGATGCCTTTATCCACTGCCCCGTCTATTGACAGTTTTCTCCAACAGCCCCCTCTGGAAACGAGCAAACAGAAAAATGAGATATTTACTACAGTAGAACTAACTATTTCTAAAACTGTCAGTGAAGAAGTCTTTTTGGCTTGCCACCAATGGTTTTGCTCTCAATCTGGAGCTTTACTTGTTGTCTTGTTCTCGGACAATTCTCCTGTTCTGCTGTGGTAGTGGTGGAGGTGGTGGTGGTGGGGGTGGGACAGGGCCTTGTTGTGGGCCAGGATTTTGTAGGGCTGAGGCCATGAGGTCACGGATTCGCCGCTGTGCTGCTTGAAGGGCATAGAAGTTCCCAATCATTGAAACAGGCACTTCTTCGTCGGTGAGGTCATCTGGCAGCTTCACAGAGGCTTTGCTTACTCGACGAAGCTCTCTTAGCTAGAACCACAAAACAAATATAAATTTAATACAGTAAACAATCTCATTATATATGGAATAATTTTATAAGCATTGTTTAATTGCAGTAAAAATTTCCCATGTTGATTTTCTTAGATCAGTGGTTGAAAATTGTACATTTATATACAAAATCAGAGAAGATTGAGGAGGTGCAAAATTGAAAAAAATTTTTCTTCCACAAAATCACCATTAGGAATTTCTAATTCTGTAGTTTGAAGACATTAAAGCTAGACTGTTTTAATGGAATTTCGCTGAAGTAATCTGAATTTTCTGCTAGTCGTTCTTGATCTTGTAAGAACAAAATGAAATGGAAGATTGAGAGATCCCACAGCAGTACCTTTGAAAAGATGTTACTACTATTGACTAATAGTCAACATGAAAGCTGGACCCTGGAAGTTTTGTGAACTAAAGTTACTTACATTCTGACCACCTCTGCCAATGATGCGACCTATAATGCTCCTTGGTATCATGATTTCTAGCCGCAATCTGAGCTCATCATTGCCAGCTACTTCTTCTCTGACCTTTTCATAGAGGTAGAATTGTGCCTAAACAAGAAAACCACCATAAGCGTATTTTCTATACAGACCAGCAGCATTCCCCATGTTAAGTTTTTTTAAAAAGACACTAGCATCCAAGCTCATCACTCAGCATTTTATAGATGAACTAATTGATTAAATAATATTGCCAATTTTCACTAAATATCTAGCAGCCTACTTATTCACAAACATTTAATGCTTAAAAACATGTATAAATGACAATCAACAGACTCAGTAAGTGCTTCACACCACCAATAATGAACTAACCTTCCACTGAGCTTCTGAGTTTCCCACTATTATGACTTTTCGTTCATCTGTAGGTAAGACTGGACCTTTTCTTTCACCATTATTTTCTCCTTTATTAGGTGGTAATATCTGTAGAAAGAAACTCAGTATTATTCATTCAAAGTCAGCTGCATTCTCTGAAGTTTGCTCTTCTGATAAAAGTCAGAATTCTTTTCAAATGGAAAATTACAGTATTGCACTAAATAATGTGTAATGAATACTGTTTTAATCATAACTTAAATGCTTTTTTATTGAGAACATTTGACAACTTCGGACAAAACAAATTATATATAAATACTAAATGTTTGGAAATATGTGATTAACTTACCTTTATTCTTGCATTAGATTCTCTCTTAATGTTTTGAATATTGATTCCTTTGCTGCCAATTATGGAACCTACAGTTCTCTCTGGTATATACAAGTAACACACTTCTGGCTGTTGTTGAGGCGGCTGAGGATTTGGTAAAAGGCCACAAAATCCTGGATACCAACTTCCTCCCTGACAATAAAATTAACATTTTTTTAAAAAAAAAAAAAAAAAAACGGAAGATTCAAGTAGTGAAAAGTTCTAGAAATAGCTTTTATGCTAATGTACAGTAGAACTTGGAGCTTTGATAACTTTGTTTGTTAGCAAGACAAAAATATAAATAAGAGATTTCATTGAATTTTGTTTTTTTAGAATAGTAGTCAGTGTTTGGAAAAGTAATTCATTAATGATAAAGAAAATCTAAACGATGTTTTATTTAAGTGTAACAAACATCTGTACAACTGTTCTGTGTTTACTACATAGAATTTTCTATTACTGATTATGCTTAAGATCTATTTAACAGAATCCAGAGCCTTTTAGTTGACTAAATGTCTAGGTTTCAAAAGTATCACAGGCAATGAAGACCTAAGATCAGCTGTAGGTGATTCCTATAACTTTAAAGGAAGGAAAAACAAACTTATACAGCTGCACATAAAAATATTGTAAAACAATGTGTGCATACATATGCAAAATCAAGAGCACTTTTTATGGCAAACTCTTAATGTATTTAGGTTACAGTAATTTTATTTTAAACTGACGATTTTAATTTTTATTGGCAAACTACAGGACCAGAGATATTAATAGCCCAGAAAGAACTCGTGAAATTGGTCTCTACCTGTTTAAAAAAAGCACTGAAAGAAAATTAAATTTGATATTACTTTTGTCCTGATTGGGAGGGAGGAAGAAAAATTGGATGTAGATGTAATATTAGTGAAGAAAGGTTAAGTTTCAGCAGGCTAGTAGACCTGAGCCCATAGTTTCATGCACAAATTTTTTTCAGAAATAAATTAAAATCAGAATGTTACTGTTTCCACACTTTTTAAATTAATATTTTCAAGAATCCATAATCTGTTTGCTCAACTTCTGACAGATTTCAATGCAAAGAGGTGCGACCTGTCACACCCGTGGACACGACTTCTCCCTTGTACCACTAGTGATTCGTCCAGATTTTAAAATTTCTTCTTGAACAGAGTCAACCACCCTCTTGTTTTCTTTTATACCTAGAGAGACTGGTAGGAAGCCAACATACACATTATTTAAAAATTACCACCTGTAAATTTTCTAAAAAGTGTGCAGGCCATTCTTCCTCCTGTGAGGCCTATCAATGTCCTTTGCTTAAAAAAAAAAAAACACAAACAAAAAAAAAACAACCCAGGATTCAATCAAATCAGTGTGTGGTTTCACCTTACCCTGTTCACTTCAATTCTCTAAAATCAAAACAATCAATCAAACACACTTTCAGGTGCTTGTTACTCTTGCCTAGCTGGACCATAGACCTACAGGCCACAAATTTTGGGCGTAGGTGCTTAAGAACCTGGGCAAGGTTTTAAGCTACCGCACAGACCTAAAACCATTTTTCCCCATACAGCGCTGGATACCCCAGCTAGTAAGAATATAGTTACATTCTATCATCTTAAGTTTTGTACTTCAAATTCAAACATTTAATCAATCAGAAGTGTTTTTCAAACTAAATTTCATGTCTCAATTTACCAGTCAGTCCATGGTGTCTGCTTTAGATGTCTAGTCTAAACATTTTCCTGCTGTTATAGAATACATATGTTGGGACTTTCTTAGATTTGTAAACCTAAATATTCTAAACAGGTAAACTTTTTCTTTTTTGAATATAAGTTATTTTGACTTGATGCAAAAAAATAAAACCTACCGTATTGTCTTGATACAAAGCTAGAGAATGTAATATTCCTTCTCTTTCTCTCTCATTTACACTGCCTTGTTCCTGACAAGGGAGACAATCACGGAATTAAAAACTAAACAAAATAAACTGTTAGAATAAAAATCAACAAATAACATGTGAAACATACTGGTTTCCAAAAGTTAAGCAACAAACAAAAATATATATATGCATACACACAGAGACATATATATATTTCCATAATAGGTAAAGTTCTACTAACCAAATATTTAATGCAACTGCTTTATGTAACAACTTTTAAAAAAATATATGTAAATTAGCTTTGGTATAAAGAAATGAAAAAAAGTGGCTTGTGCTCTACCAATTTTGGCTGTTAGAATGTTTTTTGAAGGACAACATTACAAATGGGTAGCCACACTCATCTGAAAGATTCTCGGAGAACTATTGGTAGAATAGATGCTGGACAGTCACAGACATAGTTCAAGGTCAACCATGGATCAGAACAACAAAACTTCAACACCAACCCAACCCAACCCAGCTTCTGAAAAGTGGTCACAGGCAGTTGGTATCAGCTTCAACCATAAGGAGGAGGCTGTGTGAAAAATGCCCCGTAAACAAGATTGGTTGAATTGATGGTCTGTTCATTTTGCTGACGACTCATGATTTAGCCTTCAATGTGACTTACAATAGATACTCATCCGTAGAGAAGATAAGAAATTGCAACCAGCCCACAATCAGCATGGTCAGAAACTTCATTAGGTAGGTACTCTGATCCCTGTGTCAGACTGTGTGTAGGTACAACTGAAGGTAACTTCATTATAGAAGACAATGCTCGTCCACATTGTTTGATTACACTTGTCCTATGTTCAAGACCAAACCACTACCCGTATCATGTGGCCAGTATGTTCTCCTGAGCTAAATCATACTGGGAATGTTTGGGACGCTTTAAGACGCGTTGCCACTCTCCAAGAACTTCAAATTTCTCTAAGGCAGTGGACTTTACTGTCTAGTGCTCTCATTGCTAGAAGGGTAATAAGCAGCATGCAAAGTTGCTGCTACTTATGTATTGCCAATGGAAGGAGGGGGGGCTACCACAAACAAGACTATCTTGAATTCATTTTTGTTTAAATCTTTGTGTTAAAATTCCTTAAGTATTTCCTGATTCAGTTCTGCTCATTTCTCTTCAACTCCAAAAACGTATTTATACTTCACATATTTCTTATAAAAGTTACTATACAAAGAGAAATTGTGTTGCTCCATTTGATGAATAAAACCAGCCATTCTGGAAATACTCTGTTCCCTAACTTTTTGAAACCAGTTTAAATCTTAGCAACAAAGCATGATACTTTTTTTTAAAGACTGGTAACAAATTATACATGTGCTTCTGATTAGTTTAGTGGAATTGATTCCAACAATTATACCAGGCAGTTATGCAGTTAATGGACAATTGAAATATACTTCATTTTATTTTTCAGTCTGCAATTCTAAATTCAATTTAAGGGGATAGTGTACCAAATCTATTGGAAGCCCAACATATGCATACTATACAAACCTTTTCATTTTTAAGTAACTGCCTAGACTGTGTGCACTTAAATTCTTTTAAATTGATAATTTTGTCAAAATACTGTCAATTGAAGTACCGCGTCAATCTTTACAATTACCTTTATGAGAGTTTATTATAATTAATCAGCATTAAAACATGTTGTCAATCTTTTATTTCATAATTTCTTATCTCCTTTTTAGTCTATCTTAAGTGGAAAAACATTGAAGTTTGCAGATTTTAAAAAAATATACAGAGAGAGAGAGAGAGAAATTTATAAAAAGCTGTTTTATTAATGTAATGTTGAAAAAATTTTAAAAGTTGTAATATTATTTGGTACTGTTGCTTGTGTACAAACTTAAAAGAGCATTCTAATTTACAGTTAAGATGATGTATTGTATAGTAAAAGCGGGAAGCTTCCATATTTAATCATTCTGACAATTTTGAAGCCACCTGTTGGCACAGTGAGAGATCTAAAAGGTTGTGTTCCTAACTAAATGATGGCAACAGAGAAAGATTACCTACTATTAAAGAAATGCCTGAACCCACCCTATACTTTCAGAAGCCTGTTGCTGATAGAATTCTTTCCAGATATTAATGACCCTATGACTAAAAAGAAACTTCTTAACATCAATTCTTATTTATGTCCTTAAAGAGAGAAATTATCCTTTAAAAATCCAATACACCTTTAGTAGAGGTTTTATCAAAATGAGGGTATTAGGTGGGGCACACTTGCCTAATATTAGGTTGTTACAAAAGTTTTATTGGTTTTTGTGTGTTAATTTGGGGTTCATTTTCTGTAAGCTTGTGAAGCTATTTGTAGATAAGTCATATCATTTTGTAGCGTGTGCTTTGGTATACATTATGAAAAACCTACCGTTTTAAAAATCATAAAATGGATATTTGTTTCAGGGTTCTGAGTGAAGCACTGATAGAAAAGTTTCTTGTGCCATTTTGCTTCACGAGTTCAAACTGGGCCACAAAGCGAGTGAGCTCACGGTACAACAATGGTTTCAAAGTTTCGATCAGCAGATGTGAGCCTTGAAGATAAGGAACGTAGCAGACGTCCTTCCAGCTGTAATGATGACTGTCTGAAAGCCTGTTGAAGCCGATCCAAGAAAACCAGTGCAAGAAACTGCTGAGGAGTTCAATATAAGCACTGCAGCTGTTTCCTGGCATCTTGACATAATCGGAAAGCTGAAAAAGCTTGACAAGTGGGTGCCTCATGAGTTGAATGAACAACAACAAAATCGTTGATTGGAGATCTGCTCTTCAGTTGTCATAAGAAACAAAAACGACCAATTTCTTGACCAAATCATTGTGTTATGAAAAATGGATCCTTTACGACAATTGCAAACAATTAGCACAGTGGCTCGACAGAGACAAGGTGCCTAACCACATTCCAAAATCCAGTCTCCACCAAAAGAAGATCATGATCACCATCTAGTGGACTGAAACTGGTGTCATCCACTATAACTTCTTGCAACCTGGCAAAACCATCACAGTTGAAAGGTACAGTTGTGAATTAAACGTTGTTCAATCAAAGAGGCCAAATTCTACTCCAGGTCGATGCTCGTCCTCATGTTGCAAAACTGACTCTTCAGAAACTGAACATGTTGGGGCACAAAGTTTTCCCTCACCCAGCCTATTCACCTGACCTTTCTCCCACAGACTACCACCTTCCAACAGTTTATTGACTCCAGAAATCCAGATTTAAAAAAAAAAAAAAAAAAAAATGAATGAGCTTGTAACTCATTGGCAGAAATGTATTAATTGTAATGGAGCTTATTAAAAAAAAAACGTAGTGTTCGGCAATGATATGAAGTCTCATTGTTGAAGTAAAAAAAAACCAACAAAACTTTTGTAACGACCTAATAGATATAGAATGACCCTAAAACAAAACTAAGAGCTTGAAGTATAAGTTACAAGTGCAATCACGAATCAGGTAAATAGTTCTAGCATTTGAAAATTACATCTATTAAAGAAATTGGCCTAAAATTAACTGAACTGTTTTTAAGCCTACTTTGAAAAAAATATAACCTAACGTTATCTTTGGTGATAGCAATAAGTAATACCTTTACTCTGATATATGTAAACTACACAAGCGCAGTCATTAATACATTGGTCAGAAGTTATGAATTGTAGTCTACTGCTACAAGAAAGTTTTCCAAAGAACTCATTGTTGTTTTTTTTATAAATTTTAGGCTCAAGTTTACATTATTTAATAATGTAGCAAGCACAGATAAAAAGTTGGTCTGCCCCAGTCATACTCATTTATGTTAATTTTATTTCACAAACAACAATAATCAGAATTCAATTTTCGCCATGTTTATCATGCACTATCAAAGACAGAGATCATTCAAAATAACAGCAAACAAGACCACAAAATTTGTGCAGCATTTTAGCTACATCATTCCTCCACTATTGCAAAATGAATGTAGATTGGCTACTGATTGTCAGAAATAATCTGTGTACAGGGTTTCTGTCATAATAGTTCCAGCAAGGAAAAACTGAAAACATTCAGTTTTAAAATTATTCTTCTGGTAGACAAGCCAAAACCAATAATCCAATAAAACAATATTGTGAAACACTTACCATATATGGTGGGTATGGAGACCTTAAACCAGGAAAACTGTTTATTCCTGGCATCATGGCAAAGGCTGGAAGTCCTAATGACATAGGTTGGTACTGAAAACAAACAAACAAAAAAAAAAAAAAATGCTGTTCAACTGCAGTAAACAAGCAGAATGTTCTCTCTCTTATACATTAAAAAGATGAATGTGCTTTTTGGGAGTGGGTATTGATGTAGCTATCTTACTAAAAAAGATGCCCTGGAGAACAGCTAAGTTTGCATTTTATAGAATTGAGAGAGAAATTGCCAATGTTTATCACACAGCACATGGATAAAGTTAACCAACTGACATCATCACAAGTAATCTAATAAACATTCAAAACTGTTGGAATAGTGGGAATAAGATCACTAAGAGTATTGGAAAAAAAAAAGCAGCTTACATTGGAATTCTATTCAGTTTTGCTAATACAAATAAACTAAAGCAAGAATTTCTTTCAAATTAAAATACGTTCATTTACTTTGATAAAGCTGAATAAAATTACAGTAAAAACTGTTTTGCACCCCCACACCTCAAGAATTCACCATACACATGCTCATCAACTTCACGTACAATTTATGAATTCATCAATTAAGCAAAGTGGAAAAGATGTCATTACATGCAGCATATTAAAAACTATACATAATAATCACTTATTAAAACAAAACCACTAAAAAAGAGCCAAAAAAAATTATAGATACATTATCATTGTGTACAGCTGACAAATTAGGCAAACCAGTTCACTGATATGCTGGGACAACATTTTACACACACCTATTATTAACAATGAAAAAACTGATACATATTAAAAAAGCATACACCAAAATAAAGTAGAAACTAAAATGTACAAGAGCTTATTAAGCATCCATCTTGACAAAGTCCTGCAAATATTTTCATCTTTAACAACAAATGTCAAGACATAACAAACAAAAATGTTAAACTAAGCATACTCAGGGTTAATATATATTTTAAATATCAAACTGTTACACAACTTTTAATCCCAAATTTCCCTTTCAAACGGTCAAGTGTTCAACCAACCTTACAAGCAGGTGTCTAGCCATAATTTTGTTAAAGCCCTGCTATCCTTAGTGGAGACCATACCAGCTGCACTACCTTATCTAAGAGCTGTTCCGTTTGCAAGTGATAAAAGTGGGGAGAGGCAGTGTTTTGTGTCATTATATACCCCTCACAAAAAATAAGACTGCAGTGATTGTATGGTACAGCATTCAAATGCGTTCATATTCTGGTTGAAGAGAACCTGCATACTGCGAAAACAAACAAATATGACAATGCACGTACAACATGCAATGCTAGCAATCTTCTCTGGAACAACATAGTAGTAACTCGAGGGATAATGCAGATTGAACATTGTACTGTGAAGTATTGGCATTGCAGTGATATTTCTAAGGCACTAACAAGATACTACTGTCAGAATGGCCAGCTAGACACTTCATTCAAGTCACAAAAATCATAATACCCTGCCAAATAAGGAACACCATCTTGTCACTCTTGCCAGAAGAAAGTTTTTCAAAAGCATGACCTTTCCAAAAATGATCTTTGAAAAGTAACCAACAAAAAGATTTCGACAGTTCACAAGCTTCAGCATACAACTCAGAATACCACTGTTGCATAACCTTCTAACAAAGCACCATCAGACAGCTATCATGCAATGGGTGACAACATTGTAACTAGAGGTTGAACCATTAGCACAATGTTCTTCTTCAATGACAAGGCTAGATTATTCTGCTTAAACATCAAATAGGCTAGAGTATAAAAACAAACTGGGAAGTGATTTGCAAACTATGCTATTACCCAGCACAGCTAATTTGGTGGTGGTAGTCTGGCATTCAACCTGGCTGAAGAACAGATCTTGTTATCATTAGGAGAGGTGCCAAGTAATGTCAGACAGGGATCTGACCAACAGCAAGATTCCAATCTCATCTTTATGGATGTCAATGCTCCACTCACATGGTGTGGCCTGCACAAGCTCAGGACATAAGTCCAACTAAACATGTTTGGGACATCCTAGGGAGCCATATTCCTGCAAATGGAAATGGCCCTGGTCAAAAAAGCACAATGTTTAACAACAGCTGAATTTTCTGATTTGATTTATACCATGTACGTGTTCAATTGAGGTCTGAAAACCTTTTCTGTCAATACAAATTTGTCTGACCATTTTTACATTGACATTGTTGCCATTTTGTTTTCATCCAACAATCCAACTTACCTTCTACAGTCACGTTTTTGTTTTTTTTTTATGGAGAATCCTCTTCAACCAAAACATGAACATACCATTAAGTACTACAGGGTTTGAATCTCTCTCTGTCTGTCTGTGTGTAAAATGATGTTAAAAGCAGGTGTTCCACGTACCAAAGTAAATTAAATAAATTACTGGTAAATGAATACACATTCAGTCAGGTGTCAGATCTATGACAGTTCTATACAAAAACATTAATTAACCCGCTCTCCAATTCCTCCAAAAATGTAAACTTTATATAAAGCTCTCTTCCAGTCCTAAGTCTTCTCAAAGGCACAATGCAAAAAATCCTTTTCTAGCCTTTAATAAAAGATTTTCATAGAACACTTAGAAGGGAAGAAAATGTAGCAAATGGTTTTTCAATGTCTGTCTGTCTGCATGTGCAAGCATAAATACACAGAGAAAGTAACCAAAAATATTTAAAACATTTTTATACACAAGGAAAAAGTTATTTAAATTTTACAAATTCAGTTTGGCCAATCATAAGATTTAGCAAAAGGAAGAGAACAGATTTCTTTTGTAGTGTCTTGCACTGCTACATGAAATGATATTAGAGTATAGTTTTTTTAATAGTTTGAATGGACAGTTTAACACTAATACTAACAAATTGAATAATGAATCACTTGGAATACAAAATAATCTTTTCTCTAAACAAACTTTCCGAAAATTCAAACAAATATTTTCTATAAAAGTCTTCTGAAGGAAAACTTCCATCTCTCTTGATACAGAAACACTTGTCAAAAACACTTAGCTATCTGTGCTTGCACTACTTCCTTCCTGAAGGTTGTTTCAGACAATTTATTTTGCAGATAATGAAAACAAATAGCGCACATCTATTTTTGTAAATAAGAATAAATTCCTAGAAAATTGCAGATCATAAAATAATTCTACTTTTCTGACAAAACCAAATTTGGTATTGTTCTAATCTATTATCATCAATAAAACTACCTTTACCTTCATTACTTAATAACGTGTCAATTTTCACATTAATGAAAAACGAGTCTGAATACTCCACCGTGACTATTTAAAAATTCTTCTCAATAATACACATAGTTATTAAGTAAAGACTTTATAATTCTATAACTTGTCAGTGGGATTTAGTATTAATGTGCAATCATTCCCCATCCTAAGATTTTGCTAAATGTGTCAGTATCTTCAGTCATACATACTTTAAACAACAACAAGACTGTTATCAAAGAAAGCTGCTGCAGTATGAAAGGTCACGATGTCATGTGAGCATATTTGTGATGACAAAACTGGTATGCTAGTTGTCACTTTAACTCAAGGCAGCATTGTTCATACTGAAAAGTGGGTGAGAGAATCAAACTTGTTACCCTTAGTAGGATAAGTGTAGGACTGTTTGTTAAATATTCCACAAGATGAATTTCCAATGGAAGACTAAAAAAACAACAACAAAAAAAACACACGAGGTTTTGTCATTGTTATGATTTATTGGTCAGATTCCCCACATGGAAGAAATGCATTTATACTTTACATACATCATGACAGATGAAACTGGCTTTCATATTTGTAAGCTAGGGACAATGGCAACTTTTGGGAAAAGGGGAAAGAGATGCAAGGTCCAATAATATTTCCTAAAAAAGACTATCACCAGAAGGCTATAAAAATAACTAATCAAGACTTCAGTACCAACAAAAAGATGTCTATGGTATAAAAAAGCTCATAAGATGCCCCAAAAATTGGACTTTAGTACAGAAATAGTCTAAGTCATGTACACGCCATAAAATCTTCCTCAGAAAATAGCATTAGTCTTTAGTTATTAAACTGCCCTTATAATTGTTTAAGCATATATAAATCAAATAACTTTGCTTGCTTAACAATGGTGGTTTACAAAAATTCTAGCTTAACAGTTTTCAGATGTTCTAAACTATGAAATTCACTAGACAGATCATTTACCCCTTTAAAAAACAAGAAATAGGGCATTTAAACCTCAAAAACTTAAAAGAAACACCACAATAGAAAAAAAAAAAACACTAGATTTAACAATACATCAGCCTCCATACATTTCATATTACATTTTAGATCAGTTTACGGCCAACATTTATTTCCTTAATTCCATAGTTAGCTTTCCCAAAACATTGTGGTAAAGAACAAAGTCACAAAACTTAAATAAACTAATTTGGAAATAGCTTTTTTTTAAAAAAAAAAACTGGTATGGTCAAATTTAAGCCACAACACCAATATATTTCTACACACAAAAGAAATTATTTTCTGGCACATGTTCATACGAAATAAAAATTAGACCTAAAATATTAATAAAGCTATAATGATTGGGTCTGCCAATACATTCTGAACAAAACCAAACAGTTAATTAACACTGAAGAGCCATGTCATACAAAGCTGCTTGTTCTATGCCACATGCTTAGTTAAAGAGAGGGGGGACTGGCAGTGAAGTAAACAAACTGGATGTTAGACAGCAGTCTACAAGGCAAGATCGCAGTGTTTTACCATACAACAGAGCTCTGCTGGAGCTAAGGCAGGGTTGGTCACCAATCCCATGGGGGTTATAAAGGGATCACACACACATGGTGGAATCTGGAAAAATATAATTTGTATTATAGAAAGACTGGTACATTAAGTTAAAACTAGCTCTTCACAGCCCCACCAATCAACAGAAAATAAAACTGCTGCTTATTACAATCAATTACACTATGTATTACTGAATACATTTTTTGATAGTCAAACACATAAGCTATTCATTTGCATTATGGAAGAATGCCTGCTGTTGCTATCTAAGAAAAACTAACATCTCAAAACCATTTCTTTCTAAATGATTACTGCTCATGGGATAAAAACACAATAATTTGTCCAAAATCTGATGATAGAATAATTAGAGATAAATTATCATTGCAGATATTTAGTAATGCGTGTAATAATAATTTTAAAAATGTATAAAGCCATATTAATAGACAATTGCAGATTTTTTTAAAAAATCTACAATAAAAAGGAACGGTCTTATGTTAATCAGTTATAACTAGCAGTGGTTAGAAAATGCCCTAGATTTTTTTTAAAAAAGAAAGGGCAAGTAGTACAGACTATTCTGATAAGAAAAAAGTAGCGATATAAACAAACACTATAACAATTCAAAATGGACCTCTTGACATAATTTAATAGTTTAGTGTGTGCAATATCTGGACATTATGACAAACTAATGGCAATGGTTTGGTTCCTGCCAATCATGTAAACTACCATTAAAAAATGTGAAGGATGAATTTACTCTCATCAGAAAAAAACCTAGCTTAATTTCATCCTATGGGTGTACTGGTACTGAATGTGAAATACTAGATATTTAGCATGTAGACTAGCAGAATATTGCTAATTTTGTAGTCCTGGGCAGTTATGTTGAGGCAAAAAGGTGATTAACAGAGGATACCGTGTAGTCACCCTGTTCTGCCAACCAATCTTACCATACCACTGTTACACCAAATTCAGCAGCCACACCCATTTATATACTTTTATTAAAAGGCACTTTCAATAAAATTAATTTCTGATTAGTTTTTTTTTTTTTAAATGTAACCACATTTTTTTTAAAAATAATTTTGTAATTTATTAAACTCATTAGTCTTAAAAACAAAAGAAAAATGTCATTAGCAAGGCTATTGCCAACCCTTCTGGAAAGTCTCGTCTTATTATTAAAGTTAATCTATCTTAACCCCCACCAACAAAACCAAACCAAACCTAATTTCTTCTTGTAGCGGAATACAAAAAAATATTAGCTACATTTTAAATTTGCATTTCAAATAAAATTTTGCACAAGTTTCAAGTTTTCAATATTTGACACGGAATCCTCAAAAATACAAAATTTAAAAAAGAAGAAAGCAAAAAGTGTTTGTAGGTCACTGGGAGGAGGAAGGGGCCAGGGTTAGGGTTCTTGTTGACAGGCCAAAGCTAAATGTAACAGAGAAGTCATCCCACCTTTAGAAACTTAGGTTCAGTGAGTGAAAATATGTAGGATCTGGTTTATCAATTTTCACAAAGCATTCCATAAAATGTTTTGTTTTCAAAACATCAGATAACACCTTGATCCAGCATGAATTCAGAGATTTGTTCCTGGAATCTGACAGTTCTAGATGTGTGCAAGAACCCTGTATACAGTAAGCTTTAACGAGTATTGGCAGGCTGCTATCTCAAATCCTTTCCAGGCTGTTTTAATGGTGTAGAGGGCTTATCTTCATTTTCCTAAATACAATTCTTCCAATGGTCTAGTTTCCTCTGGGTACTAAGGAATGGAAATTGTTCCAGCAGCAAATTTATTTGCTTTTGAATTATCTTAGACAACCATTGGATTTGAAATTTTTTATTGGTTTTGCTTGATTAAATCCACAACTGTTTGGACTTATGGTTGATGAGAAAACCCTTTCCATTGAGTACCCATAGTGACAGAAGTTCATCTCAACAGCAGCAGATTATGAACAGTTTTTGATGGTTAAGCTACCTAAGCTTTAAAAGAAAAGGTTAATAACCAATTGAAAGTTAGAGAACATTAACCCATTCTTCCCAAAATTTCTCTTACTCTTTTTCTTTCCACAGATTTAAATTGACAAGATGTCAACTTTGAATAATCTAAGCAACCTTTTCTGCACATACAACTGGCTGCTGCTAACATGCCAATAAAATCAACTGTGAAAAAACAAATAAATTTGGTGCAAAACAAATATTTGACAACACTCAAAATAGACGCCCTCAAGATTAAAATGTCTCCTACCAGAATTTGTATAATTACTATTTTAAAATTTAAATTATTTTACTTGTTATAGTTAAAGAATTTCTTCTCTGCTCCTTCACACTGATCAATTATACAGATTTGATCCTGCAACACTGGATTACAAAAGCTTTTATATCTATCTAAAGAGTAAAAAACAGAAGCTGCATTTGGTATTAAAAAGAACCCTTTCCATGTGTACAGTAATCCCTCACCACTCGAGGGAGATATCTTCCAGAGATTGCTGCGAATACTAAAGGCTTATGCAAAAATGAGGATAGGTTCCCAACACAAAAACCACCACATTTCGATAATAAATCTAATAAATCGATGTAATAATGCAATAAGTGAATAATATGTAACATAAATGTAAAATAAACTAAAAGCCTTTCACTGACCTTTTAATGACAATAATGATGGAGATGTTATGCTGATGATTTTGGTGTGAGAGGGGTTACTTTTTCCTGGTAAGCCATCACTGCAGCCTCAACTTCCCTTTTAATCTTCAGGCTACGGTCCATAGAGAGATCATATTCAAACATTTTGTCCAACAGTTGCTTGCTGTGTCTCAAGATTTCAGCCAGTGTTTATAAATTCAGTTTAGGTTTGTCTATCTCTTCATCAGTTTACATGGTTTCTGTTAGGTCCTCGTCAATCAGTTCCTCAGCATGCAACTCGATCAATTCTTCTACTGCCGCTGCTTCCATATCCTCAAAGCCCCCTCCAACCCTGAGAGCTATTTTCATAATTATCTTGACCCCTTCATCAACAAATGGGGAAACCAGTGAAATCATTCATTACCTCCTTCCTCCAACAGGCGTTAATGATTTATGCTTTTAGTTCATGAAGCAACTTCTTGATGTTAGTGATGCAGTCAGCAATATTGTACTCCTTCCAACACTGCCTAACACCAAGTGTTGTATCATCTTCCATCGGACTACGAATGCGACCGAATGTGCACCTTGTGCAATAGGCCTTAAAACTAACTATCGCACCCTGATTGAGAGGTTGGATTAAGGAAGTCATGTAGGAAAACCACCTCCACATTGGAATTAGCTAACTGCAGGGTATATGGATAGCCTGGTGCATTTCCAAAGACGAGGAGCATTTTCAAAGACAGTCCTTTTGGCAGCAAGATATTTTTCCACATCTCAGACAAAACAGTTGTGAAAACTATTTAAAAATAAAACTGCAGTGACCCAGACCTTTCTGTTGGAGCACAAAAAAGAGAGAGTGGGGGAGCAATGCTTATTCTTGCCTTTCAATGCACAGTTCAGCAGCATGTGCTTTATGCAGTCACCCAAAGCGTTAGCTCTGAGCCATAAGGCAACCAGGGATAGGCTCTCCTCTTTCTTGGAGATTAATGTTCTTCTCACCAGGCAGTCTCATCGGTGTTAAACACTTGTTCTGGTTTGTAACCCATCTTTTCAACTACACTGAACAATAGAAAATAACTTTCCATCTGCTCCTGAGGTATATGCAGGTGTCCTTTATCAAATCAAGCAGCTGATTCCAAATCTGAAGTCAGAATTAACCCATCCCATCAGGATTTGTAGATACAGAAAAATGGCGTTTTCAGCCATTGTTTATTAATAAATCAAGCACATTGCAAAATTGCAGAAAATAGATTCATTTCACAATATAAACACATTGAGCTTATGGATAACAGTTACTGTACAATATACAAACACAGTGAACAACATAAACATGTTGTACAAAGTGTACATTAAATGTTAGAAATATTTTGAGTACTTGATTTTATGTTGGTGAATAGCAGTGGTTTGTTTCTGAAGAAACCAATAACAGCCTCCCTACATGTTGGAGTTGAATCTCCCCTGATAGAGGGTCTCCATTGCCTGTGTGTGTTGGTAGAACCTCTCACCATGCTCATCGCTCACAGCACCATGGTTGGCTGGCAAGGAATCCAACTTCAGCGACATACGGCAGCCCATTTCTTCAAAGGCTTTCATCATGTCTTGAACCAACTCGCCATAGTTGTCTGCTTTGTGGTTCCCAAGGAAATTGTCGACTACCAGTTTGAAAACCTCCAGTGGGTTAAGCCTCGACTGGAAGACTGGATCGGAAAATAAACCACGAGTTTGTGGTCCGATCCTTCAACACTTATCGCCTTTACAAAGTTCTTTATATGCAGTGGTGGAAGAAATATTCTTTGTGGACGTACCAGTGGCACATGTTGCTTATTGAATTTTCTTGGAGTATGGTCTGTTCTTGATGGCCATTCTTGGATCTTACAGCTGACCTGCATTCTCTCGGCTACTCCCAAGCACAAAAGCATGTGTATACATGTAAGCAGGCAACCAGGAGGTTCTCCTGCGTAGTCTGCTTTTTGTATACAGTGCTAAAAACATCATCCAAATATATGACATTAGATTTCCATTTAGTTCTGTAACCAAAAATCCTCACATATTGGGTTAATTCTGATTTCAGATTTGAAAACAGCATACTCGAATTAGTCCAAGACACTTCTCCCTCAGCATTAAATTGGTTGTTGTCCAGCGTTATCTTACGAAGTTCAGGAGAGCAATCCATTACTGCATCATGGTCTGCCAATGTTGCTTCATCCACCAACTTCACATTGTGTAGGCTGGACCTCTTCTTAAAGTTTTGGAACCACCCCCTTTACTTTCACTGAATGAAGTGGCCCTTCCAGCACTATCCCCTTCACCACCTTATGCTTTCATAAAGTGTGTGTACAAGCTTAAAGCCTTATGAATTCACACGCACTTGTTTCTGAGCCATATCCTCAATCCAAAAGCTTAATGCCTTTTCCATTATTATGGGATCATGAGTCACACGATATTTTGGCACTAGATGGGAGGGCTGCACTAAGGTCACTTGCAAACTTATCCAGTAATTCAACTTTCTGGCCTAACATCACATTCTTCTCCCTTTTAGTTTTGGATCCACTGCTGCACTATCACTCACTTTTTTTTTAGGGGCCATGATTAACAGAATGACAAACTAGTTATTTTAAAGGCTTTATACAGTAAACACTGCACGCAAGCATATGCAATGCTGCAGATGTAATACTCCTCCTCGAACTACAGCAGGCTATAAACTGAGGAACGGACTACGTGGCCAGGAAAATGGAGTGCTGCACACTGAACACATGAAACTGCAAATTGGGAGTTAGTGTAATGATGTTATTTTATTTCTAAATGACTAAAGAAAAAGCCCCATTTTCCTCATACAAAAATTGTTATTTATATATATATATATATATATACAGGTAAAAAGCAAAGCAAAGACTAGTTGAGAAGCCTGGCCCCCACAAAAAGTATCTTCAGTTCTTTAGTTTTGAACTCAATTAAATGAGCAAATTAAAGATCCTCACTCACCCAAACTAATACAACTATCAAAACAAGGACAATACAACTGATCCTTTTCTTTTTTTTAAAGTCATTGCTAACAGTACTAATATCTCATTTATTATATACTATCATGCATCAGTATGACGAGAGCAGGCAGGGACACAGTTGAGGTGGTTTCCCATCATCTTCCTCAATACAGGTGGGCGTGCAACAAAAACCTGTGCAGCCAACTGAGAGAACTTTAGCAGTTCAGTAGTCTATCACATCTTCGATTTGTATTTTAACGAAAACCTGCTATTCTGAATGTTACTGGTACAGAATTATACAACCAAACAGCTGTCAATAATTCATAAAAAGCTAATGATCAGTTTAGTAGAAAGAACCTTTTAAAAAGCTGTAAGTCTAACCATCGCCAACACGCTCATTTGTTTACACTGAACCATCAAACAACAAACAACAAAAACTACGCTACTTAATCTTTGTACTCATTAAAATAAAAAAGACCATCACCAGACAGCTGATTTAGAAACCAAATGTTTCTCTAGTTCAGTAAATATAAAACTTGTTAGAAATTTGTAATATATATATAAGTATGTCATTCATGCACATTTCTGCTATTCATCAAATCAAATCATCATTCCATACCCCCAACACTTCAGAATGGGCAGGCAGAGGATTACATTTTTGGTAAGCAACCTCTTAAGTTAAGTGATAACTTCTTTCATGAATGCTGTTGCTACCACACATCCACCAACTATCATCAGCAAAACCACAAAATTAGATTATGCTTTGAAATATGCAAATTACCCTTAATACATATCAGTAGTATGAAGTCTATTGCAACATTTCTGCTGAAATTCTATGGTTGGTTGCTCTTTAGAGATCATTCTGAAGAAATCATGCTGTAGAAAAATGGTTTCTTTTGGCAAGGGTGACAAGAATACAATCTCATTTAGTAAAGGGTTATAACCCAGAGACCCGGCCAGTCTGACAGTACCTTGTTAGTGCCTTAGAAATGATACTGTGATGAAATTATATTAGGAAGCAAAGAAAAAATGCATTATTCCTTGAACCATCCTGATAGAAATGAGCTACATCATTTTGCATTAAGTGATGCCCAGGCACTCCTAAAGTGACTTACACCACATGGCCATATACAAAGATGTACATAGATTAAGTGGAAGGAGTGATCTGCGCAAGAGTTTGTCCTCTTCAACCAGAATATGGACATGTTAACAACATACCATACAAGCACTACAGACTTTTTTTTTTTAGGAGTATATTTTGAAATTGTGCTCCCACTACTAAATGTAAACAACAATTTGTTCAAACTAAATACCAGCCTACTAAAGTGTTGTCACATATTATGCACTTCACATGTCTGTTACCAAAGGTATCTGAATTTCATAGATCCAGAATTAATTTTGCTAAATTAATCAAATAAATAAAAGATCAGAGAAGATAAGATAAGTTATCTAAGTGGACTTTTAAATACTGCTTTGTTTTTATATCATATACTTAATAAATTACAATAGACTGGGGTTTCCACCAAAAATGATTAATTTGATAAATATACACAGTATTGGAAATAATTAAAACAAGAAAAAATAGGTATAAAATGCAAATAGACCATAACAGAAATGCATGTGTAAAAAAATTAAATGCTACATAGCAGTCATGTGTTGACATAGTACACTGTCTGCATGACAACCAGAGTCAGGAAGTGCCACACGTGCAGGAAGGCTATAAAAGCATAGGCAGTGATGTGGTGAATACTAAGACTCCTGAGAAAGAAATATCACACAGGCATATAGAAATCAAAGTCTTAGCTAGTGAAGGATATCCCATGTGGCAGATTGTAGACTGACTTCATGTTTAGGAAGATTCTAAGAAATACATACAAAAGTGGTACTGTTGATAAAAGACATGGTTAAGGAAGCCAGCCGGCCCAAACTCTTAGTGGAGACCTTACAAATATGAGAGTCAACATTTCTTTGAAAACATTAAGATACTAATTTGCTCAAAGTGGTTTCAATAGATGTGTAGCTGCCCAAAAGCCTTTGTAGAGGGGCAACCAAATGGCAGCAAGGCTGAAATGAGCAGCAAAAATAAAATAGTGGGATAACCAAACCTGGAGGGCAGTTCTCTTTTCAGATGAGTGCAGGTGTTTGGCAGTAATCAATAGTAGTTTGTTTGAATGCAGACTGAGAAGCAGTATAATAGTATACAACAGCTACAGTGAAGCATGGAGTGGATCAATACAAGTGTGGTAATGCATATTAGCCAAGGTGTCAGATTTGCATAAAATCAAAGGATACTGACAAGCAACAAGTGCAGAAAGGTTCCTTTTCATCATGCTATTTACTAAGGAAGGCATCTTATTAGGCAAAGATTAATCTTCCAACATGACAATGACCCAAGCATACTGCCAATGTGATGAAAAACTATCTGGATCATAAAGAGACTGATGGTACACTCACAAAGATGCCTTTGCCTGCACAAGTTCTAATATGAAAAATCACTGAAGCTATCTGGGTTTATATGGATTACTGAAAAGTTAAACAGCAATCAAACATTTTGGATGAAATGGAAAGTGCTACAAGATATTTGGAACAACATTCCACAGGATGTTTGCTCTGTATAAAAAGGCTCACATTCCATATACCAATGCATTGTATGTTTCTTAATGGCTATTACTCATTATTTGCACATATCCTGTCCTCCAATGATGATTTCCAATACTGTACATGTTAAATGAAACAATAGAGCAAATAATACTGTCTAAAAAGTTATAGGATTAAGAAATCTGTAATATGCCACCCCTGATGTATCTGTGTACCTAAATTCAGACTAAATACTGGGTCATAATTTAGATTTTATCAGTCTGAATAAATTAAAAACTAAAATTTGACCCACTAGAAATTGTAAATTAGCATACATAACTGCTCTCCATTACAAAGTGTTTCTTCTGATTAAACATTATGATCTCTTATAATTTTGTCATTACTGAGTTTTTTTCATATTTAATAATCTTCAGCAAAAATGTGAAATGATAGAAAACAAAGATAATATAAGTCAACTATAACTACCAAATTAAGACTGAAAGAAATTCACTATCTCTGCTAACACTCATTTATGTATGCAAGTATTAAACATTTTATCTTTGAGTCTACATCAATAAATACAGTATTAACCAAGTTTAACTTTACCTATAACAAGTTTAGAAAGGATAGATACCTAAATGCAAAGCAAAGCTCAAGATTGGCAGTGAGCAAACATGGAAAGTGCAAAAAAAGTTATGGACCTTCTTTAAGTGAATTCTGTAGAAAGTTACATTTTTCAAAAACAAAATATTCACTTTCATAATAAACTGCTGCAAGACATTACTGGTTTATTCAAACAAATAGAAATAAATTTCTCCTTGCCCGTTTAGATAATAACTAATTTTCAATTGTATCTTTACCTTTCTACCTAGTTTATTGTTCATGTACCAAAACCTTAGTATAATGTAAATTTGAGAGAGAAAAAAACAAAATAGCACATGCACAAGCTCTCCAGAAATACGCACTTGCTGCTACTTTATAGTGTCAGTAGTAAAATAACAACACTACACAGCTGGCAACTCCTAAAATGTGAACTGCATGTAAACACATTTACGTAAGCATTTTTAAACCTGGCTATTTTCTTTTTTTTGAATTTAGCAACACTACTACAGAACTATTTTCTTAACAGCACTCGAAACAAACAACTCTAGTCATGCCTAAAATATACCCTTTGATCAACCACCAGAATAAGGTTTCCCATGACAGTTTCAAGTCTTGTTTAAGAGATGCTAAAAAGAAATCTATTGCAAATCAATTCAGCCTGCTCGCTCACTGCCTGCCATTAGTTAATTGCTTTCTTTCCAGAACTCTTGGGCACTTTATACTTGGCATTCTAATGTCATATCATTTAAAAATTCATCTGTATAAAACAGTTACACTCAAAATTAACTTACATTTACTAAAAAGTTGTTTGTAACATGGCTAGTTAGATCATTGTCACTAATTGGAATCCCCAAGGAAACTACTGCATAATCATTTCAAGAGAGCAAGCAAACCAGAAAAATTTGTAGTATCATTTTTTGTTTTTTGTTTTTAGAAAGCATAATAAAACATCTTCATAACTGATTCTTTGTTTGATTTATAACAGTTTTGATACAAATTACAAATGTAGGATACATTCAATTTACTAATGTCATCAGTTGTTTGCTGTTGCATGTCCAAAGTGAGCGTTGCAACAATTGCTTTGGTTTTATTTCTGCTGCTTATAATGGCAGAATCTGGAAATAGGACTTGACCAAGCTGCACTCAGCCACACACACATTAATAAAACTTGTCACTTGTAAATATTGGACAGTCATAGATGACAAAAAAGCTAGCAATTGGCACTTTTTTTTTTAAGTTCACACATCACCAGTGACACTCTCTCACTATGTAAGGTGTTTACCTAATATGTCAAAAGCACAAAAGTATGAACCATCATTTTTAATATGCAATCACAATGCCATAATTTAATCCTTATTTTCATGATTCAGCCAATCGTGTTGTAGGAAGATTAGATCTTTCATAGGCATTACTAACCAGAATATAAGAATTTTTTTTCTAGAATTCTGAGAACATTGTATCAAAACTCCACTTTCATTCAACCTAAAGATTTTTTTTTCTGTATAAGTTTTTGACAGAGAAACAAATGTTGTAAACAGAAAATACATCTAGTCAGTGAAGAAAAATGCTTGGGGAGAAAAAAGGGACAAAGAAATGAAATTTTGTATTGATACAGTATTTAGAAAGTAACAAGACTACAAATTGTGATTATGTGGCAAGTGAAGAAAATTGAAACTGAGCGAGCATTTTTTGTATTGCTAAATCAGTGTTAACATTGTCTTAAAATATCAACAAATATCTCCAGAGCTTTATCAATCAGGGACCTAGAAACAGAAGGCATTCCATACAAATCATGATTTAGTCACCTGAAAAATTTGTCAAATACTCTAAATTTCTTCTCAAAAAAAAAGTTAGTGCATGTTTGATAGTAAATTAATGTCGTTCACTATACCTTGAAGCATCAATATAGGAAGTCTGCAACATATGGATGAAAAACTGAGAATTACATTTTAAATGTGATCTGAAGTACTTCTTATATAAAACTGTTCACCACATAGTTGCACTTTGGCAATCTCTAACCACCATATTAATTGCATCAGCTGGCAAAAGTATATGAACACAATACTTGCGTAATCAATCTGACTTTTCTTTATATTATGACTCAACCAATACTCATTATCACCAAGTTTGCCAGCAACAAGAACATCTACGTTATGCATTTTAAAGTCAAACTGAATGACATAAGACTGATATTCAACCCACAAAGAATAACAAATAGAAAATATCACTTGAAATTGCTGATGGCTGAAACTTCTGAGCTAAACAATTGTTAGTCCTACTGTCTAGTTATTAGTGAAACTGTCACCTCCAAGCCATAATATAAACATATCTTTGATATCACATTTCCCATTCTGATGTCTATGTGAACATGTTTGATAATGCCAAATGTATTATTAATGGAAGCCTCTCTAGATTTCTTGTTTCTGAATTGGCTAACTACACAAGTATATTGTAGTTTTTCATCAGACAGTACCAAAGTACACTATTTAAACCTCATTTATATTGTTATTAGGAGTACTGTATTCTTCTTGATATTGATTCACAATTTTTATTATCTTGCTTTGTAGCCAACTCTTTGAAGATTTGTGCAAAAGTAACTTCAAAGTGTCATGTCCAACCATCATTTCAGGAGATAAAATGAGAGATAAAATCAAGGCTCAGTTTTATTGTTTTTCACTCTAAATCACTATTCAGGTCACCATGTTCATGCTTGCTATGTTGGTCTACACTTTTACTTGTATTTGCTTATTTAAAATTTCAAGATATGTACAAATTCCTGACTATCAGCGAATGAATAATTACTTAGTAAATGTATAGATTCCAATTAACATACATCAGAACTTCAAGTCATTAGATCAGTTTTTTGGCTGAAGATAAATGTTAAGTTAAAAAATTTTTAATAAGCTATGTTGACTGCCACAGAGGCTCGTTTTTCCTGCATTTAATTTCCTGGAAACTAACAAAATCAAGCTTGAATGTCAATACCAGAAGGCTGGGCCAAAAATAAAGCTTTCACTAAGCACACCATTGCAATAAACAAATGTAATTTGCAGTACTTTGAGGATAAAAAAAATTAATGATAATAAAAAACACACTGCAAACCTTTTCTGCCAAACATTTAAGATGAACCTAGTAATTTCGAATATTAAAAATAAGTTTCTATTTTCCTGATTACTAAATTCACACGAGAGCAATTTTAATGAATCAGTGAACTTTCCACAGTTGGTGAGGTGTAATAACAAAATATATCTAAAAACAACCAACCAAGCAAGCATTTCAAAAATCAAACCATTACTGATGTGGTTTTGTGATTGGGCATATGCTATTAATTGAATAGTATTTAAATAATGCATTTTTAACAGAGAGAAAGAAACTACAGCTATAAAGTTGATGTACTGTACTACTACTAGACAATGAGATTCAAACAGCAAACCATGGCCACCATTACAATTACAGTGAGTGTTTGAGTCCAGAGATGAAATAAGCAGTCATTTTGACTGCACACCAGCAGTTGCGTTCAGCTAACTAAAATATGAAAGCAAGCGAAAACAGATTGGTTTAAATGCAGTCTTAGTTTTTGCCAGTCAGACGTCTAGTCACAGCATAGCTAACAACTGCCAATATACAAAATCTAGGAACTATAAAATAACACCTACATTACATTCCAACCAAAAAATGGATAAAACCCAACACGTTTTAGTAGCTTCTAACATGTGGAACTTTCCCACGTTCTTCAAAAACAATAATTAAAAAGCTATTTGACAATTGACAATGTCACACTGCCCGCTCCCCCACAGGTCATTAAATCTGAACCCTAGAATTTATCATTTTAGAAGCCTAGTTTTGTTTCTGCTTTTTAAAAAAAAAATCTTAAAAGGAGCTCATATGATTTTGATTATTCATGTCTAATTATAGAGATGAAGTTCATATTCCTTTACATTTTAAAACCCTTTAAATGCACTCTGATCAATAAGTCTCACACAACACCACCTAAAGCTCATCAACAGCTTACAAATTGTAATGGTACTCACGGCCATCTGTTGTGCGTCCTGTGCAAAGCACCGTTTCATTCTTTCAGTAATTATCTTTTCTGCTTTTGACATAGAATCCACAGAACCTTTTACAGTGATTACACGATCAATAAAATAATTATTCATGTTGCTATCGGTGATACTATAGAAAGAAAGAAGAAAAAAATCAGTTAGGAATGATATTACCAATGATAAAATCTTGACAACTTTCAAAGCATTCTAAAGACGGAGTATTAGAATCATTGCAGGCACTGATAAAAAGAATCCTATCAACTAAGAATACCTAGCCTAAAACGTTAAAAATAAAGTGACAGCTTTCATCTCTGCTGGACTAGATAATTTTCATCTTTTAACATCCATTTCACAGACCTTAATGAAATCTATGACCCCTTTCCCAAGAACTTTGTGAATACCTTTTAGTCTTTGAGCCAGATATGGTCAACAGTACCATTCAGTAGCACTAAACAGGAATGGTACCACTTAATTCAGATGCTCAAAAAGTATCTATTTTTCTAAGGTGGACAGACCTTCCAGATGAGTAGCTTTTACTATTTAAGAGAGAAGCAAATGTGAATTCATATCCATGTATAAAAATACCCATGAAGTGTTAATCATACACCGTATTGTGCATCATGTAAATTGCAGTCCTAATTTATACAGATGTTAGACTTTTAACAATAATATTGGATTACAGGTCTTCGTGAAATGTAGTACACTAACTAGAATGTGATTCAATGACACATCCAAACTAGGAAGAAATCAGAAAAGACTATACTAAAGGTATACTTGGAATGCATTCCTTTAAAAAATGTGATTCAGTGTGTTAGGTGGTCATGGTAAGTTGTGTTTCCTCAAGTTGTTAGAAGACTCTATACATCAAAAAGTATTTAGACAAATGGGAAAATAATGGATCTTAAGTGAATAACTGTTCACCATGCTTTGTAAGTTCATGTGCCATATATACAAAACAATGACTTGTGACTTAAGTTGTTGAGGGGAGGAGCAATACTGAATCTGGGCAGCTTCCACCATGTAAATACTGTTTATACTTATGAGAGAGCTAACTACTCAGCTACAATATAGCAATGAAGCTTGATCAATAAACCTAAGATACACTGCCCTTCAGGTCATGGATGAATATTGAACAAAGATGGAACATTGTGTATCAAACAGAAGAATGAAACACCTGATGTTATCATTGAAATATCTTTTAAGTACCTAAGTGTGTGCAAGTTACTAAATTGTATGTGCCTTGCAAATGAATTAATGAGCAGACTCCTGCAAAATTACATCTTGTGACAATATGCAAGAGAAAGATGTGATAGAATTTGACACCTCTGTTGACAATGAATAGAAAATAAACAAATTAAAAACAATAACTGCATCTCAAATATTTACTGTAACAAATAGGAAACAAAATAATGGTTTAAGATAACATTCAAATAAATCTATTGATACATTTTATGTAAAATAATACAATCATCACAAAATATATGAAAATTTTTTGTTTTAGAAGGTAGTCATGCCACCTGAATATCATAAATACATCTAAAGTATTAATGTTTGATAAAATTAATAATAATATGATGGATATTGAAACTATGCTTTTTTGTTGTTTGCAAGACAAATGGATGGCCTTAAACTGATGTTGATTCTGATCTTAAGCTACTTCTGAGAAAGGTCCACCCACTTGATCAAACATCTATAGACATATCCTAACGTAAAGAAGTTCATAAAGTTTTGTGCCTATGACTGGTACTGACAACTCCATTTTTGTTATGCTGGCTCAAGGATTGTCTGATGAACAAAAACACTCTCATGCATATAATGTGCAGTTTTCACAATACAAGACTAAATAGCTATTAAGTTCATAAAAATAGAATCCCAAAAGTCTTCTATTGCACAAACCTTCAATATTGCAGCAACTATATTACTGCATAGTGTGTAGAGCTAAAGCCAAAATGACTGGTTGCTTGACTGACAAAGCAAGTAGTACACAACCAAACCAGCTAACTTCAATATCAGCTTTTAAACTGACAAAACAATTTATAACACACTGAACAAAACAATATAGAAACATTTTGCATGAGACCCCTAATATGACTATTTACAGTGGCCTTGGTCATCGTAGGTGTTGCAAAATTCTGTCAACCCGAGTCTTTTATTGCCTGATAATACTATTGCTTCAAGTGTTGCATGTGGCTCCATGTCTAGGTGATGTATCCACAAGTCACAACATTGTCAGATGATTCAAAATCTAACAATTGAAAAATTGGGTATAGAATCTGTCACTTCAATGAAAACTTACTGATAAACAGCAATACCTAGCCAAAGCTGGGATACTGACCAGAAGTAAACAAATGCGGCTGTTGAACTGTATTTAAATGGTATTTACAAATTTTGGCAAAGTAGAGAGAACCACAGTACTAAATGATACATCACCTATTTGATTCAACACAATCACAATATCTTGGCATGTTTCATCTAAGACAAATTGGAACAATTCTGTGGTGCCCAATCTCTGACTAGAATACAAAATTGCCTACATTCTGCTAAGATACATGATAGATCCCCAGTATTTCAGACATCAAAATGGGTTAAGACTCATTTGCACTAGACTTTAGCAGACTGGAGCCAGGTTCTCTTCTCTGATGAGTGTAACTTCAACCTTCACTTTACTGACTATAATGTGATAGTGGGTGAGTGACCACAAAAAGAACTGATTCCTTTGATGGAACTGTTATAGGTCAACACTACACCATTTGTACAAAGTCAGAGTAAACAATTCACTTTCATGGACAATAATGCAATAGCCCATCAAGCAAGAATGTTCATGAACAGAGGAAACTATGTGAAGTCTTCCAAAGCCTGCTTGTTTTCCTAACCTAAACACCATGCAACACATCTGGGATGCATTCTCAGAAGCACCAAACTATGATCACATGCTCCTGGTACCATTTCAGAACTGCATAAAACTTTGATAGAGTGGAACATACTGCCATGTCTGGTAAAAAGCATGAGACAAGTGCTATGCTTCAGTACAAATCAAAGATGACTATGCACACTACTAAAGGCTGTGACTTTAGGGTATACAGGTAGTGACTATTTGTTGTCATGGCATCACTAAATAAGTCCAGATATTGCACAAAATGAACTGTCAAACTATGGTCAATTTTTTTTGTTTGTGCTAATGTTTTATTCTTAATAAATTTATACAGTTTATATCACAATATCACTATATTGCTTTGATCAGTATATTTATAATACAGGGATCAAAATTAAATTTTAAATGTGGAATCATCTAAGCTTTACTTTTGGAAAATCAAATCATATATTACAACAAATTAAGTTGGCACATCTTCTCCAAGAGTAAACAAACAAACAACAAAACTTTACATTTTAGCAACATGCATACAAATTAACCAAAATAAATCATGTCAATGATATGAACTGAACAATAAACACTGATGACTGACAAGAGCAGTACATGCTAACCATGTGGATGCAGCAGGTGGAAAAATGCTGTCTACTTTCCTGAGGTAGGTCAAGTAAATAATTAAGTTTATAGAGCATTTGATAGGTTCAAAATTTTTGCACGCTTGCATTAGATTAGTGGTACTTTGTAGAGCCCTAATTTAAAACTCTTGAATATTTTCTGTATTAATGCACACCTGAAAGCAAATGGTTAAACACTGATAGGTCCAAGATGCTTTAAGCCAACAAATAAGGCCTAATCACCTATCATTTAACATTAGACAAACAGTGAAAAAACTCTTTTTTAATGGTTTGCCCCCCCCAAACCAAATAAATATTTCCATGCTTTTAAATGCCTGCCAAAGTCTGACAAATATAAATTTAAAACTTCCTGCTCTGACCATGAAAGTTCAAAATTGTGACAACAGGCAGACATCAATAGGCACAAATCAAATTCTTAATTAGAACATCATTATCTTCTGTTTTTAATCTTTTCCAGAGCAGACAGTTTTATATGCTTAAAAAGGGCAGACAATTTGCAAAGTGGGTGCACTAAAAGCTCCTAACTGGTTGGAATTATTAAAAACAACATACTAAGAAACATGGAATAACCCAAATAGCATGACTTAGTACATAGTTCAATAAACCAAACAAAAAGAAAATGTGTCTGGAGAATGAAAGAAAAAATTAAATTTATAGTGTATAAAGTCAAAACTGGAATGAAATCACTCACTTCCAGAAAGTGGTCAGTCACTGGTCAATGACCACTTACATAGTTGGTGAAACACCTCACCCTGCACAGTGGAACAGTACAGAACTGGCAGTAAAAGTGAGTTTCTCTTCCACAACCAGAAGGGGTTTTGTGACCACCCCGAGCACAGCATTAAGTCTTCTTTCCTCCATCCTCGCCAGAATGTGACATCCTTGTTTGTTTGGGCACCAGACTATCACTATCTCTTTGTAGGCTTCAGTTTCCTGGAGCAGAAGCCATCCCTCAGACCTTTAATAGTTTAGGGATTTTTGCTACCGTACATTTCGCTTCCAGTTATTGCTACTAGGTCATAACACTACCAATTTTTACTTCAGGATCTGTTGTTTTATAGAAAAACTTTAATGGTTGGTCATTCAGGTTACCAGTTTACCCACTGGCATAAAACCTCTCTTACTGTCAAAATTACCTCTTCAAAAGGGCTTCCTTTCAAAACATTAAGTAATCATTGTAGGTGCAATGTTTTAAACAAATCTTAGAGTATTTAAAAACATTTCATTATTCAAGATTTAAAATCACAATACAAAGATGAAAATTTAAAAATTCTTTCAAACCATGGGCAATTCCACAAAGAAAATCAATTTAACCTGCAGGGTCATACATATGTAACAAATTCATGACATGATGGTTGACATATCTACAGTGTTTCCATGGTTATAGTGTACCAATTCAGTCCTAGCCAAGGCTGTAATCAGGGTCCAAATGTTGGGATGGACCTTTGTGACTGAACTTTGAAAGGCATTGTGAAACCCCTCAATGTTGTTGTGTGTAAAGCATGCCATTTTCAGTGCATGCATGAACATTCCAGGAAGCGATGGGGAAAATATGTTCAAAACATTTTCTATGACCACAACCTTGCTCTCTTCCAATGTAATAAGTCTCAGAATATGAAAATTTCTTGGGGAAGATCATCATCCACAAGAAAAACAATCCATGACTTTGCTAACAGGAAGGAAAGCAAGTGCAGGGAACATCTAATTTTTAGACTAACCTCATTATCTTAAATGGTAACTTGGCCTAAGCTTATGCTGACTACCTTTTGGTAAACATTTTGTGAAAGATTGAACAAGCAACACGCTACCGATGCACCAGGAAAATTGGTAGAGGAACTTTTGACAGCAGATTTTTCAAAATCCATCATCAAGGTATCTAGTCTTATGTTAGGACGTAGATCTTTCAGTTTAGCAAATAATCAATATAAATGGCTTGCATTTTGTCAGGGTGAAAAGCAAAAAGTCATGGAACACTAAGGTTGCCAGTTTGAATGATCAGGGTGTACAAATGACAGTAAACGTATGGGTTGTATTTAAAGGTGCCAGCCCCTGCCCAACTTTTGATCTCCTCAAGATTATCAAAACCAGCATCTCAAACATCAAAATTTGGGTGGTCATCTTCACTGCTATCAAACTGCAGAAACTGATCAACATAGCCAAGTTTGTAATATTCATCAGGAATAGCATAGCCATATCATCCCTTAAAAATGGCAGGAGTATTTTTCATCTTGCCACCAATGCCAAATATTGTGACTAATTGAAGAGGAAGATGGCAATTCTGCCAAAGCACATTCATTCAAATTAGTGGTCACCTTGGAAATGACAGATCGAGCAGCATTTTGTGTGACAATTGATTTTATTTTTATGTCAGCAATTCTTTCCTTTTGCAGCTGTAGTATCATGATTTTACTCACCTACACTCTTAACAATCTTGCATTCTTCATCTTTACAGGTATGCATCCCTGCTTTACAAAAACACCTTTTGCACATACAGTTGCTTTGAACCATCAGCATTTCTTTTTTGTTTCTCACAGATGTAGTTGAAGTCTTCAACAAGTTTTTTCCCATTACGCAATGAAGTGATTAGTTGAGGTACAACTGAAGATGGGCTACAAAAATTTGTAATTTCCACAATTCAGAGGACAAAGGAACAACATACTCTCTTTGACATACAAACAATAATTACCCAAGACCTGGAATAAATCAGTTGTATTTATTTTTTGAGTCAAAAAGTGGTCAGAGTAGAAGTCTGTATCTTGTCTTTGTATGTGATAATTTATATGTATCATGTAAATTTATATATTTAGTATGATAGATATATAGTGAAAAGTGGTAATACCAAAACAAGGAAAGAAAACAGAAGTCATTTTTATACCCTGGACTTTGAGTGTAATCTGGTGTAAAAAATAAGAGATCAATAGTTCCTGAAGTAAAAACTGCTGGTGATATGACCTAATAGCAAAATGCCCAGTAGCAAACTATCCAGTCACAGCCTGAAGCCTTTGTGGGTTTAGCCACATTGAGGAGAGGTCTAATCTTAAGTAGTCAGTCTCTGTTAGCAGAGACAGATACCCAAACATTGTCTCAGAGATGCCAGTAGTAATTCATTTTCCTGAATCTCTTTAATGGCGTGACCTTTGACACCTCCTGCCATGTTCAGTCTGTTGTCTGTACTCCAAAAAATTGTTGATGGATGGAATGAAAGGCCCATTGTTACTTGTTTACCATGCACAATGACAGTTCCAATCTTCTCAGTGGTAGTGCCTGTCCAGGTGTTATCTGGTGTGCTGCCTGCCTGCCTCTGCATTTGTGCAGCATACTATTTTCTGCCATGTGGTAGGAAAAAAATCTTCTGAAATGAGTTGACAAGTCAACTGGCTTAGTGTCAGAGACTAATCTTCAAACAGACGGGATGTGAAAACACTGTCATGTTGATTGCTCGCAGATAACCTGAATTCCACTCAAACCCTCGTTCATCATGATTATAGACATCAAACACATTCTGTGATTTGTTTGAATCATTGTCAGACAAGGTGAATGAGAGATCCAAGGTTTGTATGCTTTAAACCTGTATATCATCAAAAGGAAATGATTTAGTATCAGACTGATTATTTTATCACTAATACAGAGTTCACACAGGTAGGTACATGTTTGTGACAAAAAGTGGCACAAACAGACAAAGTTATTATGTGGACCAACATCCTGTGTGTGTGTGTGTGTATGTGTGTGTGTGTGTGTGTGTGTGTGTTGACTATAGTATAAAATGGAAGCAATCATCAAACACATTAGAGTCTGGCTGAAAGTGGCTGACATGCCCAAGAAAAGATTATTAAGTAAAATTGTTACAGATGGAAAAGAATTAAGAGGGTACCGCTGGATTTTAATCCAGGCCTTTGAATGGGTTAAACAATCTTGGAATGAAATTAGTTACCTGGATACAACTATGTGAGAATCTGACTCCTGCATCATATCTTTTATCACTTTACCACGTTTTCCAATCATTCGTCCACACAGACTGTTTGGACACAGTACCCTCAATGGACATTCCCTAGAACAAAACAAAGCTATCATTTTCAAGGTTTTTCTTTTTTACTTTATAAAATTACCAACAGAAAAAGTATGCTAAGCAATGAAAACATGTTAGAATATAATAAAGTGAGCAGTTAGCAATTTTCACATTGTCTGAAGTATTTAAGAGTCTTTTCAACTTGTTACAAAATTCATGTTCAATCAAAAGAAAAATTCTGCCTTTCTTACACACCTGGCCACTAAAGAAAGACCACCCGCCACCCCGAATTCCTTGATTCTATACTAACACTGAAATCTTTAAGTAAAACCTAAATTGAATGAACATTATGATTATTTAGCAATAAATTGCTCTCCCCTTTTAACTTAAATACTGTACAAATTAAGAAGCACCACTATCTATCTAATTGTCTTTCATGATCTTATTGTAATAGCAAAAATAAAGCTTAACTTTCAGCAGTTCTACTGCTACTTCTCCCAAAATAGATAAATTCACAAGACAGTCAAAATGAAAATGGTACTAATTAGAACATTTTTTATGCTGCTTTGATTTCCTTCAATTTGTTACTATATAATAGCTGTTTTTGTTGTCTTCCACCTCATCCCACCAATGAAGAAGAATGTATTTTCAGGAAGCTTTCTTAGCAAAGGCTTTATTTACTATGCATTTGACCACATTAATGGATGCAGATTCATCAGGATTACAAGTTAGCCTTATTTTCATGATTAAACTGTTTGATAAACCTATTTTGAACAAATGTAACAATATTAAATAAAGAAACCTGTAAAATTAACTAGTAATTTTCATTATCAATGAGTTTCTGGTGTATCAACTTTCCTTGTACAGCAGATGGATATTAGAAAATGTTTTATATTGAAGAGTTTAGATGAACAGTCACCACTTACCCCCTATTTAATGTCTGAGCTTCCTGTTGAACAACCTTCATGAGTTCTTTACAGGCTGTTGTACAACTTTCTGGGCTGCCTTTAATTGTTACAAGCTGAACAGATAAAATAATTTCAAGATGTAGCAATGCTGAAAACAATTTACTTAAGTGGTGACAAACTTAAAATATCAGCATCAAAAACTTATATTACTGCATTGTTAGATATTCCAAATTTGCTACCCTCAATATTTTTAATAGGATACAAGTGTATATAGTAAAGACTATTCAATAGCAGCCACACTTTATAATCTTAGATTGGTTACACATTCTAATGCAGTGGTATTTCAGTGGATCAAAGTAAACAATGGTAGTATTTTTTTAAATTTTATTTTAATTCAGGAACCAGTTTTCCTTCATGAAAGAAATGTTTAGATTACCCAGGCTGATCACCAAAAACTTTTACTGCTGAATAGACATACTTTAGTGTAGAGATTATGGCAAGGTTAGACTCAATATTTCAGGTACTTTTAATTTTCAATAACAAAATAAGTTTAAAAAAAAACGAAATTAATGTAAGACTGACAGAGAATAAAAGTGTACAACAGAAGTACATAACTACTAAATTTTACCAGTTCACCAAGACAAATCATACAAAGTTGGGCATAAAATCTATTTTGGTCTTACAACCATGCAAAAAGAAAAAAAAAGTAGAAAAAACTGAAACATTTGAAACTTATAAGAACACTACCACATGCATACAGTTAAAACCTGCAATATTATTTGGGTTAACATTAGTAAAAAGTTAATAATTTTCCTATTAATTCTTAACTCTCTCATAATCGGAACACTGCCATTTTGTTTACATCAAAAGTCTGGACTGCTCTAGAAGGCCCCATTATGATAGTAGTTCAAATCTCGCACTATATCTCCTTGTCTTGCTCCTCTCAAAATCATGTTGCCCACGAGATTCTTAACAAAAGTAGCTATAAGTTGGTCATTATGCACATGTTTGTAGCTATAGAAAGTTTAGGAGAAATTTAATGCTAAAGTTTTGGTTTGTATTTGATTTGAACTTTACCCCAAAATGGCAACCAGAAATTTTTTTTTAACAAAAATACTTTGAATTCTGATGACATTTATTCATCAAATTCTGATTCTGAGGGGTTTAATGAAGATGTTGAAAATCCAACAAGCGTGCAACAGAAAAGATGTTGACTTTGTGAATGTCACATTGAAGTTTCTGATACAACGATATCCAATAATAATTCAAATATTGATGATAATACATCTTATGACTGTGTGGAGAGTCTACTGTGGACAAAAGATTTGGAGCTGATAAAGATTTTTAAATTTTCTGAAAAATATAGTCCTACTGCCAACTTGGATATAAACAGTGAACCGTTGAATTTTTTTTGGCTTCTTGTCAATAGAGATTTTGTTGATCTTATCACAAAGGAAACCAACAAATATGTCAATTTTCGATTCACACCACCCCCGATTCATTGTGGAACCTGTGAATACTGAAGATATTGAGATTTTTTGGAGTTACCATAATAATAGGAATTAGTAATCTTCCGGAGATGCAACATTACTGGAGCACCAATGATTCTATCGGGAATAGTTTCATTCAAAGAACGATATCTAGAAATAGACATAAGTCCATTCTACAATACCTTCATTTGAATGATGCAAACAAAAGAAAGGTAAGCCAAACTTTGATCAACTTTATAAAGATCATCCTTTGTTGGATTATTTATCATCAAATTTTATTCCTCCTGAAAACATTAGTGTTGATGAGGCATTGGTTAAGTTTAAGGGTGTATGACACACTCAGTTTAGGCATTTGCTGGATAAGCAACTTTGAGTACCACAAAAAAGAAAAAAATATTAAAAACTTTAGCTCCTGAAAGTCTACTTGGGCATTAATTAAAATGGGAGGAAGAAAACGTGCGCACGCACGCACGCACGCACGCACGCACACACACACAACCCATGCCACATGAAATATCATGCAGAAGGTATTTTGAAATTAAATTTATTACCAAAATTTTTTGTGAAATTGTTTTTTTTTTCTAGTTATAGCTCATCTTATAAATGAACTTGAAATATGGGCGGATATCTGGGATCAGTCCATTAGTCCAACAGTCCGGCCATGAAAGGGTTAAACAAAGATTTAACAATTAGCAAGACTTGTCTTCTCAAGGTAATTCATAAATTAAAAAAAGAAAAAAAAAAATACTGATTTTGTTAAAAGCAAGCTAATCTTTTCTTGGAAAATTTTAACAGCTCAAGTCCATATTTTTTAGGCTGTGCCATAAGATGCACAAAGATTTCTCCATAATTACATTCTAGATCTCAGAATTCGTAATAGCAAAGACAAAACTCCAAAATTTCAAACTGGTGATTCTGTTTTGTTAATTTTTTATCTTAACAATTTTGTCAATATGTTTATTGAAATCAATGATTAATTGTTCTGGAGCCAACTCATTTCCCTTTCATCTAGATGACACACAAAAATTACAAAAAATTTTGGATTAACTAATAACAGAATTTCATGAGTAATTGTATTTAAGTGTCAGCCAATCTATATTAGTGGTTTCACTTACTGTTTCTGGTGCAGAGTTGTCTGGTGGACGATGAACATCAATTCTATTTAAGAGAAAGGAAACTAAATCAAATTTAATGTCAGGACAGCAACTTTATCACTAATGATTATTAGTTTGCCCAGTTTGGCAATTTTTACTTCTCAAAATAAGCCTACAGATATTAACTGGAGGGAAGGGAATGGAAAAAAAAAAAAATGTACCACCTACATAAGTCTGAGATTCAGAAACAAACTCTTGCCTCCATTTCATTTTTCAAAAAAAGAATCTATCACTTTTCCGTAAACAAGCTATATCTTGTTCTTAATCACTCAATGATATTCATAATTAAATAATGCCCATAACAACTGGAGCATGTTTTGTCCTTAAAAAAGAAAAAACACCTTCAAAATATGTCTCAAATTTTTTGTTGCTGAATATGCAGTCTGAAAACAAAATCCCAGCAATACAAATGGTCATAGATGAAAGGAGAAATTTAGATGCTTTAATTCCCCTTCTTAGCATCACTCTTTCATGCTCATGAACTAAAGTGCTAAGTTTTTAATTTCCAAACATGATTATATAAAACAATTTCAAAAAGTAAAAATGCCAATAAATGTATGTTTTTGTTATTACTAATAATTAAAGACAGTACACAAAATTTGTCTTTTCTTTACAAAAATGAGCCTACATAATTTATGACAATATAGAAAATTATTTTAACATTTAAAAAAGCAACTTATTTTCAAGAGGTATGGTCCTCAAAAAATGTAACTGAAATCTCTCAGTCACATCCAAAATGTTTTTACTAAACATCTGTTTCAGTTGCTACTTTTGTCTTATTTGCAGTTTTCACCTACTAGTCACAATTTGGAAAAAAGGTAAATTTTTAAGTTTGCAAATGTATTAAAATTAAAATAATTCCTTCTGACCCGCCTTTAATTGTTATATGAAGACCGAAGCAAGATTCTATAAGAGAGATTCTGTTATTTCATTCTGAATGTTAGGGGTGTACTGAGAAAATTAAATTTTAGATTTTGGTTACGATACAATTCAAAATAATTTGTTTTTGACAAAAATGACTGAACTTTTTATAATAATTGTTCATCTATCCAGAATCCTCCAGGTATATACAAGTCGTCGTTTTTTTCCTTTTCTTTCTAGGTCACTTTCTGCTTTTATCTCCCACCTCACTTTATCTCATTACAAGACACTCTTTATCATGCCCCCTCTCAATATGCCACACTATTATGTAAATTCTAGCACCATGTATCTCATTACTTGTGATAAATCTACTCTTCTTTTATCAACAATTGTCATTTTAGAACAGCATTACTTGCATATGACGCAACACTGGCAATGAAGTATCATATGATTTTTCAATGGCCATCTTCTGATTTATTTATTTATATTTACAAATCACAAAGAATAGTTCACAAGTTTTTATATCTTGATAAGTCAGCACTGTTTAATTCTTCAGATTCTTTGTTCTTATCAAAAGACAAATGGACTTATCATGTGAACAGGCTTACCAAATATGGAAAAAATGAAAATAAATATGAACTATGAATTACCAATTGTTCATGATCATAAGAAACGAACAAACAAACAAATTCAATGATGTGCAAGTTATGATACAAAGGATAGAAATGTACATTGCTAGGTACTAAGTGAACACACTTAAGTACCTTTTAAAGTATTTGTTGACAAAAAATGCGGTGTGTGTATATTAAGCACAATTTCTGTATTGTCATATTAACTTAGAGACCCCACATAATAGAAAACATCCTCTTTCACACCAAAGCAATGATTTTGACACATTTTGTCTGATCTTCAGATGTAGAAAATTGACTATGAACTTATTTTGAAATATTTTCTGCCTCTGGATTCCAAGACGAACACAGGTTTTCACCACAATCTTCCATCTCATAAGACAGTCCTGTACTTCTATCTTCACTTCGCTCCATGACACTAAGACTTTTAGCTCAGATTCTCATGTCTCCATGTTTTCCAATGGTCTTTTTTTTCATTTCCTGTCCAGCACTTGTCATGTCATATCATTTTGGCCCTTTCTCCATAGGCTCGTGTTTATATCTCTGGCCATCTAATTTGAGCATTTGTCAGAGGCAGCTGCTTATAAAAAGTCAAAATTTAAATAAGAGTACATCTCTAGATTTCTGCCCAAGTCTTGTTTGAAGATCAAGAATATCTGGCTTTCACAATTCTAGTTCAAATGTGTTTGTTTCCCCTGTTTTGCTCATCATGATGTTGAGATATGTGAAGTGCTGGACCTTTTATTCATGTTACAGTGTCATTTGGAGCTTCCTTCTGTGCAATTAACCTCATGATCTTAAAGTTGATTTTTAATCCTGCTAAATACTTGTTTGAAGATTGTTTTGGTTTGCATGTCTCTGGGGAGGGGGAGTTATGAGTAGATAATGGGTGACATTAGACGGTAGCATTAAATGGTCAGTTGTTCCACTGTTATTCATCACTTGACAAGTCACGTTTTCATAATATAGCAGCTTCCAGAAGAACCAACACTATTTTGTAGACAAGACACTTTTCCTTTAAGGTTAAAGCCACCTCCTAAACATTGATCAGTAACTTACAGCCTAAGAAGAAATTCTAGCATCATCATTAACTGAAAGAGAACCTAAACAATAGCTAAAGTGTGTATTCTGGGTCATAAAGAATGGCTTTAATAAAGCACCACCACAAGAAAGAAACAATCGATTGTAAATATAATAATTCCTATCATTGATACAAAAATATTTAGATACTAAATGTGATTTTCGAACATGGCTTAAATATTCTCACAGCTAGAAATGATTTAGTAACTAAAAAAATACAAATCCAGAAACAACAAAATTTTACCTAGATTACATCAAGCATTTATTGTATATTTGCCTCATCAATATAATTTGCAGATACGCATTGGAATCTAATTCTGATCAAACTTGAGGTAAAATCCCTAAAAACCAACCAATCTCTGGAAAATGTCTTTACCCATAATATATATTTATCCTATTAGTTTAGCAAAAGATTTGAATTACAAATGGCTTGGTTCTTAAGATTTTTATTGAACATTTTTTTTTCCTTTTTACTAAAGACAATTATAAAAATGTATCTAGCCTACATAAATTAATAATAACTATTTTTAGAAATCAGTTTTTAAATATTTTACATACACCCAATGTTAATGGCACCTTAAAAACATAAGTATGCGATAAACTACTAATGAATTGTATATTTCACAAAAGCAAATGTTCTATTTACCTGGCATTACTCTGAGAGGTGATATTTTTGATAGTCTGGCCTTGTTTTCCAATGATTGCACCAACATATTCTCTTCCTACTAAAATTCTGAAAAAAAAAAGAGAGAAAAGATTGCAATAATGATCTATCAAATTCCTAAAATGTTTTGAGAACTTTTAAAGACATGTCAAAGTCAGTTTTTTTTTATTTTACTTTATTTTCAGTTAAAAACAATTAATTGGTCAGTTAATTTTGTTTAGCGACCATTTCACCAGTCTACATGTAACTGGTCATTCTCCAAATGGCTTTCAGTGCTCCCCCCCACATCACAGAATATGTATGTATGTATGTATTAAAAAAATAAAACTTTAAAGTTATTATTTATGTACTGATTAATTGCTAAAATTAAGAAAATTGTTAGTTTTTCTTTGAATGTTGAAGCAAACCCCTTTACCTTAAAGGTATATCCTGCACACTCATTGCTGCATTCCCATTATTATTCATTCTGTTGTTTCTTATTCTATTTCCAACAAAGTCAACCTAAAACAACATGAACAGATAATTTCCTCTTAAACAGGCTTTTACAAAAATCAGTTTCTGTCAATCAAACCAAAATAAACAAAAGAAAAATTGCTAAGAGTTGCACATGTTGTTTCTTCTTTCCTGAGTGGCTACCATTAACAGACTCTCTAGAAGAGAAGAAACCAAGCTATGGAAGGTTCACTCAACTAAGTTTATCTCCAATGGGGATCAAATATAAGCCCTTCTGCAACAGTAAGTTGTTGCACTATGCATTCAGTGCCCCAAGCAAGCACTGATTTATGATGATCACCAACCATGGTAAATGTCTACGATTAGTGATAGACTTTCATAAAATAATTTAATCCACAAGGAAAGGCATATTTTGACTAAAACAAGCATTATGGATAATATTTAACTATAGATTTTAAAGTTTTATTCAGCCATCACCCTCTCTTAAACATAAACAAAAACAAAAAATACCAGTGTTTTCTACAAACCAATTTGAAAAATATACAACTACAAATTCTCAAGCAAATAATGATAAATCTATATACATGTTATTTTCCAACAGAGAAATGCCAAGCAGCTTGGCATACATAAACATGTCAAAATATTTTTTTTTAAAACTCCCACATCAGTTTTTATTTCAATGGTTCTAAAAACATCTAGCATGCCTTCTCTTCCAATTTCCAGGTAGACAATATTGGTTTTATTTTCTACACAACCAGATCCACAAAACTAAGTGAAATTGATGGAGAAAAACGAATGAACAAAATCTATATACCAATGCAATACATGCAACATTAGGTTGAGGGGTTTGTTGGTAGTAAAATGAAAAAAGGCAAATTTACTTGCTTCTGATTAAGCCCTGATGTGATGGTTTAGTAAAACATTTTAACCTTATGTTATACTTATTGATTGATTTTTTTCCTAAATATGTATATTTTCTTGAAAAAGTCATTTAAAAAAGCAATGCTACACTATTGGTACTTGTGTGGCTGCAATAAATTACAGAAAGCAGGAATATAAAATTGGCAGGTTGTGCAACAGATAACAGTGATTTTTGATTATATGGTCATTTATTTAGAAAAAGCAAAGAAAGTAGTTTCTTACCTTTAAAATTGAACCATGAAAATCATAACCATTTAACTGTGTAACAGCCCTGAAGAAAAATTGTTAAAATTCACACTAGAATTGTACATACATCTAATTAAAAAAATTTAATTTTTTTTTAATATTATGCTTTCCATCCAAAAATAAAACAAATCAAAATAATTAGTTCAACTTGTTATTATTTCAGTAGCAAAATATACATGCACCAAAAAAAAAAACTTGCCATTAAATTCAAGAGGATATTTTAATCTCACTGGTATGAATATATTTTGTTCATTTAGACAAGAATTGGGGGTAAATAGAGAAAGTGTAATATTTATTGTATAAACAAGCTACTAGACAAACATCTGGCCTAGACAAGAACCAGCCAGTCATGCATATAGGTTATAACTGGTGTGTTTACTTACTGTTGGGCAAGTTCTGGATTATCATATGTTACATATACTACACCTTCAGCACCAGCTGTTAAAAAAAAATAAAAAAATAATAAACAACATGTAGCTACATAAATAAAAAACAAAACTACTTATCACTGAATAGAAGAAATACAAGAGCTTGCAAAAATGTTAGTGTTACATTTAGCACTGCAAATCATTACTTGAGAAAACGTGTAGTGTGAGATCTACTTACCTAGATCACATCTTTGTACATTTCCTAGTGATGATATAAGATGATCTATTTCGTCTTTGCTGATGTGAGTAGGGACGTTTCGAATTTGAATCTTATTAGTTTTTCTGCTTACAAATGAAAAACAATGTTAAACCATCTTGTAAAGCAAAAAATACAAAATGGGAAAAATATGACAGTTGCACTTAATCTTGTGGGCTTAGATTTTATAGTATAAATTATCATTAAAAAACAAAAACAACAAAATATTACCAAAAGCAAATACATAAATGAATAAATATTCTTCAGACCACCATCGTGTGTTCTGGAGTAGTGCTGCACCAGAGACTGCGGCTATAAATAAAAATCTGTTTCAACTATTGCTAGCACTTAAGCATCTTTGAAGCAGCAAATGCAGAAAAAAAAAATTAATGCACTTATTGATGCCATGTCAGAGCAGGAATTCAGAAGCAAATCAAACCATTAATAAAACTGAATAGTAAAGAGAACAGCAGCACCAAGCCTTCTAAAATACAGGAAATTTGATCTAGAAGAACTGTTTAATTTTTCAGTTTTGTGCAACTAAAATCATAATAATAAATGGTAGATCATCTTTGTCTGTCCTAGAGACAAGTCAGGTTTATAGTTTTATATAAAAGAAAGCTACATTTAAAATCATGATTGTATAGAATCTTACTTTAAAACGAATACATGCTAGTTTGATAATTTCAGGTGCTACATAATTAGTTTAATAAGAACCAATCATACACATTGTTGCCACTTTCTCTTTCCCATATGTCATTTATTTTGGCAGAGTTAATTTAAAAAAAAAAACACCACGCCCTCAGTCTTTAAGAATTCCTTAGGTGAAATCTCCATTCATCCAAGAAGAGAGCATGCTAATGTTGCAAGGTCCTATGTCTGTAGTTGCTGGCTCAGTGGAGTCTCAATCAAAAATGTCGAGCAAGTACTGGACCAATGTGTGAATGTCCTGCTGAAAGTCCAGTAGCACAAATGCTGTCTGATTGTGATACTGCTAACCGTTCCTTGTTGACATTGTACCACTTGAGCTGTATGACAAACCAGAAGCAGTCAGTCATTCTGAGATCATGCCAAACTTGGAAGTTGAGGTGGTGTGGTAAAATAGTGATTCCCTTGGTGCCTGTTTGCCACATCTATACCTTTAGCCTCACTATAATGTTGTGCTGACAATTAAATTATTGTGCAGTAAATCTTGTTGGCATACCAGCCTAAATCACTTCTTCTTTGCCTATCTTCAAACTAAGTTTACAACCTTATTTTGTGCTGCAATATCTAGTTCATGTTGCATATGCAAGTCATTTAATTGAATTAATGCTTTGGGGAGAGACATCAATGGATCACAACATTTTTATGATAGTAAATTTAGTTCAACTATTCACAGATGCCACTTAAAAAATATAAACAAATGTCTATTCCAAACAATTCCATTTCTGGATTGGAATGTTTATAATGTGTTTCAGTATATTTATGTTGCTTAATAAAAAAAAAAGAAGAAAGAATGAATGAATGAATGCACTTAATCATTAGTATAAATCTAGAAAGACGTGCAATACATATGAATTAACTCCTCATCCAATCTTATTCACAGCATGTTTCTCTGGTGAGTTTATGTTAGCACTAATCCAAGCTTCAGTTTCCTTCTCCACAAGAAGCTTTAAGTCTCTCATTATTTGTTTAGGGTTTTGTAGATGTAAATTAACTCACCATTTTCAATGGATCTAAGTTAAATAAATCTACAGTACTTTTTACTTTTTCTCACATCTAATTCAACTCTACATCCTTTCAAATTCATGTAATCTAATTTATTGTAAAAACATGTTTTTTGGTTATGAAATAAGCTAACTGATTTTTAAAGAAACTAAAGTTTGTTAAAGGTCCAAGGAAGCAATTTAAACTAACAATTACCATAATAAATTCAGTAAGTTTTATTAAAATATCAGTAATTATGACAAAATCAATTAGGTAACTCATAAGAGCAATTTTCCAAAGATACCCAACCAGAAAGCTAGCATCCAATTTAAGATGTGACACTTAGCAGATGGGTAGTATGGAAAGATTTGTGACCGTGATTTAGGCAAGTTTCAGAACATACCTTATGTCAACAGTACAGCAATCAAGAGGAAGGTGGAAAGAAAAGATGGTTTGAGCAGAGTTCAGGTCATCTGCAAGCAATCAATATGCCAGTGTTTTCACAGCCCATCTGTTTGAATATTGATATACTAATACACCCAAGCCAGTCAAGGACTTTGTTAGCTTATCTTAAAGGATTTTTTTCACTACATAGCAGAGACCAACTGTTATGCTGCACAAATGCAGAGGGAGGCAGCCACACTAGACAACACCTGCTCCTGTAAAGTCATGCAAGTTGTACATGATAGCCTTTAACTGGAAGCTGTTAAGTTCACTGAAGAAAATAGTGGCAACAAAGTTGGGTGGACTAACATTGAGGATAAGTTGGAGATGTATGTGCTAACCAACACACCACATGTTGTGGACTTGGTACAGCTGAGAGACTAACAACCAAATTACGACTGATGATCGCTGTCTTTACATTTATCACTATTTTCCTTTTGCTGGTGTACAGCATTCACCATGATGGGTTCGGTTCTCCAGAGGTGAGTACCATATTGTCCAATCAGAGAACAGCTGAGCATGCTGACCTCCGTTCTGGCTTGCTTGTGAACCCAAGATGTCAGACAACTTGAAAAAAGCTGAATATTTATTAGCTTTTGCTGCCAAAAATGAAACTCAGTTGAATTTCTGAATTTGAGTCTGCTCTAATATCTGAAAATCAAACCAAAGTGTTGAAGATAGAATAAACTAATACGGTTTTGTTTAGCTTTTTAAAAGCCAGAGATTCGAATCAGCAACATTGGCAATCACCTGATCTCTGGTGTCATGCAGTGACTAAAGAGAGACACTGAGCTTTCAGCACCAGAAGTGGTGATAATGTTTGTAGTTTGTTTCAAATATCCTTCCATAATTACAAATATACTGACAAAATATTTCAACACTTCATTTATTTGAAAGATCATCCCATGAAGTAGTTCAATGATATGCAAAAATAGCTCATCAATATTTTTTAGCCTGGAAGTACTGGCTAACTTCTGTAATTGATTTAGCCTTGTCTTATACCAAATAGACTTCATATATGAAGGGAAAGAAAATTGGAAAAAAAAAAAAATCAGCCAATTTGATTTACACTCCACATCAACCTATAATCCAAAAAAATATAGTAGTATTGACACAGTGACCCCTCCTTGATGTGGCTATATCCACAGACTTTAGTCTAAACACTGCCTGAACAGGATCTGAGAGGCAGTTTCTGCTCCAACTGTAGCCTATCAAGGAGAGAAAAAAAGATCACCCAAATAACCAAGGCCTGGTGAAGGTAAAGACAACACGTGGGCCATGCTCCAAGAGTGATCACAAAACCATTCTGGTCATATTATGGAGATCTAATTCTACTGCTAGCTTTGTACCATTTCCCTGTGTAGACAGATGTTTCACAAACCACATGAACAAACAATGACTGACAAATTCCTGGAAGTGAGTTGTTTTACTCTACATTTTTTTTTTTTTACTTCTAATAATTTCAATCAGGTGGATGTATTTTGTAATTGTTTGCCCTTTTAAGCGAGTAAAGTCTATAAGAGTTCCTTACACCAGAAAGAACAGAATTTAAATATTTCTTTAAAAAAAATTTACTTTTTGGTTGGTTGAAAAGATTAGTAATGACATTTCAAAATGACAGCAAATAAGAAAAACTTACTCAACTTTCATAATACAGATTAACAATACTTTATACCACTATACCTCTGTATCAGATGTTTTACACACCAATATTTTAATTTAGTATATTAGAAGACCTGTTAATATGAACATGCTCTTTATTAACAGAATGAAATTCAGAATTAAAAAATCTATAGAAGGATTGCTCTTCAATAGCTACAAATAGTATTATTGCATATTGTCTCCCATTCTTAATTGCAAATGTTCATTTTTTATTTGCTATAATTGTTCATTTTTGTTTAACAACATTTGTAGAAAATAGTGTATTTAAATTGTAGTGAATCATGAAAAATTCAGTCATTTGTTTCTACATCCTACAATTAGACAACACCCACCATAATTCGCAGTGAACAGTCTGTCAGTTAGCATGCTGATGTGTCCACATTAAAACATCAGATCAGCTTTGTGTGAACCAAATGAAAAGCTCATATCCACTAAAAGCACATTTTAAATAATTTCTAAACATACAAGAGTAAAATTATTTATAAACACAAAGTTTACTGTATCAGAACAGCCAAAGGATATCAAAAAATAAGCGAGATTAAATTCCATGATACATTTTCAAATGATACTTTGGATAAGAAAGTTTGCAGAATTATTTGTTCATAAAGAGTGATGATGTTTCAATGGATTTAAGAAAAAAAAATAAAGTCAAATAGAAAATTTAACTAGCACAAATGCTAACTTCTGCCTAGGAAAGAAGTTTTTAAACAATGTAAACTCTAGAAATGAAGAAATTCAAAGCTTAAAAATAAAATTTGGCTGCTAACTATGGCAACATGAAAATCATTCAATCTGGAACACACAACCTCATCAACTAATAGGATAGTGGCTAAGCATCCATCCCTTTCAGATACACTACTGATAAAATTTTACAATCACACTTGTTAGCCATTGTTTTTGTCTAAATATTTATGAATGCAAGAAACTATAACAGTTCTAACAATGAAAAGTATGCATGAAAATTAATCATCAGTTTTTTAGCTGGTTGTTGGGGTTAAAGGACACCAGGCTTATGTCAGGGATGAGTCTGAGCTATCATGCAGAACTGCTCAGTCAGTAAAACCATCTCAAATAATGCTCTGGGATAAATGTTTGGTCACCTTAAAAATGTATTAACAGTACTTAGTTCGTTCTAATTTAAAGGAATTTATTAAGAACCAGATTATATATATATGGAAGTTTATATTAATACTTGTACATACATGGCTCAGTAGCAGTACATACATCTCACTTACCTTACTTTTTCAGAGGTCATCTAAATACTCAATGAACCACCAGAATAAGACTTCATTCCAAGGCAGCCATGCTAGCTGGTTGGGTAACCATATTCCTCTACACACACACACACACTTAAACACTCCAGAATGAAGGATAGAAATTACCAGTGGTTTTCAATGAGCCCCATATTGTTGATTAAAAAAAGGCTAAGCCAACCATCAAGCCAGCAGCTACAACTATAGGTCAAGCACCAGACATGATAGAGAGAAAGAGAAAAGTGGGGGGGAGAGGAAATGAGTTGAAAGCTCAAGTTACTCTCCCACAATTCCCCCAATCTAGCCAATAGCAGCAATCCTAATCTGTACCCCCCTACTGAAAAAAAAAAAAAAAAAAAACACTCTAATGCACCAAGTTTGTTTAGATCTGGCTATCCAGCAGAGAGGAGTAATTATAAAAGCACTTATTTCTATATGAAACAATCATTCTTTAGGCTCCCACCCAAAGCTTGTTTGTCAATTTCCTGATTTAAAGTAAACAGCCATGGTTATCCATCTAGAGATAAAAAAAAACTTAAATCGTATTCTTTCAGTAAAGGTTCATTTTAAAATAATGAACATGTTTCAAAGTTTATTCAACAGATTTTAGCAAAGACTTTAGAAAGATCCCAAGTTTTCCATCACCAACTAAATGCACACAGGTTCATTGAAAAATATTGCCAACAAAATTTAAAAAAAAAAAACTGTTCTGCATCTGGCATCATGAAAAATTACCTTCAAATCAGTTTCACAATACTGTATATTTGGGGAAAAGTGGTTAGATGTTTAAGGCTAGAAAGCTACTTACACACCAGCCTAAACAATATGCATTCCTGACATTTATCTCTGTACAGAGAACTACAGAGAATACTACCATGAAATTACCTAAATTTCCAAGTTACACAGTATGAAAATATAAATCCTAGCCTAAAGCTATCACTTACTATTCACCAATCAGTTATTTTGAAAACCAGGGCTAGGGTTAGTATTAGTAACACTGCCTTTGTCATACATAATCCAAGTTGAGAATATCAAAATTTGTACTGAATAGAAGGACTTTCTCCAAGGCTGTTTCCTCAATTAATTAAAACCTAGTATCCATCATTAACTTAACAAAGAAACAAGGCAAGTTTCTTACTTTCAATTTTTGTTCTCCTAAGATTTTTATTTATGAAATTTAGTAATAAAATTTAAGAAATCTAAATAGATAGAAATTGTTGACTATCAAAAAAAAAAAAATTTTTTTTCTATGCTTGAGAGAGTAAATTTTTCAAAATTTATAAAAAATGGTATGAACATTTAAAAAATTACACTATAGCATTCTGTTTAAGTGTAGCCAATGACACTGACAATTTTTACCAGGTGGGGGTCGGAGGTGTGCTGCTGCTGCTGATGAGGACCAAAAAGCCCAAACTGAAACAGCTGTACAGCACTCCAGGATGACGACATTCACTTTGACTTTTCACCATCCTCCCCTTAAGAGCCTCCCTTTCGATTTAATTTAACTTATGTAAATCCCAGGACGCTTCACAGAGATTTTGATGCCCCCTCCCTCTATTATCTTGTATATCTTCTCATTATGAAATAAAAACTAACCCCTGAGCCACTGTCTGACTCTTCGTACGTAGCAAATCCCAAATTGTTCAAGTAATAAAAATAGTAGTAGATACCATGGATGATTATGTTATTGACACTAAGAAATTATGAACAAAAGCCAGATTACTTTCAGTTATGGACCATTCCATCAGTTCACCAACTACACCACCATCTCCATTTCTCTCTCTCTTTTTCCGTGTCTCGGCTTTTAGTAACATTTAACTAGACTGTAAGCAATGTTTCAGTTCTATCAGCCAATTATTCTAGTCAGAAAGATCATTTAAACATGGGTGGATCAATCACCTAAATCCACAAATGTATTGTGCACATTTTCACACCGGAATATTGCAAAAACTAATGAAGCTATGCTCCTTAAATGTTTAGCAGTTATTTAACTGTATTTTCATTTTAAAATTGCCTAAAAGTAATTTTGTGGCTTTGAGTTAAAAGCAAAAACATACAAAACAAAACTAATTTCAAGAAATCTTCCTATCCAGATTACTGTATTAATTCATAGCCGTACTAACATATGTACAAATAAAAATAATTGCAAAAGTCTTGGAGAACTATTGGGCAAAGTAGGGGCACCTTAATTTTGGGGTTAGATACTAATGGGTAAAATTTTGACAGCAAAAATAGCCATGTAGGGATGATAGGAAACTACTGAAATACAAGCCAATTTAACTTCCATACCTGATATGTATTTGGCTGAAAGTAGTAGTTTTCTACCATTTCTTCATACTTCAATGTGTTCCTTAAACATGGAAATTTTGCTACTTCAATTGCTTTGACTTCCAAGTGAGACAAATAATTGGCTGCCACATTTTCAGTACCTTTCTTGTAGTCTGTCATGTGTAGATTGGAAGGTGATCATTCCATTACTGAAACCTTCCCTTTTATTGGCCAGAACCATTCTGATTAAAAATGGATACCAATATACTGTGACTGGTCCAAACAGGGAATTCTCAACCTAAAAGAAATTTTACCCAGTATTCACAAAAGTACAGTACTACTTGAGCTTTACGCTTATTTGTGGCGTAATTTCGCAGTCGTGTCAAATTTTCAACAACATATTTCTAATTTTTAGGTCAGAGGTGTCATTAGTTTGTTCTTCAATCTGGAAAAGATTTAATTCCAATCATCTACAGACCATCTCAATCAGTACATCAAAAGCTGTTTGACACTTCTTGAACCACACTATTGTAAAGTTTTTACATGTTAGTCTACTCAATGAGTTCTATGTACTTTGCCAAATGATTTAGAAGACCCTTGTAGAAATTGAAAAGTCCCAGAAATCTTCATAGCTTTCGCTGATATAGGCTCTGGTACCTCTCTAATGACTTCAAATTCTCAAGACCTATCCAGACAACTTCTTTGGATTAATGCACAGGTTTTTAATCAATCTAGGCAAAACTTTGTCAAAATGTCATCTAGTGCATTCCATGTGGTTCTGCAAACTAAAATGTCCACACAAATTTCATAGCCTGACAATCAATCCAGTATTTGGAACACAGCAGCTGAATCAGACAACTCCACTGACAGGCAATAGGCATGTATTCTCTCCCTAGAATGTTCTGCAAGAAATCCACAGTAGTAAATAGAGCTTGCCCAACTTTGATGTTGCTACTTACTTCACTATATATCTATGAATTTAGACCAGATGACTTTTTTTTCTTCTGTTGTGTCTATTTCCTCCAATGCTCATCTGTGTCTTTAGCACAGTATCAAATGGGAGCTGGTCTCTGCACTGGCACTACATCAGGTTTAAGAGTAATTTTGTTCAAAATCTTGAGTACAAGCCAATTTCCACCTGTACTGGTACCAAATACTGTTGGAAAATTTTGATAATCCTCCATGAAATATGGTGTACACTTGATTTCCAGTGGAGTTCACATTATACAAATCCATATCTGAAGTGACATGCTGGTAAAATATATCCATCTTAGTTGTACAGTTATTGAATTTGATGTAATAAATATACTCCTAATTCCTTTAATGATCAAGCCATCAAATTTTTATATATGGAAATGTATGTCTGTCATGAAGCGTTCTGGAAAATTTCTCCCCATACAGGCAGACATAATTCCTGTAACCAACAAGTGCAAGTCCACCAGTTTTGTTATTATGTGCTTTCAACTTCAGTGCACAAAAATTTGGATAGGTTTCCTGACAAACCTACAGACCCTTGTTGTATATCTTTGACACGATCATTTTTTTCCAAGCCACCCCATTCATACTATCCCACTTTGTCACAATAGCAACACTTATCCTACAACTGGCCACCCTGGATCTTTTTTTTTCTTTAATGTTCCATAATGCTCTAATGAACACAGTATTAATCCCACTCCTGCTGACAACTTAACTTGTCACCATTTGAGCCAACTTTTTTTTTTTAAATTTTCCAGAGCCAAGCAGCTGTGATTTTATTTTCTTGCAAATAATTCTTGCTGTCTGACCAATTCTTTCATCATTCTTTGCTGTCTATTAAATGATTGAGGCTTATTTGCTTACTGATAAGAATCTGCTTCTTAGCAGTTCTACTATGCAGTCTATGCACAAACTGAATAGCTAAAGACTAATCATTTTGATTACAAATTCACAATCTGTCATTAGAGATCGAAAATCTTGAAGGTATTATTCATTTTAATCCAGTTTCCTGCTGATAAAATTCCATTGTGCTCACATTGGGTTGGGTGATCATGCAAAAAGCTATTTCTCAGCAGCTATTTACTGTTCATAGTGTCTCTGAAAATCAGCTAATCTGTTCCCCAAGAAAAAAAGTTTCAACTTTTTCTCCTGTATGGAGCACAAACACTTATCAACCACAGGAGTGTGATATTTCCTCATTTTCCCCTGCCATTTCTTACCTTTTTTTGTTTAAAAAATAAGGTAAAAAATTAAGTAAGTTCAAGCTTTTGTTTTTCTATCAAACAAATTATATCTTTAATTCAATACTAACCACTAAGCTTATGAGTAAATCCCATCCTCATTGCCACTTAATCTGCCTCACTATCTGATTGCCTGTCTTGGACAAAGTTAATCCTCTCACCACATAAAGAGCATGCATTATGAAAGGTAAAGAAAACCAGATGGGAAAAAGCATTGTTAATATAGCTCCAAGCACTCAAAATGTGCATTTCACATTTAAATATGAAGTGTTCTGTATCTTTCATCCTGTAGTTGAATGAACTACTAAACTGTTTTCAGAATGAGCTTGCCTTTCTATCATTCAATCCCGCATCCACAAGGTTGTTTAAATTGTAAATTTCACTATCTGTTTATCTAGTTACCCCAATTTTGGTCTTCTTTCTATATACCTTAAGCAGCAACTTATTAAATATCACTTGGATCCAAGTTTAAGAGAAAACCAATGGCTGACCAATTACATGTTGTATATTGTCGAATAAGACCGTGTGGACTTATTAATGTAGACAGTGTATACATAAAAGATACACTACACACGTCAGATAGGGAATATTCTGCTCTTTTGAAACACATGGCATTAATTCTGCCAGTTCATATCCAGATTTGAAAATGCAGATAATTGAATTTTTGCATTTAAAAAAAAAAAACTTGTATAGATTAAAAGAAACCACTTTATAAACTAACATACTGCAAAATCAATACGAAAACACTAAATGTATAAATATTAAACCTCTCCTACAGATTACTATTAATGTTATATACCCACCACACTGCTTTAGATTTTCTTCTTTATAATTATACCAGATGCTGCACCACATTGAATCAGTACTAGTGCACACATTAAAAAACCATGCAATTTCAAAGTTGTTATTAGGAATGAAAAAGTAATAAAAAATTAAACAAGCTGTCTATATTTTATAAATTAACAAAATCTCATGACAATCCCACCAATATTTAATTTTCATACAAAGGAAACAAAGTTAAGCTATAAAATATGTAATTCTCTTAGACTGACATCTAAGATATCTTATCTTCACAAAAGGATTTATCAAAGAAATTCAAAGATCATTAAATCATGAACATATAGTATTCAAATATTATGTACACTTGAGAAAAATAGTCTAATTTATTGTAGCTAAATGGAACATGGTCACAAGATAACATTTCCCCAAGTACACTTCTGATGACATTACAATGATGACCAACCTGGAGTATAGACCGTTCAATAGCCAGTGATCCTTCCAAGCATGAATTGCTGTATAGTAATATAAACCCAATAAAAGAAATAATAATGTCAAATAACCCAATCTTGTTTCATAAAGCCTGCTGTTTGCAGTTTATTGAGATATTGGTGAACAATTATATATACTCATCCCCACAGGTGCTCTCTGGCAACAGTAGAGAATAAATACTGCTGGACTGCAGACTTAGGTCTCCCATTGAAATGTGCTGCTATTAGTTTTAGAAATGGTATGTTACATTGTAGAATAACACAGATGTAGATAAGAGCAATATGATCAGTATGGGTTATTTCCACCCATACCACACAGATGTCACCTTCTGAGGGAGGTGAGGGAGGGAGGGAGAGAGACTACACTAAAAACAATTACCTCACCTGTTGCCACAATACTTGATATCACTACACTTCTAGTTGCTATTTTAATTTAAATTGTAACCAAGTATTTCTGAGCCATTTCAACATCACTAATTTTCTGATAAAAAAAATTCTTTATCGCTGTTGGATAATGAAGGCACTGAGACAATATGGAGAACACTGCTTCATCTCCCATTCTCAGTGAAGGACAGATCAGTTTTGAAAAGATCATTATCAAAAAATTAAGTGTGCAAGTGACCTATGAACAAAACTATTGCTCTCACTGGATTTCAAAACCTGCAATAGATTCAGGAAAATAAGTGCTATATTTTGTTAGTGTTGATTGACTTTCACACATGCATCATAGTCTAGGTTAAGTCAGTTTAAAAATGTTTACTTGTCAAATGACTTAAGATTGTTTAAGCTGAAATTCAATAAATTTAAAGTTGAAAGTCAATAACTTTAAAATATGTAAAAAACAACAACAAACAAACACGCTGTCAAAATCTAAAATATTTTCATCATTTTCCATAACCAATAAAAATTATGAGTTATTTAATAAAAAAAAAATAACAAAAGGCAAACTTGTGAAGTGTAAAATCAATCCATTGTTCATTTATTAGAAGATTGCAATTGGCTTATAGGTTTTGTAAATACAGTTTACGACGAGTCTAATTGCCAATTCATAGTGAAATTTTCTTCATTAGCAATAGAGAAAGGACTAAAACTATTTGAGCAATCCTGTAATCCTATATTCTTGAAAGTAAGGTGAATCTATGCATATTTTTGTTAGCATTAGTCTCTGGTATAAATTATATCCAACAATCTTTTTTAACTACTTACACCAGTAATGTCAGAGTTTGTTCACGTGAAACTTGCAATAAGGTGAAAATTACAAGTTTTTTTTTTTCCCCCCTCCTTAGATAGTTAATCAAAGTTCACTGTTAAACATAGGGTGTCTGGAAAATCTGAGTTTCAATGCTCAATAACATGACCAAAAAAGAGTATTGGAAAAACATGTTGAGGCTAATTTTTGTTTTGTTGTTTAGATTGTAGTAAAACTAAAATTGCAACGACCAAGGTTAGTTGCATCTTGTGGCTTGCAGAACCAAGTTGCTTACTGTAATGAAATGAAAGTTTAGGGAACTTTACAAGAACCCACTCCCTCCCAACTCCATTAGCTGAAAGTGTGTAAAATAAACAGGTTCAGTTAATGATAGAAACACTTTGTTAGGCCATTCACCAGTAAAGAGACCATTGCAGCATTCTTAAACCCATAAAAATTACTTTGTTGTGCCTCATTCTCTTTTCAACAGTTCATAAAAATTTTTCAAGTGAGGATGCATCAACAAGGCACAAAATGAAGTCATCCACCCGCTGGAGGATAAGTTCAAAGCATTGGCCACTGAAGATGGCAGCTATGTAGAAGTTTAAGGATTCATCACAGCACCACTCAAAACTTTAAAGCATATGGCTTTGAAATATAATTTCTTCTTTTGTTCTAACTTATGCAGTTAAACATTCTTTCTTTGCAAAGCCATTCTGACTGAGGTCTTGAAGACATGAGTTAGAAGGGGTAGATGAGGTATCAGTCTTGGTGACCAAGCAAGTTATCTGGGTATAGTTGGAGGCTCAAGCAGTGGTCAGGGTGAAAGACACTGAAGGCAGTCATGAGCTTCCAAAAGTATCTGGAAAATACCCACTAGCACTACTGTTTAGCCAAGGGAAGAAATTAGGGTGCCCAGATGAAACAAAAGCTGATGCACTTGGTACAAAAGAACAAGAAATCATGCTGTGTGGGAGGTCACCAAACTGAGTTGAATGCCAACAGAAAACAAAGCTCAGGCTCTCATCTACAGCAGCATTTTACATGCTTCTAATATCTAATGATTTTTATACTCTCTTCAAACTGAATCTAAGATTATAAGATCGCACTACACTTTCAATCTGATTTATATCAGCATCAAAAAGTGTAATATAAAACTCCAAACGAATAAAAAATTTTTTCCAGCTAATTATACTTTACCACATACTACCCAATTTTTGGCAATTCTTTATCAAGTAACTCTTCCTAAATGCAACTATATCTGTTAGTTTGGTCACTAGCCTTCCTTTTTCCTTGTCTAAAATGGCCAGTGTGTTTTGTGTACATGATATAATTATCTGATTCCTGAACCACCAGACTTGGCACAATTTGTATGGCCAGTTTGTTTGCAGCAAGCCCTGAACTTCATTGTGCCACCACATCCATCTCAAAAAAGCTAGGAAAATTCCAAAGACTATTTGTTGTTGGAGAATTGTCAGATGATGTTGATTCTTCTCAAAGATTAGAAAAAGTTGCACTTTCTTAATCTGGATTAGATCTTCTAAAACCTAATGATAGCTTATCATACCAATGCTACAACCCAATACATTGCCAGATGACATGTAACTTTCCAAATGCTGATCACTGTTACACAAGGCCAGAAATTTGAAACTGACTAATTATATCACAGAATGACAAAATGCTTATCAGGTACAGTCTATCAAATTATTTAAAGGTAAGCAGCTAAGTGGAAATGCTCACCACATTTACCTTTTGTTGCAAAATAAAATACTCGATATTACCCTATAATGGAGAACAAGGTGTGTATATAAAACTTTATTCATAATAGTATGCAGGGTTACATGTTAATAAACAAGCAGGGGCATGCAATTTGGATCCAAGTGTTGATATAGATTTACCAAGATGAGCAGCCTAGGCCAAATGTTTTTTTTTTTTTTTTTTTTTTTGTAATGCATGCTGAACAAAGCAAATGTTTAACACTTGGATACAAAAATTTATAAAATTTTTTCTATATATGTTTTTTTTCTTCCAAAAATTTATATAAGAATAAGAATTATTTTGTTTTTAATGATTTTAGCTTTATAGCAGTTAATAAAAATGCTTTCAACTATATTGTTTATACAGAGTACTGATTGGTTTGCCACTATCATTGGTACAATCAGTTCAAGTGACTCGCATTCTAATCTAATGTACTCAGTTAAAAAATAGAAAATTATTGCTTCAGAATGCTGTGTAAAAGTGTTCATTTTACTTTCAGATACACTCAAGGTCCTTCAGAAGATGGATTCGTCAGCTGTGTGCTATCCTTCAATGGGTTGTACCCCATCATTCAGACTCTAGGATAGTAGGTCTAGCAGTGATCATCCCCCCCCCCATGAAGTTGAACAGGATCGAGTACCTTAACTACTAACTACATTAGAGGGGGGGGGGGGAGAGAAACATGTGAAGGCAAGAACAAAACTATAATGGCTGAGTACATTTTAAGCAAAAAGAAAAATATCTTATAACATTTGCATTAAGCTTTCACAAGTATTTCTAATGACATTGTAAATAAAAAATGCTTTACAAAATATTTTATTCAAGCACCTAGCCATGTGGAATATAAGAAAAACTATAAACACTTTAGTTTGCACAAAATCAACAGGCAGGCACATTAAGTTACATGGAGCACTAATGATTCAGATACCACACTGCCACCACAATACTTCATCTCATTTTAAACTGACCAGCAAAGTGTAGAAGATTTTGATGACAGAAGAGCAACAAAGAACATAAAAATGCTGTTTGTAAAATTGGATTCAAAATAACTTAAAAGGTACTAGAATACTATGATACATCTGCCGACCAAAACAATATTAGTATTAAGTATAAATTGAATTTCAGTATAATAGTTTTCAGTTATGCATTTAATACATGTACATTTGGTTTATAACAAAACCAGATTGTAAGAAATCACTAACATTTTTAAAAATCAAGTGCTAACAAAAATACAGAAATTAGTTATAAAATTAATAAAAGTCAGCTTTCTGGGTGTATACACAACAAAAATCTGTTTCTACTGACATATCATATACAAGAAAAGATGGTTACTTCCCTTATATCAAATGTATCATGATTACTGATGAACTCCACATACTAAAATAATCTGTGCATCGTAGAAAAAAAAAAAAGCTAATTATATATAAACCTTTAAAAATTACTACAAAAAACTAATTTATTTTTAAGTTACTTGGAGTAATCTCCCCTTAAATTCTAGATAAAGTTATATAAAATTTTTTTTTTGTTGTTTGCCAAGTAGATAAAATAAAACTGATTATTTCAGTAATAAATCACCGAAGTTGTGTTACCATCAATTATGAGATGACCTGAATCAGCAATGCTCACCTTTTCTGACAATCACTATTATTAATTTTTTCTTTGTTGATTCCACCAAGAATCATCATCAATAGTTTCAGAATTCTTGGAATAATTTCTGCCAGATGGAATAACATGCTGTAAAAGGTATTTCCCAATGAAATAGTCAACACATTTTGTGCATTCATTATCAGAACTTATTGAGTGTTTTAACTGAACTATGTGCAGAAATTTATCAAAGAAAACATCTACCAGATGATGAGATTCAGAAACAAACAGATGAACCATGTATGGTGCGCATGCACACACACAATGTTATCTACAAATCTTCAAACCTCCAACTAATTTCTTTGAAACTTTTTCAAAACACCATTTTCATAGCAAAGCGGCAAACAGAAAGAACATGACACCATAGCTATATTTGTAAACACATTTCAATTCTGCAAGAAAGTTAATTATCAGTGAGAAAAGTATTAAGAACATTTCACGGACAAAAATTTCAGTAATCTGACATTTCAGAAGTTACAATAAAGTACATCTTGGTATTTTCTCAAAATTAAATGGTTAGTTAACTAGCGATTTTAGAACTTTTCAGAAATATTTCCAGCATCGGTCACATCACTATCACAAGACAAACAAAAAAAACACTATCGTCACAAGAAAATGTATAAATCTACATGCAAGCTTTATACAATTTTAGAAATGTTGCAGCATCAACATAGTTGGTAATTAAGAAAATAAAGCATTATAGTACAGTTATATCAAGTTGTTTCTTCCAGGTTTTTAACATCAGCAAAAGTTGAAACAGTGCACATAATTACTGGGAAAATCTTACCTTCGTCTAGACACTGATGGTTCAACTTGCATTTCAAAGCCTTGTAATTTATACCCTAAAACAAGATAGAATAGCAACAGATAATGAGGGGTAAAAAGCAAATAATTTTCATTTAGCTCAGATCTTAGTTAAGTCCAGTGTAGTAGTAGCCTGATTCTTCTTTGTTCATTCTGCTGCTGACATTAATTAAATCGGTCCTACCCCATACACTTTGTTTGTTTGTTTGTGTTTTGTATTAAGTCGTAAAATTTACACAGTAATAGAGCAGTAAGCAGGTATCTGAGCCCAGCATTTTATTTGATGATTGCAGACAAGATTAGTGGTGGTAGATTTGGTTATACATGTATTACAAATATCATTACTCATCACATTTAAGTTTACTACCAAGTGCACATATCAAACCATTAAATTTATTGCACCAATTTCAGATATTCAACACAAATCATTAAAGTTAAAATCAAGCGTATATACCAATTTTTTTTTCTTTTGAAAAACCTTGGATTTTATTAAGGCTTTTTTTTTTTTTAGATGTATAAGTTAATCCACTAAATATGTATCAAAAGTGATTTTCAGTCAATAATCAATTGTAATTCATTTTTCTGATGCTTTACCCGCAGTTTTATTTCCTAAAAAGAAATAGAACTCAGCAGAAGCTGAGGTAAAGTCTTCATCAGGCTCAGCACCCTGGGTCACTTAAACATTTTGATATATTAAAAGTACTCCCTTATATCTAATTTTTTGCCTTGCACATAACTTTTTTTTTTTTCCATAAAAGAATTTAAAATCCTACAATGAGACTAAATTAAGACTGTTACAGATCCATTTATTTTGAGAAAGTGACAAAAATAGCCTCAAGGTTTGCAATCCTAGAAGGGCAGGGGTTTACATTATTGCAGCATTCTGAAATTCACACATATATATATATTGACGATGTTTGGCTTCCAAGCTGCCCAGATCTGCAATAAAGTGCATACCCCTTTTTTACTTCTCCTTCTAAGCTGTCCTTATGAGTGGTGGTGGGGAAGGCGCGCATTTGTTTTCATAATAATTCGGGGATGTTGTCTGTCAGCAAAGTAGAGTTACAACATGTCAGCCATGCGGGCAGCGCGATAATGGAGCCCCCCCCTTCTCTCTCTCCCTCTCTCGCTCAGAGCGCGACATTCCGTTTCGAACATCTCCAGGATTTAGAAAGCTGCTGTTCACGGTTGACTGCTGTCGGGGAACAAAGGCACCAGGTTTAGGAACTACTACTTTTCTTTTTAAACCCGTGCAGGACTCCGTTAGGCGGCTTCTTTTTTTTGGCGTTAACAGTCAGTCTGCGCGGAAATTCTCCAGTTATTATTATTATTATTATTATTCGTGACAGGCCTCTTCTGCACTGAACCGTGGCAGCATCGCCGCCGCCGACAATGGTGGTAATAATCACCGGACGACACATTTTTAAATTATTTTTTTTTTAATTTAAATAAAAAAAAAAAAAAAACAAAAAACAACCCGGCCGCCGGCCCGGTGGCCATTAACAGCAGCGACGTAGGTGGAACCCTGCTGACCCCACCCCCCCGGACGGACCGTACGAAGTTTGATAAAATCCCAGAAATAAGACAAAAAAGTCAGCCCGGGGGAGTGGACGGAAGGCGAAGGAGGAGGGGAGGATCGGCACGCGGAGTTCCCAAACGCCGCAGCCGACACACACCACGGTCGGGCGTTCGGGTCCTCTGGCGTCGTTAGCAGAAGGGAAACCGGAGAGAGAGAGATGGGGGGGGAGGGGGGGACAAAAAGAATACCGTAAGGGCAAAAAATACGCTCGATAGGGATCGAGATTGAGGAAGAGCTCCGCCTTTAGAGTCGCACCCGTCCAAAAAAGCCGCCGGCTGATTTATTATCCCAATAATAGGCTCCCCCACACAATCCGTGTTGGAGCCACATGTTCGTGCGGCAGTCGGCGCACGGCCATTTTGAATATCTACCGGCGTCTATGATTACCGGCCAAATTTTTTTTTCTCCCTATTTCCCCCCCCCCCAACATCCATCTTCCTTAAGAAACCTCCCGACTCTCCCCCCCCCCGTCACGAGCCGCTTTATTTCCTTTTACCATTACTATTGCTACTACTTTTTATTACTATTACTACTATTATTATTATTATTATTATGATGGTGGTGGTGGTGGTGATGATGATGATGGTGGTGATGGTTTATCTAATGGAAGCTCCCCCGGGGGAGGTGGGGTAGCGCTACTCACCGTGCAGAACGTCTATGGCCTTGTCCAGGTTGGCTTGGTCGGGACAGTCTACAAAAGCGTAGTTGGTCTTCAGCAAGATGTGGCTGCATTCGATCCCCTGCTCCCTGAACAGGCTACTCAGCGTTCCGTCTGTGATGTTCGGCGGCAGGTTCCCAATGTAAAGTTTGAACATGCTAGACCCGTGTCCGGAGGCGGAGGGAGGAGGCGGCGGCCGAGCTCTGAGAACCGACGACGACGACTGAGGGAGGAGGAGGAGGGAGTTGTAGTAGTAGTGGTGGTGGTAGTGTGTAGTGGTGGTGGTGGTGGTAGTAGTACTATGCTGCGAGAGTTGTGTGTGAGCCGTGGAAAAAAAAAAAGTGGGTGTTCTGCGAACTGGCGTTCAGCGTAGTGATACCACCACCGCGGCGGCGGCGGCGGCCGATTTGCTCTTTCGGCCCGGTAGGTTAAGGAGAGAGAGAGAGAGAGAGAGCGCGTGTGGGGGGGGGGGGGGGGGGAGGGAAACGGAACCGCCGGCGGGGCGGGGCGGGGCGGGGCGGGGCGGGTGGAGGAGAGAAATAAATTCTTGCTGCTTCTCAGGTTCCCCCCCCCTACCATCATCATCATCATCATCATCCCCGCGTCCATAGGCAGGGAACCTTCAGCCGGCACGCGAACGCTCGCCGAATAACCGCTTCGGAGGGACTTCGCTTGGGGGGGGTGGGGGACTTCGTCGCCGTTGTTGTTGTTTTTTTTCTTCCTTCCTTCTAATTATCTGCCCACCCTTCCTCTCTATCCGTCGACATCCGCACCCACCCTCCCCTACCTCCTGGAGTGGACTCGCCCGATCCTACGTTCCAACAGTCAAACTCCCACGTGGCCATGAAATGCGCCAAATTTCCGTGGAACTACATTCGCTCGTAGTGAGGTCGCTGCCGCCCGCAACCGCGTCCCCCCTCCCCCGGGGGGGGGGCACCGAAAACACCCCCGCCGGGGCTACTCCACCCGATGCATACTTTTTACCTACTTTTTGTGTTTTCCCCCCCTCATTCTGCGCATTTTCCGTCAAGTATTTATATATATATATATATATATTTACGCTTCCACGTGGCTTCTATCTTTGGACGGCGCATGACGCAAACAGTTCCGAATCCTAGATCGAGTACACGAACTCGCTACCCCCCCCCCCGGACATTCTCCGGTGGAGAGAAAATCTCTTTAAAAAATATAAATAATACCAATTAACGTCTAAGTAGTTAGAAACGTTTTTAATTAACCATGCCAAAGTAGAAGACACACACACACACACACACACACACACATATATAAACATTTTTAATAATTAATTAATTAGAGTTTTAAAAAAACCGTTAACACTGATGTGTAAATTCTCCCTTTCTGTAACTTTAGGGAATTCTATCTACTCACCCGTGGATGGAAGACTAGGAACTGAATCTGATTTACCCATCCGGCACTCACACCTAAAGGGTAGGTTCTTTATTTGCTAAAGTTTCACCTGTGAAGTCAGCAGCTTTCATAACTTTTGTCATGATCTCCAGACGCCGTCCACATATCAACAATTCGCACGAAATACCCGTTAGCTTCGAGTTATTTCCCCTTTGTCTCTTACTACCAACTCGGCCCCCCACCACCTTAATGTTTAAACCTTAACGCCATTATTTGTGCTTTTTTTCGTGTTATTGTTGCGATTATGTATTATTTTTTTTTTAAATTTGTCCCAGCCCACTTTTATTAATTAAAACAAAACAATTGCTATGTTTATCCCCAATGAAGTTCACAAGTATTTATTATGTGAAGCAGAAGCGCTTTAATAGTTTAAATATTTTAGCAGATTATTAAAACAGTGTGTATACAATTAAAGACAACAACGGAAGAAAATTGTATAATAAACTACACAAAACGTGGTAATCGCATTCGAAAATGAACGGTTTATTTCGCGTTTGATGGATGATTCTTTAAACCCATCTCAATTCTTCTGTGACATCTTCGGATCTCCTCCAAAAGCCACATCTGGGCGAAGGTGGAGAGACCCCCCCCCCGCCACCTCTGGTTCCGTATACACATCTATTGTCGTTCAAGTGAAACCGTGTCCGACCCGATTGGCCCCCCCCCCACCCAGCAAAAATTAATTCCGGAACAGCTCCCTTAATTGTGTCAGGGATGACACCGACCCTGCTCTCTCTCTCTCCAGAAGTACGTACTGGTCTATCCGCAGCCGATGCGGTCATCTTCGAAATAAACTTACAGCTAACACGGGAGTTTTTTGCTTTAATAGAGGGAGGGAGAGATGCACTGAATTTCGTGGTGTTAGACAGAAACTGCTGGGTGTGGAAAACAATGTCCTCGTGTGACAAAAGTATCCAAAAAGAAAAGAATTAACAGTGGGTGGTAGTATTCAAACCCAAAAATATCAACGTGCATCTCTAAAACAAATGTTATACCTTTAAAAAACCAGCTTATATAAACAAAATAAATTATGCATGCCTCAGAATGGTGTTTAAAACATTTTAAACAAAAATTCTAATACAAATATCATTAATGACAGATTTATATTTTAAATTTTTTTCTGAACAAGGGGAGATAACTCTAAACAAGAAATATTGCATCCATTTTTTTTAAAATAAAAATCAATATGGCTTAAGATACTGTTTCCTTTTTCTAGGCACATTCAAACGAAACCCGGCTGAAATAACATTGCTTTATCGGTATATATATACACACGAAGTTTAGGTGTAGTTGGTATAGTTAGTATATTCTGGGAAGTTTTTTGTAGTTAATCCTCTGCTTATATGTAGAGCCCCATTTTTTTTTAAAACATGGTGTGAAAAAGCAAAAATATTCCAGTTAGAAATTCGTATTTTCATAATCGCAGACTTGAGTAATCTAGCAGTCATCAGAGGTTCCGCAATAGTTTTACCCATTTTATATTAACTTGACCATTGCGCATAATACACTGAGTGCCAAATGTAAGGATTAACCAATTGTGTGGATTGAACAAGAAAATTCTTCAATTTACATTTTAAAAAAAAGTTTTTAATGACCCCGATTAATAAGAATACAAAAATCTAATTTCTTTTGTTTAAAGCATCATGATGATGACTTCTAATTAGGGATTATGCAGTTACACGTCTGCATGTATTGCTCAAACCAAGTGTCCCTACTAGAATTCTTCATTTTCAGAAGTTGAGGGTGGGGACTCCCATAGACTGGCCGGTGAAGAACAGTATGCCAAACTGAGCCAATCCTGACACAGATTTCAACTAGAGCCCTTCAACCTTAGCAGTCCAGTAGCATAAATATTAGCTGTTGATTCTCAGCAAAATGTGCTGATTTGAAATAATTTTCATTTATTTCGGAATAAGTTTTAGAAGTATACAGAAAGGCTCATTTACTAAGATCTAAGGCAGATTTTTTTTTTAATGAAATTTCAGCATGCATTTGACATAAAACAAAATTCCATCTCTGGCTGGAAATTACATCAAGAATGCATCTCTTTCTCATGGTTGCCAGTGCTGTCATTTATGGAGACTTTGGATGGGACATTGACAATTTCTGAGAATAAAAACCTAGAGCTACTAGCAAGGTCAGTGGATGTACTAAATAAAATGTAAATTACAATTTATAACCTAAAATGTTTTAAATGCATGGAATTCTTAAGTTACCAATCCACATTATACTGAAAGCTCAGAGATATCACCAGCAAGCTGCACAAGCTAAACAATAATTGCATGTGAGACATCTCAGATTACACCAATCACATCTCATGGCAACTATATAAAATTAGGGGAGGGGGAATAATCTAAAAATCTAGTATGAATAAATAATATTCACATTGCTGTGATTAGTTAGTATTAAATGATCTGTTTTTAATATTAAGACTAAGCCAGTTCCTAGATGGTAACGTTGTACAATCTACCATTGCTGCATGAATGATAACACAGCAGCATGCAACAGGTTCATTTGTAAGGTGATATTTTTGTTATTTATTGTGATCACAAGTTGACACAGTAGAAATTGAACAGTGCTAAGCAATTTTCTAGTGCACAACCTGCTTTTCTGTCCACTGACACCTGTGGAAAGAAGCAGACCTATGGAGATGGCTATTCATCCACGTCAATAGTGTTCAGATGTGTCCTAGGTTAACTGTCGTCATCTGCATCACTGGAACGTACTGCCTGAACTTGGTCAACACAATCGTCATCCTTGTAAGCTAAACACTGCCACAAGTGTCCTTCCACAAACACTACTCATCAATCATTTTAGAAATTCTTCAAAAAGGTTGTCATTTTAATTACAAAAAAAAAAGAAATAAGTTACTGTTAAATCCACAAAACCAAAACTTTGTTGCTAAAATCTATTAAAGAGTGAGAAAAAAAAACAAGCATAAACAGCAGTTATTAGTGACATGTGAATTTTTGTCACTTTTGTTAGAAGTGAAATATTTCTTTAGAAATAAGAGACAAATAGTACTAAAGATGGACATTCAAATGAAGCCCAACCTCAGTATATGAAGTTCTCATTATAACAAATAAAAATAAACAATCTCATTAAAGGAGTAAAGCCATGTTGCAAACAGAAATTAACTCACATGACAAAGATCCAATACACTGCACTTAAGAATTCAAACGATATTACCAATGGATGAAGTATAGAAGTATCAACACCAAAACCGTTTATCACAATTCACGTTGCTGTTAGATATAAGGGGAAGAACTCCGGCCAACAAGTGATCCGATAAATTTCTTTTAATAGAAATCAAAAATACACATGCACATCCATATGCAGAAAAATTTCCACGCACATGTTAAGGGTATAGATAAAATGATCTAGTAGCATGATGCTGCGGTTATGGAAGAAAACACTAGCGCTTACTACAGCTTAAGATGACTTCAGACTTGACTACTTATTAAAAAATCTGGAAGAAGAAAAATCCAGTTAAAAGAGTATGCAATCCAGGAATGGAGTCAATGATACGCAAAAGCATAGATATCTCTGAAAAAAATTCAGATGTTTAGTCATATACTAAGGGTGGTCAAGTAAAACCCAGTCCTATAAGCACTTTCACAGTCTGCTATGGAAAGATTGGGGTAAAGATGCCATTGCAGCAACACGATTGAAGATTTAAAATTCTTTCCAAGAAAAGGACTTGCATCAAAGCTGGATCCCTACACAGATAGCGCATCACAAAACCAAGAACAGCGTGTTCTCAATTAGATACTAAAAAGGGGATACTTCCTAATCATTTATTCTAGCATCTGCCTAAAATGCTGTATTAAACTTTGTAGTGGAAGCAAAAAAAAAATATCCCATAAAATCAGCTTAATTATATTTGTTTAATTCTCACCCCACTAAAAAAAACCTATTCTTTATCTGTATTTCCTTTTTGTAGTCCTTAGGATGCAGGTGGTGATAAAGACAGAAAATACTGTCCAGTACAGCACCACTAAGATTCCAGCCATCAATTCTGCACACCTTTGAATTTCAGTCTTTTTCCATCAATATACTTCTCATTCCACTAAGCATTTGGTTATACTAGCACTAGCATACTAGGGCTATGAAACTGAAACCAAGCCTATCATGATCACAGCAAAGCTATTTCAGCCAGGCTTCATTTGAATGTTCCGAGTACGTCCCTACGCATAGCAAAAGATGTCCTCCTCAATGGTGAATGTTTTCTACTCACACTCAAGGAACTCATTCCCTCCACCACCACCAAAGCTCTAAAAACAAATTTTTTTATTTTCAACACATTCATTGATTTGTATCTTTATTTCTATTTCAAATATTTTTTTTCAATATGATTAACTAACTATGGAGCACAGCAAATTGCTGGTTACTTATTTTCCATCAGTGTGCCATTCATGCAGCATTTGACTGCAAAAATCACCAACATTATACCTGTATATCAGGACGACCACCATTAACATATTTGGTCAGTCTCCCACTTCTGCAACAAACAGATGAAAGAAGAAAATGGAAAACAGCCTCAGATGCGTGAACTGACCAGTCATTACCAAGTGAGCCCCAACACTAACACTTTTCTGCAATTCTTTAACGCATTAACAGAAAGACTAGATCACGTTGATGAATGATTCATCAAAATTAAGTTTACACGTGTTTTTTTTAACTATTGACCTACTAATATGCCTTGCTTACAAAACTTCCATGGGGTATAAATGTACCTGCATGAAAATTCTCTCTCCTATGTGCTATCAGTATCAATTCAATGAAGTGAAAAGATCAATCAAGAAAACCAGTCTCCCATGGGGAGAAAAATCAGTTGAGCTCTCACAGTACTGAGTGCTACTAAGACTCACTGGGAGAACCCTATTTATATGGACCAGATGTGGAGCCTATGATATTATGTAAAATATACTCAAAAGGTTCAACAGCAATTTACCAAGATGGTCAGCACTACACCGTTTTTAAGGGGTTGACTGCTCATTAAAATTCTCAAAAATAGTTTTCTGGTAAATAATACATCTAATGTACAGCGAGAAGGTGGTAGTTTTATTTTAAACGACTGTTCTAACTGAGACATAAGTAAATAGCATTTTACCAAGTGTATCCTTTCAGCTTGAAATAGTTTACCAAATCAACCATTTCTGTACCTGCAGCCTCTTTAAAACCGTCAATGCTGATTGTCATTATAACCAATAGAGCTACAATCTACATATTATATTAAAAAAAAAGAAGTTATTTGTTACTTTTGAATTTCTGGAATAAGATAACATTCTTCAGGTAACATGAAAATTTTGTTCCATCACAATCCTCCTTCAAAACTGCAACAACTCAACCCCTTACTTAATTTATATTGATTACCATTTGTAGACTAAGTCAGTGAGCTGAGTATCATTATATAGTCAGATAACAGACAATGTTATGGGGAGAGTGTACATTCTATCTTGTATAATCACATACACAATAAGGAACTCCAATGATGTTCTCAAAATCAGATTTAGCAGCTTACAAATAGCATCTCTATGGCAAAAACATGAGGATCTTTTTAGCTGTTTGTTCTTCCATAATTTGACAAAACAACAAATTTCATTTTTTTTTAAATGATAGCCATTGCACATTATCCATGAAATTCTTTTATTATAATCAATAAATAAAAAAAAACAAAAAACCAGCAATTCCAAAATATATTCATGTCAAAGAAAATCCCCAACATAAAATTCAACAACCATCCCCTTAAAAATGAGAGGTTTCCAGGCTGGCTCATCTCACTGAAATTTGCAATCCTCGTCAAAATGAGATGTTTCCATATCAAATGGTTTTGTTGAAGTTTCTAGCAATTTGTCCATTCACTCATCTCATGACTAACCTTGCTGATATAATACGATAACAATAATGTAAGGTAACATCATGTTACACATCAGTTAAAATGTACAAGTTGAATCGATTTTTGGTACAAAGTGCATGACTGATGGAAATTGTACTATCAATAACAACTTCCCTTACAGCATTAACATCTATGGTGAAAATATACAGACTGTCTAAACCAACATCAAAAGAGAACAAATAAAATGTCAGTTTAGTAAATGTGCCTGAAGGGGTTGTTATTTGAATGTAGGCACAGCAGCACAGCCAGTTTGGTATTTCTCAGCCCACTATTGTATAAGCCTAGCCAGCTGATCAGTCTTCTAGCAACTTGCCTATTTACTCTAGTGTCAGTTTTACACTAGCATGTTTTAACAGCCAATCTGACATTGTGACATAATTCGTGAAATCAATGACCAAATGTGTTATTTCTAGAACTGGGGCTGTAGAACTTGATGACGCAGCCAGATGCACATCCCATGAATAAAGAAACCTCCTCCTCCTACCAGAGATATAGCACTTATGTACACTTGTTCATCACATGACATTGTATAATTGTCTTTAATCCTAGGACCACACAAAGTGCCTTTTATTTACCGTGCTGGTGATATCACAGCTATAGGGATCAAGACATTCCAAGGATAACTTGCATGTTGCACCCATTGTTCCTCAACCAAGCGCACAGTAGTTAGCATTCCATAATTCCACAGATATTCACTAGCTGACTGTGACATTGAGCATCAGAATTCAAGATCTCAGTATACATTTTTTTTTAAATACCATACCTGCACCAAACTAATCGAAACACGGCGCTCTCCTTTGCATTATATTATCAACACAAATCATGGTGGCATGCAGAAGAAAAAACATTTTGCAAAAAAAAGTAAGAGAGAAGTCAATCTTTCAATTATTACTCAGCAGTTCTCTGTACCAACTGAAAAGCAAATGGAACAGCTTAAGTAATTTTAATACAAAACATTTAACTTAAACATATTTATTTATAAACAGTATTCTTCTTTTCTTCACTTGTTTCCCACCAAAAAAATAATATTTTTAATATAACCATCAGCCCATGTCTGGTGTTAGAGTTGCTGTAATTCATTTTCTAGAGCTGGCTGATGGCAACTAATGAACGTGCAAATCAGATGAAGTTTCGCAGAGGTTTTGAAGTCCTCTGTCTGAGGTGGGATCATTTTGGCAGAGCTCATTACTATTCACTTTTCATTCTTGCTAGCAACTTAATGCCACACTTCCAGCAGGTTTACAACCTGTACAAATGAGTTTGAAGCATTTCAGAGAAAACCTTAGAAATGAAAGCTGTTCTTGATCAGAAGCACAATTCGAAACTGGTTTACTGTCAGCCAATGAAGCTACAGCGAGTACAGAAGCCAATACACAACTTAACAATCAGTGGAGATATTCTGATCGCTGTCAGTTAAAATCAAGTCCTGCTCAGCAAATCCTGTTTAACAAATATTGTGTTTATGTGGGACATTGATATCTGGTGTTATAAAACAAAGCTCAAATTCCCCGTTAAAGCCAGACAAAAAATCTTTTTATCTTGTAATTTAAAAAATTACAAACAATTTACAATTTAAAACAAAAAAAAAAAACACATTGACAGAAATCCTTGTTTTTTTTAAAATTTATTTTAAATTTATACATTTTCCTGAGTTATTTTCACCATAGATAGTTTAGAACTCAAAATGCTAAATAAATACATTTCTGGCTTCAGTATTTATCATCAATCAGCTAAATTATAGTCACAAACTTGGTGAGTCTTGGTGCACTCCACTTCATCAGATGAATTTTAAAAAATGACTATTAAGTGAAAAGTAAAGCCCAAGAGAAGGGCATATAAAAACCAAAAAAATTCCGCAGAAGGGTGCAATAACTCTGAGATGAGGAAAAAACAACAACAAAAATTCAATCTTGTATTTAAAATATTACAAAATATAGTCTGACTGTTTTATACATTTTGAAAGTCTTTATTCTTATGGAATATTATCACAGAAATTTGGAATTTTCTTTCCTGTTATTTTCAGAAATTAAAAAAAAAAAAAAAAACTTCATAAAAATTTACACTTTTTACACATCAGCTCAAAAGCTGTTCGTAAAGCTTCTTGTCCTGTATTTAAAAAATTAAATATTTTATTTTTTAGAAACTAGCAACAAAAAAAGAAATTGCACAATTCAAACCACTTATATTTTTCTCAGTGCACCAACTACATAAAGTAATTGTTACTAGAGATGAGAGAGAGAGAAATGTGGTGGTGGAAACTGTTTTGAAACATAATGAGCAAGAAAAAGTCCATGTGCTCCCCCACCAGCCATTTAAAGAACAACCCCTAACCAAACAACTCTTATTTGAAAACAATTAGAACCAATTTATCTATATACAGTAGATGGAGTAGCTATTGAACAGGTAAAGTAAAGAGTAATAGGCTTTTGAAAGATAAGATTTAGAAACAACCCCCCCCCCTCTTCTCCTTCCTTCCTTTCCCACATCAGGGGGAAAAGGTAAGCATCTGTAGAGGAAAATAACAAACCAATAAAGAAATTTCCCTGCAAATCAGCTCACACTTGTCCCTTTTTTGTCATAAGTGAACAAAATCAGACCACTGGCCAAACTGTAACTGTTACGTGAATTTATCCACTCTGATGGTGAGACCAACTTCAGGGTGTAAAGTTTTTACACTATGTCCACGGGTGCTTTTCTTTGTCCGCAGTCCTTCTTGCCGCCTGAAGGAGACAATGGTTGTCAGATTACAGTACATCCAAAACAAATCTAACAGGCAAACAGATTTCACCAAATAATTTTAATGTACAACACCATTATCATTTATGGCCTGCACAACTATAACACAAAGGGTTTTGTGGTTTCTTTGGCAGGAGAGCTGTGGTGTTTAAATTTATTAAAATCTACTGAAATTAACAACAACAGTTGAGTTAGTGCAAAAAAGTGGCTTTAGGATTTGGTTCTGCCAGTCTCTTATATGTTAAATGTCATTAAACCATCAATGCAGTTTCTAAAGTTGAATCACTCTCCTGCGAGCACCAAAATATCAAGGAACCACTAAGCAAGCAAGAGATTAAATTAAATGTTACTAAGAACAGCTGAAAAACCACAAGTAGTAAAATTCTCTTGTTATAAAACTCTGTACAACAGATGTCATGAGGAGAAGAGCAGCTTGCTTCATGGCCACTGACTGCTGGTCAGGACAACTTACTGTTTCTGTTTTTCCTCTGATGCTTTCTTCAGTTGTTCTTTCCCCATGTCATCCTCTTCAGTACTGAAATCATAGATGTTCCCTTTCTCAATCTGCTGATCCTAGACATAACGCAGAAAAGAATAAAATGCAGTAAAGGGTTACTATTTCCTTAAAAAAAAAAGAAGAAAAAAAAAGTGTGATCTGAAATATTTTCTCATCCACTCACCTTGACACCAATAACGTCTCCATCTTGAATACGGAAAGGCAATGAATGAAGACTACCCTTCAAGATGCCCTTCTTCCTTTTTTTAGGATTTCCAAACTGAATAACAACAGCAGGTGTAATAATAATGATAATAATAATAAAGCACTGAAATAATTTCTACCCTTTTATCATCATATCAAATGTACAGGACTTTTCTCAAATGAAAGCTTTTACTTAATGGCCAGCCCTGATAATTAACAACGTGAAGGCAGTTTAGAGGAGATAATCTTATAACTTAAACAAAATGGCTTATTTTGTTATTATAAAGGGTACCAGAGGAATTTCATGAAGTGGAAATAACTTGTAAAAAAACATTGCACCCCAAACACCAGTATTGTTAGTTTCAAAACAGAGGGAAAACATCTGTTTCTAAACAATAAAAAGATCAGCGTCAAAAGTTTACAAAAATTAGCAGCTCTTATTAAAAAAAAAAAACAAAAAAACAAAACATTTACTTAAAGCTGCTTGCCACAAAAAAAAAAAAAAAAAGATTCTTTCATTAAGGCATCTTTCCAAATGTTGCAACTGGATAAAATGTGCGCGCACTACTAAAGTCAAGTCAGGATTTCTCACCTTGTCTTGCAAAACCATCCAATCAAACTTGCGCCAAAAATGTTTTGCGATGACCAACCTCTCTGCAGGAACAGACAGGTATCTGGCTATCATCAGCTTCAGGCTGTGAGTTGTAGCTCCATTGGAAGTATCCCACACTGCATCAAAGCCAGAACTGTAGCTCCTTGTGTCAGGAACATGTTGCTTTATGTGAAGCAAATATTGGTTTTGCCTGCAAGATGAAAATGGAGAAATTAATAAAAGCTTTTGAGAAATTAAATTATATAATAATTTTAGCACTACAGGTCATGTACATACAAGTATTCTGTACATATATACAATACTTGTTCTAAATGCTTTCAGTATCTGGTAGGGACACTCTTACATCAAGTCAGGAGTATGGGCATCTAGGCACAAACTCTTATTAGCAATTTAGTCCAGGTTTCCCCACAAAATGTGCAGATATTCCTTAAACTGCTGCCGTAAGGTTGCTCCTGGTTGTTTGGTGCTTATCTATCTAGCAATCTGGGAGTCCAGCAAGATTCAGAAAAGCAACTATTCCGCATCTTCCAAGCTGTGGTTGTTCTGGATAAGTGGCATAGCATGTTGCTCCACTTTCCTGTAATCTATGTTGACAATGGGCTACTATGAAAGATGTAATAATGCTGAATCAGAGTCTTGCCAACATTCCTCTAGATCCATATGCATCTAGAGGATGTGAATTGGTGAAAGTGACTCATGTTCATGCACCAGGCAAAAATGACAGAAGGCCTTTATTCACATCTGTCTGTCACAAATGTTTCTATCAGGCTAACTGTCCATAGTGGCATTGATGCTGTCAAAGCTGAAAGATGTTAGTAGTCACTGCAAATGTGCTGCACAACAGCCCCATTCCATGCATGCAGTGGTACATTTTCCTCAGATAGATAGATTAATACACAACACTAATAGATACGCGAAGATCAGTGGCAGTGTGCCATAGGAACTACATGATCTCAGACTGGACACTTACCCAAAGGCAGCCCACGTTATAACGATAGTGGCTGTTGGATATCTTGTGGTGTGTGTGTGTGTGTGTGCTGATGTTCAATCTTTATATACACACATGCACAATGGCAGTTATAATTGCTAGCTCACTGGTAGAATAATTCATCTACGATAAAGAAAAATATTTTGCTGAAAGTGTTGAGTGCAAAAAAATTTTGTTTATTTGCATATTTTCTAAGTCATATGCCACTATACAAGTAAGTACATGCACTCAAACTGAGTTTAGTATGAATAGATCATGAATTTCCAACCCCAACCAGCAGAGAGTGAGTGAGAGAGTGTGAACACAGAGAAAGGACTCTCTCCATCAGCAATACTACAGACTGATCTGTAAGGAAAAAACACTGTCACGAGGCGAGGTAAAGATGTTATTAAAAGATGGTTTAAGCTAATTTATCAGCAGCAGTGATATTCACTAGTGTATGTTGTTAGGTGGAGCCTCTCCTTACCACCTTTCCAGCAATGATCGAACATACGCACTTTCCTTCGTTGCCACCATCAAGGTTCCCAGTTTGGCACACAACAGCATCAAGTGCAGTAATTTTTTCCCTTTTCTCAAGTGTTGAGACAACAGAAGATTTGCTGGAATGTCTGGCCACCACTAATAAGGCTATAGGAAACATCTAAACCAATCCTCACAGCTGAGCCTTGTTTAACACGTCCCTGAAAATCGTGTCAAGCGAATTCATCTTTCCCATTTAAATACGTGATATGATAGAAATACATGCATGAAGGAGGTGGAGATAGATAGAGAGTAACGTAACCAAGTGTAGTAGTGAACAATAAAATATAACAAAAGACAGTACTGATTTTAACTTAGATCCTAGCGATGGCTGATGATGTGGTAAGTTGCAGCCGTTGTTACTCATCATCAGTTAAGGAGGCTGGGTCATTGACATCTTCAATGAAAGCATAGAGGTCCAGGGGAGGCAGGCCGCTTGTGGAAAGGTAGGATCTGATGTCTTTGGTTCCATTTTTTTCATAAATTGCTGAATGGAGAGCTGTTTACAGTTAGTAAGCATTTTTGTGTGTGTAAATTTGGCGATAACAAAACATGGCATTGTTTATTAGTCCCTTTGCTACTGTGGCACTTCGGATGCAATCAGAGTCATCTTCATTGAAAATATTAATGGCTTCCTCGATTAAACTAATGGCTTTGGTTAGCATGCTGGTTATTTGTTTCATCAACTTCATCATAGTCTTCTTCTCATTCGAGTTGTATCAGCTCTTCATTTGTAAGTTCTACTCTGTGGGATTCTAGTAACTCTTCTACATCCTCTTCTTCCACATCTATGAAACCAACTTGTTTGGATAAGTCAACAATTCTAGTCTTCATCTGAGAAACGTTTTCAACAGGTTTAAATCCCTCAAACGAATGGACACATTCAGGCCACAGCTTACACCAGATATCATTCACCCATGAAGACTGCACATTTTTCAAAGCCTCGCCAATAACATCAATTGCATCTTTCATATTAAATTTCTTCCAAAATTCTTTTAGATTAGGTTTTCCTTCACTGCCAGTTGCTTCAAAACATTTGTCAAAAGTTTGCTGTAAACACTGCTACCGCACCTTGATCCAATGCCTAAATTAACGCAGTAGTATTTTGGGGCAAGAATAGCACTTTGTTTTTGAATAAATCCACTAGGTTAGGTGGATGGCCGGCAATGTCTAAGAGAAGTAAAATTCTGAAGGACAAATTTTCAATTGCACAGTATTTTTACAGATCTTTATGCAAGAAAACATTAAAATAATCAAGAAAAATGTGATGGTGTAAAATCCAACCCTTTTTATTGGCTCGCCAATAAACTAGAAGATGGAATACCCCCTCAAAGCTCTAGGGTTTTGAGTGATAAACCAACAGGGATTTAAGTTTCAGGTCACCCTCAGCATTACATCCTAAAAGAGTGCACTGGTCCATCGCCCCTTTGAAACCCAGGGCACTATTTTCCTCTACAGAAATGAGGGTATGGCTAGGTATACGCTTCCAATATAATCCTGTTTCATCAGCATTTATCACTTGTTTTGGAACATAACTGCCTTCAGCTACAATTTCAGCCAATATTTCAGCTGCTACTGCATCAGCAGTGGCTGTCCCACCATCTCTTAAAACAGAAAAACCATCCCTGGCTTGCTTGAAGAAGTTCACTTCACTATCACTTTCATAAGCATTTTTCTTCAAATCATCATACAAGCTTAAGGCTTTACCTTTGATCACATTTAAACTTAATAGGACATTTTGCTGTATTTGATGTTCAATCCAATTTTCCAATAACCTTTCCATTGTTTAAATAATGGAACTGCATGTATGAGTTACTTTCGCTTCAATTTCTGGAGTAGAACAAGCACTAGCTTCATTTGCACGAATGGTGACACGTGGTTTTGTTCAGCCAAAGAGCACGAGATATCTCCATCAGTTTCTCGTTTCTCTCTCAACACGTTCTATCACCTGCAAATTAGTTTCTAATAAGATACTTTTCTGCGATCTCATTGGTGTCGATACACTGACAGCATCCTCCTTACGTTTTGGTCCCATAACTACTTGGGGTTAGTACACAAACCACAAGAAAAAAAGAAAAGAAGCAAAGTATAAGAGCAGAATGCATGCACACGTGTGGACATGATCAAACAACAAAACAGCCACTTGCACTACTTTGTCATGCATGACCGTGGATCATGTGATACTGAAACTTTCCATAAAAAATCATTCCCCAATAATAAAAAAAACACGTGTAGTGTTGAAACCATGCATAGAGAGACCATGTTAAGCGGGACTTAGCTGTACTTTTTTCTTTAAAAAAATTTATTACAACCACCTGAGATTGGACAACAGGAAAAATGTTTGAGGAGGGAGAAAATAATTATTAATAATTCCTTTCTTTTTCTTAGAATACTGGCTTTTTAGTTATGATACTGAGGATGTTAAAAAACAACAACACAATCAGTCTGAGTTATGATGATAATAACAACCACAAACAGCAATCGATTTCATCATCTAAGCAGCACTAAAAACTGATACCCACCCACTCTCCGTAAATATATGGATGAGGTCCTCAGAAATAAATCCTCTTTAGATAAAATCTCTACTGAAATATGTTGCTCCTACTGCAAGCTACAGGAGACCAAAACATTTATGCTCTGGATTCAGCTCCGATCTTGCTGAAATGTAGGCTCATTAGTCAGCTCTGTTTTAAGGCATCTGGAGAAGCCTGAACTAAACTGCACAAAAGACACTAGTACCAAGAATGTCTGTGAACAAAACAAGTCCTCTTTATCAAGAAATAGCAATCTCATTTACAATAGTCCACCGGCTGGTGAAAGGAAGCACCAAGGCTATATTACAATTGTATCCTAGATGGGATGTTAGTCAGATCAGAGGCCACCACTTACTTCAAATGTTCTTCTTGTTCAAGAATCTGGATGCCAATTTCACTACATGAATTTAATTTCAGTTTCCTGAAAAACAAAAAATACTCCATGTCACCAGAAATTCAAGTTTCCCATGAAATAACCCTAACACTCAGCTATAAATATTATATCCAGTTGCTTGTTTGAATGCTATTTTCTGACAAATGCAATTTTAAGAAATTCCATTCTACTTATATACAGTTCTGTTGCCATGGAAACCAATCAGTATACAAGTAATCATCATCTAAAAGCATTTAAACATATTTACTCTTATGGAGAAGCAAGAATATTTTTTTTGTAGCTATAGATAGAAATATTACTCAGTGGGTTCCCATCTACTTAAGCTATATTGGATCATGGATAATGAACCAAATCTGCTGACCCTCACACCTGATCAGGGAACATGATGATAACATATACACACTACTTGGAACCCTTCAAAGTTAGAGAAATTATAAAATAAAACATTCATTACCTTAGTCTATAATGTAAGTAAATTTAAATATGATCCACGTAAATAAGCAACATGGAATGCATCACTATTCAATAATGGATATAGGATATCAAGGGGCACAACTATCAGTAAATTGATTAATGCATCCACTGAGACAATAACAAGTGGGTCATCACAAATCAACTCTGACAAATCAGGGTTACCACAGAAGACAAGCTTTAAAATGTCTCGACCATGCATGATATGGAGACTTTTTCAGTCTTTGCCAACCATCCATCCATCCATTCCTTCCTTCCCACATTTACAAATGCAGCAGCAAGTCTACATTGTTCTTTTACACAACACAAACAGTACTGCAAAATAGCTTTTATGAAGCATGTAATTCTATTTCACACCAGTGAGATCATTAATACAGAAGTTTGCATCAATATCAGGATGATCAAAAATGGCATGGACTTAATGTATGTATTGCAATTTCTAAACATTATGATAAGCAGGTCGAAAAGTAGTTGAAAGTTAACAGAAGTGCTCTAAAATATCTGCAATGGTATTCACCAGAGATAACAGCATTATCAAAAGCAGTACCGCTGAGTTAATACTTAGAAACAAGTATTGCTATGTAACCGACTGCTCTGACTCAGGACATTTTCATTCTCTTTTGTCTTGAAGTTCTCTATTTCCTGCTGAGTTCCAATATTTCCTTACTTCTTTCTATGTGCATTTGTTTTTGAGAGCAGTGACATGCCACGCTTCTTTTCCTCATTGACAAACAGTACATCAGCTTCATCTACCAGTATCTTCAGTCCCCCCACCCAAAATTTTTTTCTTTTTACATTTGAGTTGTGCACAACAGCTTTTGTCTTTCTTTTCTGTGCTGGTGTGGTTTTCTATTCTCCATATATCCACTTCTTGCAAGACTCAACCACTAATACATTATCAATTTGATTTGTATAAAAACCTTTCAGACAAAAAGTAATTTCCAAAGTGTCCAAACACTTTTTCGCAAAATGTGATAAAATAGATGAGATGAATTGGGCAGAAGATTTCCAATGCCATATTTCTCAGATCTTTCACTAAGAATTTCCTGGTCCACAGGAAACCTGCAAGTGGCCAAAATCACAGAAACTTTCAACAGTGTTTCCACTCAGCACGCCAGAAGTTACATGTCATGGGTTTTGGTTTGTGCGCAAAGAATAAGTTCTACCTGGAACATTATGAGAAAAATATTGACCAATGAAAGGTCATGGATATGGCAGAGATCTCATGAACTGCTAAACCAAAATGTATCATTCCAACAGAACAGGCTGCTACTGGTGTTCTTATTTAGCTGGATGGTTGTGATCCCTTATTCTATTTTATGGCCAAGTGATACCACGAGACACTCTGTGCAATGGTGGTTCTGTACCAATGAGTACAAGATGTTTCCTGTCAAAAATGCCAACACCCATTGGGCCTTTATTAGATTTCCCTTCAAAGTGGCCAGATCTACCAGGCCACACAGCAGATTCAAAAGTTCGTGCATCGTCACATGACTGTGTTGCATCAATACTAGAACATTTAACAATTTCTGAAAAAGTGAAAAGATAGTTTTTGGCTTTTTATACAGTAACAGCTTTTATTTTAGCTTTCTGAAACAAATGTGTCTAAAGACTGATTTATTGTAGTTATCCTATTTCTGATGAATAAAAAAACTTGTTTGAACCCCAGACACCAGTCTAGGAGTTAACTATTACTGACCATTTGTGGAAACTTGTTTTCATATTTTTAAAGCATTGCCAACAGTTCACTTACCACAAGGTCTGGTTGTCTCCCCTTAGCACTGTCGTCAGTCGCCCACCTTCAACTAGTCGCAACCTGATAGAAGCTGGAGAGGGGATACCAAACTTTACTACCAGAGGCAGGGTGATGATGTACTGTCTCAGATCCATCAGGGTGTCCTCCTTTGATATGTCCACCATTCCCAGCTGCAATGGCTCACACTGCTTCTGGCCTTGTCCAGCTACTAATGACACTGAAGCAGTAGACACCAGTTTCTATATTCAGAGTCTAAGTCAACAAATGCACTGCCCCTTTAAAAATGTTTATTTATTTATTATTAAAATGGGCACTTTTTAAATTTTAGACTTCAGATCTTATCCACCAGAATTTGTTCCTAATTCTCACCCACATTTATTTCCACTACACACAAACACATTAAAATGAGACACCTTTGTTAGAAATCTCTTGCAATAGGATGCTGCTGAAATTACATGCACTGTCAAATGTAGATAGCATTTTACCTGAGCTCACGTTGATAACAGAAATACGTACAAATAAACCACATGAAAATTTGTGTGTCAATCATTTCTGCACAACAAGCCATAACTATAGACATTTTGCGCAGAGAAAGCATTACTGATTCCTCATAAAGTGATTGCTGCTTCAAAGATTTGCAATCCTACCAATGTCATTAAAAGGCTGTGATCAGACAATGCAGCACTTTCACCCACATGGCCAGAAGACTGCTAAATGTTGTAGATTTTCAACCAATGTCATTTCCTCAGATGTCAACATTTTGTCATTCGCTGATGGCATGAGTTTGTGTTTATTGCATTTACAAAATATTCTGTAAACTGCTAGATTTGGCAGCAGCAGCAGCAGTGATAGCACATAGAATATTGTAAACAATTTATGCAGCCAGGTCAGAATCAGTCAGACCAATGGTATGCAAAAAAATAATTGCTTGATTCTCTTTCCTTCCTTTTCTGCAACATGTTGTCTGCCTGCCCTTATACACAAAAGTTGCCACAAGGTTTCTTAAGGTGGAGCAATATTCATATGCTTTAATGGCCACATCTCTTGACCTCAATCCTACTAAAAGCAAGTTTAAGAACAAAAGCATTGTTTACACCAGATAAAAGACATACCACCATCCTATCAGCAGTTTGCACGCCCAGCAATATCCCTGCAGTCAGGACATCTCTCACTCACACACACAAGACCCAGTATGAATAAGGATTAGATAAAAATGAAATCCCCAAAATCTTTGACAGAAACTTCAGTGATCACATGACATGTACAGCAAATGACTTCAGTAAATTGAGCATAACCAATCTCTGGTATTTTCTTAATCCAGTGATGATTCCTACTGAGGTCACTGGAGATAATGCAAACTCTATTAATGGTTACCCAGATGTATCAAATGAGAAGTCAAAGCCATATACATCTCTTTTCTTTGTTTTACCTGTACATTTCTTTAACAAACAATACTAGTTTGCAGCCTGAATCAATATTTTAAAATGTTTTTTTTTTTTAATTTTTGAAAATCTTTTTTATATTTAAAAATAAAGGTGTAATTTTAGATCTTAGAGCAGGCAACAGCTTCATTAATAAATCTAACATCAGCCTACAGTCAGAAAAAAATACTATTGTGTTTTGCATTAATTAGGCAGAAAAACCTTTAAATGGCATGCAAAGTAATGTTTTATATCTTGTTTTATTTTTACAAGTTATATTTTTGTTAATTAAAAAAAAATAACAAAAAAGAATGTAAATGAGTATCTCAACATCTACAAAACAAGAGAACAAAGAGGTACTGAATTGCCGGTGGTCAAACTTAAATGAACAATAATCCATAAACAAAGCAATTGCACATACTAAATCCGGCTGTGATCCATGAGATCACACTGTCACCTTCCGAGGTCTTTGCCTGCCGGTCAGTTGTTGCATACAGCCAGACTGGTAAACGAAGAAAACCCTAAGAGAGAAACAATTCTGATCATTTTACATTTAGAGTTTAAACAACAACAAACAAACAAACAAACAAAATAAATGAAAGCCACACATTTTGTGTCCTTCCCTTTTGTTGTTGTCGATGCTAGTTTTAAAAAAAATGTTTCTAAAAAAAGTAATAATGGGTTTTTAAAGGTGATGGAACTTCAAATCTAAAAGTATGGATTATTGTTTTAGGGAGGGAGGGAAGTGGGGGGGGGGAGATTGTGATCAATGTCATCACCCAAAACCACCATTATTGCACTCAACATCCAGCTGCATTGTAGCAACAACAAAAAAAAGGAAACGGGGTTATAAGAACTGAGGAATTAAATGTTCACTATCATTCTTAAGCTTGAAAAGAGTTTACAGATCTTTGTTTAATCTCAGGGTTTATTATAACATCAATAAAGAAGCACAAACAAACATAACCTCTTTATTTTCATTTATCATAACCACCACCAGTGCCTTTTGTTAATTTATCAAAATAATCAGGTTCTAGGGAATTCCAAACTGTAGAAATGCATTATAGCTGTGCCACAAAGGGTGTATTTTTTTTTTTTTTTTTTATTTACCAGTCTTTACAAAGAAGATTAACCTGCCGAGACAGCATTGTGCTACATTATCAGCTCAAACGTCATCCTGTATCCAGGGTATCAACTTTGGCAAGGAAATCCTTACTAGGACTCTTCAGTTTTAGATACAGAAGAAAACTGACAAGTCCAGAAGAAACAGCTCTGGTAAGTTTTCTGGTACATGTGGTAGAAGTACCACAGGCAACTCTTGACTGGTTACTTGTTTGGTTACCAAGGCTGATACTCCACCCACCACTTCAGCTCATTACTGCGAGATAATCTAAGAGCTCAAAACCAAGGGACAGAAGTTTACTGGAGTTAAAACTGTTATTGTACTTTTGAAATGATACAATTCTTCCTCCAGCTGCAGAGCACAGAATGATGTTCAGAAATCCTGTGACTTGTAGCAACATCCAATGGCCAAATTAAAGTGTGGGAAAGCCTGCTTGCCTTTCACAGGGTGTATTCACGAAACCTTTCTGAAATATCCTAGTGGGTAAGCATTTTTTAAAAGGTTGAATGGAGTTTGACAAATTTTTGTTTTTACACAATGGATCGTAGATCTACATTAAACAATGAACATCTTTTTGGTTGTCTGTTGAAAGGTAATCTGGATCACACAAAGAAATGGCATAGATAATGGAAACAAATCTTTCTGGCAAGTCTATGCATAAGTTTGAAAAACCTTTGATTCTCTGACTTTCCATATTCTTTAATGTATCCCCCCACCAAAAAATTTCTTCACTAACTTTTAAAGACAACTAAGTAAATACTGTTTACCTCAGGCGGCAGTTTACCCTCCTGCAAAAGCAGGTGATCTCCGTCAGTAATGTTGCACTGATGTAGTGTAGCATCAGTATCACTCAGCACACAAGCTGCCTCTCCACACCAGGTTGTTTTTCGCAAATGCCAATTATTATCTTCAGAATTAAATAATAAAACAATTTCACTTATTAATGACTTAAAAATTTTTTGTAAAATATTTCTGCATTAATAGAGTAGGTAAAAAATCTGACTTCTCTTTCTAATATTGGTAAGAAATGCTGTAGACTTCCCATGCTCACTGGCTGCCAGGTATAACTGACAAAGAAAAATTTTGTTCATGAAAGACTGGCTTCAAACAGCTAGTACTCAGAAACCGAAATGAATCCAATAACAAAGAAAACTTACCCACAATCCAATGAAGCAGAAGTCCATCCTCTGTTAATTAAAGCCTTCCTACAATCAAATGGTGCAAAAACCAAGGACATACCTTGAAGCTCTGACAGGACTTAAGCCTGCCTCCAGTTAGATATGTTACAGATCCTAAATGGCACATTACTTAGAGAAGTATTGCACTAACTTTTGCCACTTTAAACAGCATAGCTAATGAGTTTATAACAAGTTCAAGTGAAACTTCATACCAGAAAACTTGGCTTCTTGGATCATCGCTGCCAAGCAATCCCCAACTGTTTTGTCTTTATCAACAATCAGTTCAAGATCAGGATGGTCACTTTTGGGATCTCCAGGGGTAAAGGTCACTGTTATCTGACAACAAGCAAAGACCACCAAAGATGGCAGAAATGGGTGAGGGCCAAGAAAGTAAAAGGGATGAAAATATACAAACCAATTCAGAAACTAAGGTATTACATACTACAATGGAGCTAATGCTTATTAGTTATAACAAAGTGTGTTAAAAGAGTTAAAAGGAAATTTTGTGATGCTGCTTCACTTTTGAAACATGTAGCATCATCATTAACTCTGTTCTATCTGAGGAAATAAGGAACTGATCACAAACAATCTCATGCCAATAAAGCTTTTGATGTTCATCGCTGATTTGTACCGATTCAACAGTATTAGTTAGACCAGTCCTTATTTTAAATTAATCTTTCCAAATGCAGAAATAAATTCAGCTTTACTGTACCCATCAACATTTTCACCATCACATTCAAACACTGCTGTGTTTCAGGACTTTTTTCTTCTGTAAGTCACTGATACTACAAAACTACACACTTCAGATCCCAACAAAGCCCATTTAAACAGAACAAGTTTACAGTTAACCCCCTCCCCTTCTGTCTCTATTATTTTTTACTTGGATTTAATGCTGAAATTTACAAATTATCAAATGCATGTAAGAAATATTAATTAAATATTCTCAGAAATTCTTTGGAGACTGTCATTTTGTTTCTGAATTCTTTCAGAAGACTTGTGGGGGCCATTTAGCTCACAGAATATCATTCTGCACATCTACGGGGATGCACAAATTTCTTTGCAGTTTTCTTCAAAGAAGTACATGGCACTGCACATAAGTTGCAAATTTATTGTGAAATTTCTTTGCAACTAACAAACACCATATAGGTTATTTGTTTTAAACCCGCTTGGAGTTGGTGAACTGAGTCTGCCTCATTAACCTGTAAAACTCCATTTCGGTCCAAAAAGTTTTTTTTTTTTGTAGCACAGTCCTTAAAAAAGTTCTGTTTAAAGCAAAGCAATTTTCCTACAGTTTTAAGAGAGAAATCTGACATGATGTAACAATAAAAACCAAGAGCAGCTTTAGAGGAGGAGATGGAAGTGAAAGGAATCTGGGTTTTCAAACTGAAAAAGTGCACTCGCCTCATTTTCCCGTGGAGCTGGGCCGGATTCTAACACCAGCAGATCGCCATCCTTCAGGCAGAGCTCGCCCACTTTCGAGCAGTCTCGTACTGAAATAATCCAATAAAGCCATCTCCTTTAATTTCTAGCAAGCACTACACTCCTGGCCCGTTTAACTTCATCTCAGCCAAATAGTTTAGTGCATTCAAATTTCAAACTGACAGAGAATATAAGCTGAATGAGAGATTTTCATTTTTTTTAAGGCAGATAGGGCACGAAAACTGGTTTTTCACCTCTAAATAGGAATGGTTCAGTCACGTGTGTGGCCAATTGTTAAGCCAGACACAAAACTTTTGCAAAACATCCCTACAAAATATACCGAAACTTCTTCCGCCAATCACAAACTAGTTTGGTGAATTTTTTTTCCTAACAGTAAAATCTAATACACCTATTGACAATATGGAGTGTAAAGTAATAAATATTTTGTTAATGATTAGAAGAAATTCCCTCCCAAAAAAAAAAAATGCCAGTAATTGTGTGTGGGGTCAAGATAAACATGAAAAGTAATAATTATTCTAATTACAAACTTGGAAGAAAAAACAAAAACAAAATCTAGTATCTCATGTATTTAAATATATATATATAGGGTACAAAAGTCTACAATACTGGAATTTGATACATTTAATTCAGTTAAACAAATATGCGTGCACAGCTATTTAAAGTTTAGAAAGCAATTCATTTCTTGACAAAATTACATGTTAACAAAGGAATGACATCGCAAGACAACTTACAGAGTAAAATACCAATGATAGGTGTGGTCAGGGCAGACTAACTACCTTGGGAATGCATACAGCTGGCACATCATCTGTGCAGGCTTAAAACAAAATATCTGCTCCCCCATATTTGGGTCAAGCCCATGCCCAAGTCAGCTAAGTTTTGCGGAGGAAGATTTGTGTATTATGCAATTGCAAGGCTGGTCCAGAATTAGTAGTTCTGTGGCCAAAATGCAGTGATGTAGGAAGGAAGGAATCAAGGACAGCACAACTCTGCTAGTCATTGTTCACCCCCCCCCAACCAGAGCTAACTGGATAAGACTAGGGCTCAGGTTCTTCAATAACTAGCACTAGGTTGAATAGGAGTAGATCATGATGTTAAACATCACTGGCAGTAAGAAGTGCTTTTTCTTCCTCACCCACAACTCAGTCCATATCAAACATTTTCATCAGAAAATATCACTTGCTGCTATTAAGACTTAAATTTGGTCAAGTCAATCAACCATGGTAATGATAATTGCTCAGAGATAGACCAACAAATGGACATCTGGTGCATAATTGTGCAAAGTCATTTTCTGATGGTTTGTGTTGACATTTGATAGCCTCAGTCTTCCAGCAAAATGCTGTTTTGAGTTACATTGTATGCATATTTTCCTATATTCATTAAGAACAATGCTTCTTGAAATCTGTTTTGACAGATCAAACAATTTCTTTAGATCATCCTGTGTGCAAGTAATCAGATGTCATAATCAAGCATGGGTATCCGCTTCTTTTATTTCCTGTTAGATTTTAAACTCAATCATGCCAACTCATGTCAGTTTGTGTTTTGGCTATTCGTAGCAACTTTTATAAAGCACCCTAAACTCCAGTGCTCCCAGACTTTTCCACTCACTGTATCTAGTCATTTATGAATAGGTCAGAAATTGTTTTATAAAACAGAGTAGGTGCATGTGGCAGATTTGACAACAAAGGGTGGTTACATCATATTCTGACATTTTAAACATTCAACATAAAAGCTAATTTTTGTCTGTACAAAACACTCTAATAGTGCTACTAGTTTCTCTAGTCAAAAAATATCAAGACTGAAATGGAAACATGGAGTTATACACCTTAGAGAAAGAGACTGAATCTTTTAGTTGGAGCTTAGACATTTTTCTCTTTGTACATATCATAATTTTACATTGGGTTGTTAAAAGGAGTCTGACTGAAGCAGTGCACCTGCTGAACCACATGAATAATGTGCAAGAAGACCAGTAGATCACACCCTTCCCTAAATTATCAAGGCATTATCACTTAAGAAAAACATCAAATGTGCTGACTCAGAACAGACAAATCTCCACAGAAGCATGCTGTTACTACTACATACAAAGGGATTTTAAAGAACCAGTTTCCTGTTCAACTCTCAGTCGTCCACCACCCTGGAGATCATCAAGACCTAAATTGGACATCGCCGTTAGTTTTATTTCACGCAGCAACTACAAGACAAAAAATAATTAAATAGATAAGACAATTGAGTAAAAAATACTTGTATCTACTATTTTTTAAGAAGTTACGATGCTATATTTTTTTTTAAAGATATTTCCAAAGTACATTTTAGAGAAAATTTTTAACCACAAAAACTTGAAAAGACTGAAGAAAATACATAGTAAACAGTACACACTGTCCCTGATTATCCATGCACATATTTGTAAGCGAAATGCTGAGAGAAAATGCTGGCCAAAGTGAGTGGGCACGAAGGAAACCAGTCCAGTACACAACATTGCCGTATGACATTGGCAGGTTAGTCTTGCTGCCACTTTGGAGGATGCTGTGATACAAAGTGCTTTCAAATTGTCCAAAATATGAAAGCTGTCACCAACAGAGCCATATACACTCATTGTGATCAATCCTTTTGGAGGCAACAACCCTTGTCCTCCACAGTAATAGAGTTAAACATCAGGTTAGGAAGATGTTGACATTATACAATTATGATTACTGAGTACAACTCGCATGCACTTACTTGTTAATTTCCTTAGATAACTGAGGGGGAAAGAGGCAGCATAGAGTAGTGTGCACTAAATTGGTGAACATCTAGTTTATTTTATCAAACAAAGCACAGATGAAATAGGAGGAGGGGGTGATAAATCGATTGTTCAAAAAATATTTTCATCTGCTCTGTGTTAAAAAACACCAACCGTGTCCTTGTCTGTTTCTATGATGGTCGACGGCCATTTTCCCTCACTGGTTTTCTGTCGAATGAAAAAGTAAAAAAAAAAAAAAACTTACATCAATGTTTACCCACCTTTATTAGGGATGGGGGGGGGGAGAGACAAACAAAACAGCTAATGTAGAATCTGCACAAAAAACTCTCTCTCTTTACACACCAGATAAGCAGCCTTTAAAAAGAAAAAAACAAAAACAGGAAAACTCACCTCTTTACACCTGGCTTCCAGCTGAACAAACAACTTGTTCCTTTTAGCAATTGTTGATTCAGTCAGCCTGGAGCTGAAAAAGAAGAAAAAACAAACTACTGAATACTCCTGTATCATGGTTACCCTGACACAATACTGCTTTTAAATCATCTTCTCTCCAGTCAAACTCCCATACGCTTTTCTGCATGGCTGTCCACATCCTACTACATCTACAAATGAAGAATTCCAATAGAGCCTTTCCTTGCAATGCCTTTCTTGTGCAACATAAGTTCTAAGATGGGCCTCCTCAGCAACTTCGATATGGGTTGCTGAGGCAAGAGGGTAGAAATGTTCAATTAGTACCTGATACCCTGCTGCTATTACATTTTTTAAGCCACTCATACTTAATGAGTTCACTTAATTTATGTACAGAAGTAAATATTTAAAGCACATCTGCTGCATCCTGTTCTGTTTCATCACTTACCTGAGGTTGGTTTTAATCAAGGGTAATGAACCAGACGGTTTAAAACAAATTCAGAAAATGTCACCATAATTCTTGAGAGTTATGGTGAATTGACTCACAAAAGAAAGCAAGCAGATTTATTCTGCTTAAGGTTGATTTATTAGTCTCCTTCCAAATTACTGCCACAACCACCTGTCAAGGAAGAATGAACCTTTAAATAACAGATGAAAATGATTCAATCTACTGCTCATAAAACCTTGAGATTAAAACTATATCAGCTTATAAATAGCAGTTTCTGCAACTATGAGGACTCTCATTTTGTTTCTTTTTTAAAAACAGAATAACCATCTTCAAAATAGCTAAATGCCATAATTTTATTTTTCTAAATCAGTTACCAAACACAAATATGACAAATCTATTTATTTAGAAAAAGGCACACCAAACTCCATTTCTATCAGATTTCAACGCGTCTAGTAAGCGTATAGTTTAAATGTGTTTTTGTTATTTTGAGAGTCATTTATCTAGTCCCCCACTTCACATACAAATGCCCATTAAAATTTTCTTCTCTTCAGGCACCATAGTGCATATCCTCTATTCAAGGAATGCTCGGGTCAAATGACCAAGATGAGAGATTTCTCTAAAACAACCATGTCACTTCTTACATCTTTATGTCTAGAATGAATAAATAGCACTTACCATGTCATTCGTTGATCTTCAATTATAATCTGATCTCCATTCTTTAGCTTTAGCTTATCCAGTGACTGACTATCCAATTTGGTATCTAATTTTACAGCTTTCATATCAGACCCTGCAAATATTCAATTTATGAATCATGGCTTGAGTCCACAGCACAAAAATGCAGATAGGTACTCAACACACACTTGGATAATTTTTTTACTGCACATATAGATGGACAGCTAGCCAGTGCACACGATCACCAATTCCATAACAGGATAATCCAACAACATTTCTCCTGCGATCAGTTAGACACAGTTCTCAGTGAAGCTGGAGTCAACGACAGGCTGACAGAAATCTCAGCACATTTTGTAGTTCTGAGGCCAATATTATCTAGTAGTTTGCTGAGGTAACTGTCACTGTTGCAGAACCACCACCTGGAAGATCTTCAACAGTAACACCATGAAAAAACTTGCTGCCAGTACTTCTTGCCATGTCTACACTTGCCATCAGCACTCTCTTGATGACATCACTCAAAAAGAAATGAGCCAAAAAATGGCTTGTCATCATCTTTACCAATTTGTCTGGAGACTTCTAGCACATAAGAAATCACTTCTAATAAAAATAAAATGTTATGAAATGTCTAAGCTGAGGACGTCTAGCTAAAACCTTGAGTGTTGGTGGTGTGCACTTTTTTTAGCTATCCAGCTCAGGTTTCAGTAATTCACACCCAGAGGTCACAGCTTAATTTGGAGAAAACCTAAAAAAGAACGTTGGCCCCATTATCTTCAGCTCATGGTCAAAGTATATAGGCAAGAGAGTTGTGATACAGGTTGCATTCTCATGAGGTGGAAAAACAATTGTGTTTGTAGGACCTGTCAATTCCGTTGGGTACATTGTCACTTTAAAGAATCTACTACTGTACCAACAAGCTATACTGATATTCAATGCACACATTCTTCAGAAGGATGGCACTACATGCTACACATCTCATGCAACCATAATCTGGTAGATAAATCAAGGCATTCAGCTTCTTCCCAGGATACCCCAAAAGCCTTGACATGCATCTGAGTAAACATCTCTGGACAGTCAGCAAAGAGAAGCCTATCAATGTCCTGCCAATGTGATGGAATTAAAAGCTGAACACGATACAAAACCAATCTTGCTGATTCTGTGCTTCATAAAGTGACTGAACCAAGTACTAACAAAGAACTGCAATCTTCTGCTTGTATTTAGTTTAATTTGAAAAATTGCAACTTACATACTGTATTAACAGGTAGAGACAGATTATTATAACTGTGCACTGTATAATTAAGATTAATCTACAAATATCCAAAGCTGGTTTATTTCAAGTAAATTTGTATTCCCATAGAACAGCCAGTCTCCAATTATCAGTCATTAGCCATGTCATGTAGAAAACTGAAAACTACCCATTTAATTTCCCCAATTTTAAGATGCTGATCAATAGCAAACTCGCCAAATGTTTAAGTAAAAAAGCAGATGCAGGGGATGATTTCTGCCTCTGGGTGCCATGGAAGTAAATACCTGTTCAAGAATGTTTATGAAGGAGCTTGACATTTTACCTTGTTGAAGAATCTGAACAATGCTCATTTGTAAAGGACACAAATAAAAGACAAGTTTGCTGCAGATTCTCTCCCACCATAAAGCTGCAGGGTCCACAGCTGATGATCAAGGCAGAGTTGGTAGACACTGGCTCTACCTTTAAGCCAATATGTTGTTGTTGTTTAAAAAAATATACAGCTCTACAGCCAGTGCCCACCCAATCAACAGGTTCAAATTTTCATGTAAACAATTCCGGGAATAATGCAGATAAGTTAATTCCTGCTAGCATGGAATAAAACTATTAAACTAAATAAAATAAAGAGACCCGTTTGTAATTTTCATGCGTGCATTTTTTAAAGAGAGCGGTCAACCGTCTCCGACAATCAGCAACTCTTAGAAAAAAAAAGAATAAGATTTTACGAGATGTTTATTGGGAATGATCAGCTTGTGACATTTTTGAGAAGAAAGAAAGAAAAACGTTATCATTAATTGTCAGGATTTTGTGCATAAAATTTTTGAAAGAAAACAAAACAAAAACAATTTTAAAGCAAACCAACCAGAAAACTGGTATACAAAATACCAAATGTATGCACACAAAAAAGGCGTAGATGGTCAAGAAACTACATGTATAGACAGGAAGTGGGTTGGGCAGAAAGGGTTAACAGCTCACTAGTATCTGTAAGTGTAAATCAATGGTTGTACATCTATGTAGCGTTATGATTACATGAACAGACCCTAAAAACAACCCACCTTTCTGCACAAGTTTCTTTATAACCATAGTGTCAGCTGGTATGTGGGTTAGGTCACTAACCAAGGCCTTGAAGTTTGACATGGGCAGATCCCTAGCAAAACCCCGAGTCAGCTGTAGCGGATTGCCATAGATCACAGTCAACTGGATTGGTTCACAAGAGCCGCCAGTGGGAATGCATTTATCCTGAACCTGAAAAATTCAGTAAGTACAGACCAACATATGCAACACTACAGCACTATGAGATGGTGAAGAGCTTGTCTGAAGGTAGCACACAGCTATTTCCCAAACAAACAATCACAAACTTGATTATTCTCTTCTTCTGAATGCTTAGTGCTTATTAAGAGTTCCCAGACCCTCACTATAATATATATACATATCTGAGAAAATAGAAACCATGGAGAATGTTAAACTATTTCTTTCTAAATATTAGGTTGTTACAAATGTTTTGTCGGCTTTTATATTATGCTAATTTGGGGTTCATTTTCTGCATGCTTGTGATGGTGTATGTCAGGGGTGCACAACTTTACAACGCGGGCCACTTTCACGTGACACCCCCATCAGCAGGCTACCAAAGTTCAGCATCCATCACTATACCTTATAACATGAAATTTTTTATAGACTTACTCAGATCAATTTGTTATATAGAATTATTCAACTTACATGGATGTCAGTTACAAAAGAAAAAAAGGTCATGGTCAGTGGGAGACATTGCAGCGCTTTTCTGACACCAACCGGTTAATGTTGGGCTCCAATGAGGTGGTCGCATCTCTGAGCACTGCCTGCAGGTTATCATCTGTTAGTCTTGTTTGCAGGGGAGACTTGGTCATCTTCATTAAGGAAAACACTTGTCTACATATGTAAGTGCTTCCAAACATTGAGATCCATTTCTGTGCATTCACAGTATTATTGGCCCTGATAGAATTATAGGAGTGGCATCTCCTTGTGCTTACTACTCATCACTGCGGAGCACTGGAGTTCAATTACTTCCAGCTGTATGTCACTAGGTACAGTTTCAGCATCCACAGAGAATGGATCTGCAAGTAGTCTGAACGCAGCCTGTTCGTTCCTGAACTGCCAAAATCTGATGATGAACACCTGTTGCAGGTCTTCAAACACACAACTGTAATGGCCCCAGGTGTAATGCATGTGTGAAAAGGTGTGTTGGCGTGCTGGAAAGTGTGTTGGATTCCTTTTCTTTAACTGGGTTGCAAAAAGTTTCAGTTTCATTTCAAATGCACAGACTGCCTCAAACAAGTTGCAAATCGATTTCTCTCTCCCCTGCAGTTTCAGGTTGAGATTATTCAAATGTCCAGTGAGGTCTGTCAAAAAGGAAAAATCAGCAATCCAGTCAGTGTCCTTTCCTCTCTGCTGTAAAAACAGCTTGATTTCATTTGGCAGAGCAAAATATCATTTCAAAACATTACCACGGCTCAGCCACCTCACTTGTGTGTGATAGAGAGCATCCCATAAACCGCACTGACATCCTTCAGAAAAGACTGGAATTCTCTGTGATTCAGTGATCTTGCTCAGATAAAATTAACAGTAGATATAACAAAGTCCATTATATCTTTGAATTTTAAATGTTTTCCACACAATGCCTCCTGGTGAATTATGCAGTGGTAATCTTTTAGTTGTGCTGCAAGATCTGGTCCTAGATGCCTCTTCAGACATCCAATGAAGCCATTCGTCTCACTGATCATGGCGGGAGCACCATCGATTGTCATAGCTACTGACTTATTCCATGGTAAATCTAGGTCCTTGACTTTTTTTTTGAAGGCACTGAAAATTTCAGACCCAGTTCTGCTATGCAAGGGCACTAGTGATGCAAATGCTTGTTTTTGAAAGACTAGTATCGTTAAAAACATCTTTGGCCTTTGGGCAAAGTACATCACATATCTCCATCATACAGTCTTTCACAAACTCACCATTGGTGAAGGGACAGGTAGATTTCGAGATAAGTTTAGCAATCCTGTAGCTGCCTTTGTCGACACACCAGTTGTTTTTCAATACTTCTATCTTTTGCATTCTGTTCTCACCTTGTAGATCACTAAGTTTTGGGTGTTTTGTTTCATAATGTCGTCATAAATTATATTCTTTTGCCATTACTACACATTCAAAACACATTAGGCATGTGAAAGTGCCAGGGCTTGATTTGAAAAAAAAAAAGCACTTGGGTGTCCATTCTGGATTAAATTTCCTGTGCTCATGATCAACTTTTCTTGTTTTACTTGCACTTGGTTTTGACAAAGACGTTTTAGCACATGGAGAAATAACGTTTGCCTATTCGGGTTGTTGGCACCTAGCTTATCTAGGGAATGGAGCCGAACTGGTGGGTGTTGGTGCTTGGGTCGCTGTCTCTGCAAGTACCTTTTGCTGACCACCTGCCCACGATGTACGGTGTGTGGCAGTCCTGTGTTTTCCCAGGCGGAATGCCCCCAGCAGCGTTAACTAATGACATGACCTTGATTGTCAGCCACAGTTAGACTGTGAGCTCCTGTCTGCGGCAGCAGTTGGTGGCCTGTGAAGCAAGCGCGAGTCATCGCTGTGACAATAGTACGCGACAGATAGCAAGTAAATGGCAGTAAATGAGGGTCAATGACACTTGGGGATGGGAAGTACAGTTCCATACAGCTTTCAAATGCAGTTAGGTTTGTAATAGTGAGATCTCTTCCTGGCAATTATGGTCTCCACACTGGGTTTGTTGGCCCACCAGAGGATTTCCTAGTAGGGCATGTGATCCCCCTAGGTGATGCCAGCAATGAATGCGAAACTCCTTGAGGCATCGGCGATGTTGAAGTACAGGGTCCAGCAATCAGCGCCGTATATCAGCAGCACTGCCAGGCATACGACCCGGTGGACACCTACCTTCGTCGAGGTCTGCAGGTTACACAACCATTTAAGATGACAATGTATTGCATTTAACTAATTTATCTAATTTAAATAGATGGGGCTGCTATATTTATTTTAAAATGTTTTTATTTTGGCACATTCACTGGCAGATCAGATCGACCCACGAGCCTTATGTTATGCACCCCTGATGTATGTAGATAAGTTATATATCATTTTGTAGCGTGTGCTTCGCCATACATTATGAAAAACCTACCTTTTTAAAATTCATAAAAGGGATATTTGTTTCAGGGTTCTGAGTGAAGCATGGACAGAAAAGTTTTTCATGCTGTTTTGCTTCACGAGTTCAAACTGGGCCACAAAGCAAGCGAGGCAACTTGTAACATTAAGTGATCATGGGGTGAGGACACAGCAAATGACTGCACGGTTCAACAATGGTTTGCAAAGTTTCGATCAGGAGATGTGAACCTTAAAGATAAGGAATGTAGCAGATGTCCTTCCAGCAATAATGCCGACCATCTGAAAGTGTGTTGAAGCCGATCCAAGAAAAACTGTGTAAGAAACTGCTGATGAGGTCGACGACGTAGCAATGAAACTGTTTCCTGGTATCTTGATACAATCAGCCAGGTGAAAAGGCTTGACAGAGTTGAATGAACAACAACAATATCGTCGATTGGAGATCTGCTCTTCGCTTGCCATAAGAAACAAAAACGACCCATTTCTTGATCGAATCATTGTGTGTAATGAAAAATGGATCCTTTACGACAATTTGCAAATGATCAGCACAGTGGCTTGACAGAGACAAGGCGCCTAACCATATTCCAAAATCCAGCCTCCACCCAAAGATCATGGTCACTGTCTGGTGGCTTGCAAACGGTGTCATCCACTATAACTTCTTGCAACCTGGCAAAACCATCACAGCTGAAAGGTGCTGTCATGAATTAAACGTTGTTCATCAGAAACTTTCCCAATGACAGCTGGCAATGGTGAATCGAAGCGGCCCAATCCTGCTCCATGATAATGCTCGTCCTCATGTTGCAAAAGTGACTCTTCAGAAACTAAACACATTGGGGTACGAAGTTCTCCTTCACCCAGCCTATTCACCAGACCTTTCAACCACAAACTAGCACCTTTTGAAACACTTTGACAGCTTCCTCTGTATGAAATCCTTCTCCAACCAAACAGCAATGGAAACTGCCTTCCAACAGTTTATTGACTCCAGAAATAGATTTTTTTCAAAATGGTATCAGTGCGCGTGGACCTCGCTGGGCGGAAGTGTATTGATTGTAATGGAGCTGACTTTGATTAATAAACTTTCAGCAACAATATGAAGTCTCGGTTGTTGTGGTAAAAAAACCGACAAAACGTTTGTAACAACCTAATACATTAAAGATAATACACATTCATTCCAGTAATTTTTTTTAAATGTATTTCACAATGAATTAAAATTTCTCAAAAAAATTGTGCTTTTGTGAACTAAGTTTTTTAAATTTTCTAAAAGTTTGAGCAAAAAAATCTTAATCTTCAATAAACTGGTAACAGTAATCACACAGCAGATTAAATTTATAACTTAAAATCTTCGAACAATAGTAAAATGCAAAGACTAAAAAGATAAAAAGTAAAACCGGTGTAATACAGCAGAATTAAACAATTAAAAAACTTTTTCCTAGTTATGAAAAACTGAAGTGACTTCATGTTATTCAGTTGTATTATGCATTATGCCAAATCATCATCCTTGTAACTTCTACTAATTGATACATTTCTAATAAAAACTCAGGAATGAAGTTGTATTTAAAAAAATGACAATGTATAAGCATTGTCCAACATCAGGCACTGCTCATCTGATGAGTAACCCTATATAATACTGAGTGCCCCTGAAAATATTATTTTTATTTAAATAATCACAAGTAACAACAATAGAAATAACACTAGTTTCATGTACCTTACCCAATTTGTCACCAATGTCAACATCTTGGTTAGCATCCATTCCTCAGAACTGAGAGAGTACTGATGTTTGACTGATTGCAGCAGTACATATATTAGACTCACTCGCTTTCAATATTTTGCAAGAACATGGCTTAACCAGAGAGCAGAATCCATTTACTGAAGTGTAACTTGACTGGCTAAAGCAAATACGTAAACTAATCACATTTATAGGGGTATCTGGCTCAGGCCACAGGCGGAGAGAGAGCAATGGCCAATCGTGCTGGTTATCAAGAAAAGTCAGTTTAAAACAGAAAAATTTGAAATACCACAAAACAGTGCAACTCAGAATTTTTTTTAAAGTTTTTCAATTTTTTTCAGGATTATCGATATGGTAGTGTCATACATCTGGCAACACGGTCCAGGCATGGATTCTTTTTCTTTTCTTTTGTTGACAAATCTGGGTGATGTTGGACCATTCACCATTTCTGGTTTCTAACAGGTCAGCTAAACCAGCATTGGTGTCAAATTGCCTGATGTCACTAAGCTCATCACAATGAAATAGGATATGTTCAAGATCCTCTTCCTCACTGCCACAAGGTTGGCAAGTTGGGTCCTCAGCTAGTTTAAACCTAGCTAGGCAACTTTGACAAGGAAAGTGGTGCAGTCGTATCGTTGAAAGAGTGGCTTGATCTTTTCTGCTGAGGGACTTGTATCTGATGCTATTAGGATTCTTTTGTACACTGAAGTATTTCCAACTTTGGGAGTCGCCTGCCCATCTCTTAGTCCAGATGTCGTTTTTGGAATTTCTGATGTCACATCATAGGGATGCCACTGTTCCAGTGGTTTTATTGACTGGTCCACTTTCTGCAGCAAGTTTTGCAAGTGCATTTGTGCTTTCATTACCTTGTATGCCCACATGGCTGGGAATCCATTGGAGAACAATTTGGGCAGAGCAGGTGTTAATAGCGTCATGAATAGCTTGAGTTTGGTGGGAATACTCAGAAGGTTTGTATGACTACAAAGATTATAGAGAGGACTTGGAATCAGATAGAACGATAAATGATTATGAGGTGTCATCTTTGGATACAGTTAAACTTTCCTGGAGTGCTCTCTCTATAGTCCACAATTCTGCACATAGTATTGAACATTTTGGCAGAGGGAGAATGATGTTAAGTTTCTCTGATGGAATATGGATGCCTGCACCAGCCATACCAGTAGTGGGATCCAGTGACCTATCTGTGTAGATTGGAGTGCTAGACGAGTACTTATCTGGGATCATCGCTAATGAAAACTGCTGGAGCTTGTCGGGAATATCTGACTCACTTGCATCGCTTGGCAGTGATGTCTTTATCTCAGGTGGTGACCACTTCCATGGACGAACTTTGTTCTGGATTGTGAGTAAGTGGAATTGCATACCACTTCTGTCTGGGAGACAGATACTTCTTGAGTTTAGGATTTTTGAAGACCATGACTAGAATGAATGAGGGGAATGGTTTTTCTTAAGGTGCCCTGGGGAGTCTCTGTGCATGAAATACAGCTAAGTTGCCCGTTTAGAATCAATGATTCTATATATAGGTCCAGAGGAGGAATGTCAGTTTCAATTTATAATGCTGCTACTGAAGCTGTTCTGGGAGCTCCTGTGATCAAACAAAGAGCTGAGTTTTGAATAGCTGAGTCTTTTTACCTGTGCTTTGCTGCACGATAACCATATTTTAATAGCATAGGACATCTTGCTTCTCACATAAATAAGGTAAAATAATCTTAAAGTAGTGAAGTCTGTCTGCACCCCACTGTTATGAAGCGATGGTTTTCATAATATAGAGTCATCTTGTGCAATCTTCAACAAGTTGGTTCATAAGTACTGACCAAGACTAGGTTCTAAAGTAAGACCTAGGATCATTGGGTTCTTGTTGTATTTAATCCTTTTGCCATTCAGCTGTATGCCAAGATTGTCTAATGGAAGTGTGCGCTTTCTCTTTTCATAATTACTGTGTATTGTTTTTTTTTTTCCCTTGGAGACTTTTAACTTCCACTTTGCCCAACTGTCTATGGCCTTCATGCATATATTGAGTTCTGATACTGTATAATCAAGATTTTTGTGAGTTATGAAGATTGTTGACAAAATTCAGGAACAACAGATGGAATGTCATACATCATGATAATGAATACCAGCGGGCTGAGAACTGCCCCTGTGGAGTTCCTCTGTTGATCTTGAATTTTTCTGAAATTTCATTTGCTACTTGTGTTTGAATAGAGCGGTCACTCAAACTTTTTAGCAGTTTTAGGAGTCTGCCAGATATGCCAATTTCTGCTGCCTTGATAATGATACCATCCCACCACACTTTGTCAAAGGCTCCCTCCAGATCTATGAGAACCACTATGGTGTATTCCTTGTTGTGTAAGGCATCATGGCACTTTTCAGTTAGTTGAAGTAAAGCATCTATGGTGCCTGATTTTGGATGAAAACCATACTGGGATCTATATTTTTTAAGTCACTAGTAGCATGTAATTTGGAAAACAATATCTTATATTTCTTGTTTCTGTAAAAGTGGATAAAATGCAAGCAAGCAAACAAAGAGAAAACTCCATTGGGAAGATGCTTTAACATTTGAAAGAGAACCATACGCACAAGCATGCAATAAGTACCTTCTTCCCATCCCAGACAAACAGCTTGCTGCCATTTTCAATATGGAGATCCTCTAGTCGTTTGTCATCTTCACCTGGACAAACAAGATTCAAGATTAGGGAGAGAGAATTAAAACAAAAACACACACTGTTTTCTTGTTATTAGTGAAAATTTTAATCTTGGGCAAAAAGCATTTCTTTGGTTAAAACCAAATCAGAAAATATCCAGTCATATGGAGTTTAATTTCCTGTAAGTTGAATTTTGTAAGAACCTCAATAGCTTATAGAAGATAGAATGCAAAGTTCTAAATATCTGTGGCCAAAATACTGCCCTGTTTTTAAACAAAACTGAGTGTTCATTTCACATTACCATGTACAAAATGTGTTGTTCACTAATAAAGCCAATTGCGCCTCGTCTTGATAACCTTAGAACTGTACTAAAACATCCTTAATGGACTCAATTCTTGTGGCTGTCACTGTAGAGTAATCAAACAGAAATCTACAATAAATGCACACTCACTGCCTTGTACATTAACTAAACTCCACTTTTGATTGCTTGATCTCATCTTCAACCACTGATAGTTTCACTTTTTTTTAAAAGTCTACTGTGGTAGGAAAGACTGATTCTGTTTGCTGAATGGTCTGTGTTTATTCATATCAGAGCTTTGTAGCCACCAAATGAATAATAAAAAGCCCAGCAACATAAAACTTATTTCATGTGATGCAATCATTTAAGTGATTTCTCCAACTCAACTACTTTTGTTTTGCAGTTCAGATTCTATGTAACTCACTATTCTAGACAGACATCTAAATCTGCAGCAGTGGTTCCAAAACTTTATCAACGTGACCACATTAACAGCGACAAATTCGTGAGACCACCCCCCCCCCAACTTCCAGCACCATCATTGGAAGCTCAAGGTATGCACTTTGCTAAAAAAAAAGGTTAAATAATCCAATTCCTGCAAACAGGCCTTGGAATACATCTTAATGTGTTTGTTGGTGAGAGGCTGGGGTTGTGCAGGCAGTCAGCTTCACAACCCTGAGCCTTCTTATTGAGAGCCAATTTGGGAACCACTGGTCTATAGAAGCAACTCCTCCTCAAAGGAAAACTCATTTGCTCTCTCTCTCTCTCTCTCATAGTACAACTGTTCTCCATATTTTTTGATTTGTGAAAGAGACTTGAAGAATGGAAGAAAAAAAAAAAAAACAAAACTTTTTCCCAAACCCCCCCCCCAAATTTCAGTAAAAACAAATACATGTTTCTTAAAAGCATTTCTTAACCTTCTTCAGGTAATGAAACTTAATGGGGCTGTTTAGTTGACAGTCAACTGGGCTTTCGAGTGACACGTACTACTGTCCTAGAGTGTCCATCCAAGGTACTTACCAAATAAGCACAGGAGTTTGAGTTGTCATACACATCTGCCTCACCAAGCTAAAGCTGTAATGTTAACTCCTTTTTTCAGTTTTACAAATATGTTTTTAAAAAACTTCTCTGCATACCAAACATCCCCCCAACATGGTTTTGATGCATTACCTGTAATCTCATCATATAGGTGTGCTCCGGCAGGCAGATCTTTTAATGTGTGTAGATGAATTGGTGGCGAAACCATTTCCCCTCCTATCTGTAGTTAGAGACAGACACAGGAGAAGTCAATAACACAAACAAAAATATGACAAATCTTTCTGATTCACCCTGCGCAGCAGTATAAATCTAAAAGATCATTAGAACCTTGACATCTGTCCCACACATTCAATGTATATTCAATTTAATGGAAAAAAAAAAAAAAAAAATTTGGCTAAATCTGTAGTGATGATCTCAGATTAGAATAGCAGTAATTGGTAGAGAATTACATTGAGGATGTAAAAACTATGGACCAAGAGATTAGCTCACAGTTATGAGTGACATAAACCGAACTGGCAAATACAAAAAAGAAATCCATGCAAAAATTATCTAATATGAAAATAATATTCTAAAACAAAATTAATGCAGAGATCTCCATTTTATTGGCTTTTAATTTTTTTGAACACAATGACCTGACATTACTGATATCAAGATCCTAGCAAAGTTCAAGTAATCTTATTCCACATCTCTTTTTTAGAAGGTTCAGCTGGACCACAAAGCAGTAGATCCCATGATGGACTATGATAAAGTTTTTTGATGCCAGAAGCCAAGCAGCCTCTTCCCTTTTCCTTCCACAAAATTTGAAGAAAATGCAGAGTGGAAAACACTTTGTGCCACCAAATTTACTTTCACCTGCACCCATAATGCATGCATCTTTTGGGGCTCCCAGTGACAAAGCACTATTCCATATACTCTGGATGAGGGGGGATGGGCCACACTGGAAACTAGATAACCCTGCACCTCTTAGCCACTGCCTATAATTTCAAGAAATTATTTTCAAAAAACTATCCAATACATTTTTTCTGCTGCACAAATTTTAAATTCTTTGTCTTTTTTTCTTAAAGTATTAAACAAGTATTTTGTACAGGTTAGTTCCAGTGTTTTTTGTTTTTTTTTTGTTTTTTTACTTTGAGATGCATTATACAAGATGGCTTTTTCTTCTACATCTCTCCCCATGATTATAAAAACACAGCACAGGCAACATGCACGCCCTCTGTCACGATTCACACATAACAAGGGTAACAATTCAGGATAAAGTCATGCCCACTTAAAAAATAAAAAAAAAAACAAACAAACAAAAAACATTCCTAACTAAAACCAATTCGGTTTTTAATAAATATAACATTGTATTCAAAACAAATCCGGGAACGACGCCGTTAATCTTGCGGTCTCTCTCTCTCTTGCAAAACGGAACAATCAATGTTGCTGGGCAATTCTCTCCCCAGCGTTTTTTGTCAACCATGGTAGCTTCCTGCAGCATCCTTGTAACAGCTACCAAGCTAAGTTCTGGGGAACAGGTGGACAGCCATCAGAGACTCTGCTGAACCAAAAGAGTCGACAACACAGGGCTCCAAGTGTCAAATAATTCTTTATCTTCCTACACTATACAGTAAACCTAACCCATCTAAAAAAAGCACTCATTACATTGCACCTTTTCTTTTTATTAAAATACAGGAGTTCTTTTCTACCTACTTCCATAACTTTTAATATTATACTAAATTCAAAAAATGCAATAGTAGTTTTTTTTCAACTATGCCAGCTTAAATACTTCAACCTTCCACCAGGGCCCTTATAAGATTTTTAAAAAAAAAAAAAAAATACTAGGATATTTAGCTTTTGCTGAGACCTTAATATAATGGTCTGGTGATTAGACTTCTGGAATGCTACAAGTGATGGCCAGAGTTGGAATCCTGGTCAACACCAGCAACCTCCTGGCATGATTTCTTCTGGCTTTTCCCCACCAGGGGTAGACATGAGAGTTTCCTCCCACATAAGAAGTGGCGGGGAGGGGTAAGAGTTCTAGTAGATACTGTCTGCAGCAGTGATGCAGCTAACCTCTGCTTGGTTTAGAAAAGCAACACTAGGGAGTTTCCCCTGGTGGATGATACCTCAGCCTTCATTGAAAGATGCGTTAGCAACCTTGAACCATGAAATTTTTCCTCATAATTTCCTAATTTCTTGGTGGTTTCAACTCCTGTAACTATAGCACCCGCTAAATAGCAGCTAATGACTGATGAAGCAGCAGCAGTAAGGATGCCCCCCCTCCCTCTTAGCCACAAAAAGTGCAGGAGCTTCTACATGGGGGAAGGGGAGGGTGAATAAAAAAAATAAATAAAGTATTTCCTTGTGAAAGCAAAATTAATCTCTTTAAGCTGATGAATAATGGATAAGCTTTCTACACCAAATTGACTCACTTCTTGAATGGCCTGCTTCAGCTCACCGATGGTTTTCCGTCGATCCACGGTGAGCAACATGAAGTAGCAGGTGTCTTCTTTGGGCTTCAGCGCACCACCTTCATATTTGTAGCTGCTGGCGAAGTGGATGTCCAGCATGGTTTCGTTCAGCAAGAAGCCAAACTCTTCCCTATAGAAATGAAAACCACTGGTAAGCAGGAGCATATCAAGGGGAGAGAATTTTAAAAAAAAAACAGCTTTTCTGTCAGAGGCATCCTTTTCTTCTAATCCAAAGTCCTTAGTCCCTCCACACTTATACTACGCTGTGCAGTCCATATCAGAAAAAAGGTCCTAATTCATCATCTAAATCAGAAAATTCTTCAAGGATACTTCCAGGTTTCGAGCATTTACAGCAGTAGCAGGAAGAACTCTGTCTCTGTCCGTCCGTCCCTGTCTGCGTGCGTGCGTGCATGCGAGAGAGAGAGAGAGAGAGAATGTTAGTTTGATTATCTTTTGGACTGTAGAAGTTACCTGAGTTGGCTGTGAAGTAGTTTCTTTGAAAAACACTAGCACACTGCACCACCTGTATGAGTGCCACAATCCAAAAGGATACATTTCAGAAATTATTAATTCTCATGCCTTTCTATTAAATTAAAAGGGCTGTGACAGATATGATTGTGATAGAAAGATTGCACCATTTGGTTGCTAGGGAATGGAACAGTAATGTAGTATTGCTAAGCCATGGGTACCTACCTTTCTTGGTCTAGTTTCTGGTTTTCTATATGTATTTCTTCAACAATGCTGTCAGGAATGCAGTACAAAGGATTTCTGAATGCTAAGTTTGAAACAAAAAAGAACTTATGAGCCAGTAATAATAATAAAAAAAAATTTTTTTTTTAAATTTAGTTAAAACAAGAAGTTTGTTTTCTTTTGAGTGTAAATACTTAAGAAAGCATGGCTAGAGCTGGAGAAATGGGTAAAAAGTATTTGGATGTCCAACTGCTGTCCAATGAGATAAAGGGCTAACACTTTGACAGCGTGGCTCAGTAAATGGCAGCAACAGTATTGCTTAACAGCAGAGTTATGAATGCCCAAATATTTCGGCATTTTCATAAAATCTTTTGTGAATAGAAACAACAAAACAAAACAAAAGTTCAGAATGAGCGCGCACGCACACACGAAAGCAGGCTGAGAAGTGTCTGGGCTGCACAGACTGAAAATGTCAATGGCTGACCTTCGTCCGGACGCCGCAAAGATTTTTTCCGGTAAAACAGCATGTAGGCACTTTCTTTTCCAGAGAAAGTCTTCTCCATGGCTGTTTCTCTGATTGGACGAATTTTTGCGTCATCAAAATCGAACCAACAGTGGCCAGGTGGTGGTGAAGACTTTGACACAGGTCTGGAGTAACAAAGAAAAGATGGTTGTTAGTTATTAACCAATGAGAAAGAAACAATCAAGATTCTTAAATTTGTTAATAGTCCAATTGCATTGCCATATAATAATGCCCCCATTTTGGAGCTTGAGCAAGCAAGCATTGTAATTCTAGAAAATTCTACAAAGCCTGGAAACAGACTGTTTCTGATAATTTCCAGCATTTCTTTTTTTAAGCTACTGTTTTAATGCATTGGAAGAAAGTAAAAATTTTGCAATTTTTCTTTTTAACAGCGATAAACAAAAATTGTGGTTTTGTCACTCTGCTGCAACAAAGTACTTTCACAGTCGTCAAGTATCAGTCACAGGCAGACTTCCCTTGTTGGTCATTACCAATACATTAAGCAAAAATACTGGTGGTTTGCACCTGAAAAGGTAGTGACTAACAAGGAAGCCTGAAATAATTTCTGTTACACAAATGCCTTAGCTACAGCAGATGTTTAAAAAGTTCTTACGGTTTGCAATATAGTTTATACAGATATAAATGCAGTTATTGTATTTTTCAGAGAAATGTCAATGAGTCAAATTGGCTGAATTTCCCATTTTTCATTTCTTCATTCATAAATTGATTATAAGTACAAGGCTAGGTTAGATCATAGTTAGCCAAACTCTCAACCAGTCAGAAGTTTATGTCAAATCCTTCATAACACTGTCACATCACATTGCTATCTACAGTACTTACAGGCTCAAAAATATTGATGAGCTGTTTTTGCATATCATTGAACTACTTCATGGGATGATCTTTCAAATAAATGGAGTGTTGAAATATTTTGTCAGTATATTTGTAATTATGGAAGGATATTTGAAACAAACTACAAACATTATCACCACTTCTGGTGCTGAAAGCTCAGTGTCTCTCTTTAGTCACTGCATGACACCAGAGATCATCAGGTGATTGCCAATGTTGCTGATTCGAATCTCTGGCTTTTAAAAAGCTAAACAAAACCGTATTAGTTTCTTCTATCTTCAACACTTTGGTTTGATTTTCAGATATTAGAGCAGACTCAAATTCAGAAATTCAACTGAGTTTCATTTTTGGCAGCAAAAGCTAATAAATATTCAGCTTTTTTTCAAGTTGTCTGACATCTTGGGTTCACAAGCAAGCCAGAACGGAGGTCAGCATGCTCAGCTGTTCTCTGATTGGACAATATGGTACTCACCTCTGGAGAACCGAACCCATCATGGTGAATGCTGTACACCAGCAAAAGGAAAATAGTGATAAATGTAAAGACAGCAATCATCAGTCGTAATTTGGCTGTTAGTCTCTCAGCTGTACCAAGTCCACAACATGTGGTGTGTTGGTTAGCACATACATCTCCAACTTATTCTCAATGTTAGTCCACCCAACTTTTTTTCCTCAGTTTTCTTCGCTTTATAGCAACCCCTAACACATTTCTCCCTGACTCTACTTCCTGTGCACAGTGATATTACCACCATTTTCTTTAGCAAACTTAACTTCTTCCAACTTAAAAGCCACCATGAACAACTTGCATGACTTTACAGGAGGCATTTTGAGATGAGGTATTTACACACATAATTAGGATTGAAAATGAATTGATAGAAGGTAATTGGTAGTCATGAACTTCTTACTGATTGGATAATTGTACATACTTTAGTGAGTGCATTAATAAATTGGTCACCCAAATGGCAAACATTCCAAGCATGAACCCAGTTCATTTCAGAAAATTTTTTTTTTTTTTTCATTAAAGCAATTCCAATGACTGTCCATGAGAAAGCCCAGACTTCTGGGGTCAAAAGTATTGAGTTTATTCTGAAAAATACAGTAGTCAAAGCATACCTGGCACTGACATCTTTTTTCAATGGATATCTCTATCTAACCTTCTGTACTCCAACACCCTTCAAATCTGCATTATTCAGCAAAGATTGAGCCACAGAAGCCCCCTCATTAATATAATCCCTTGTAAACACTTGTAATGCATTGCTATAAAACAGAGCCAGTTCAACTCAAATATTAACTGCTGCTAGGCTGGATCCCGAGTGGTCTAAGTGAGATAAAACCATATGGTACATAGAGTTAAACAAATCTCAACCAGGTTAAATATTTATGGCAGTAATTTTGAAGCTGCAGTAAACAATGAAAATGAAGATATTCACAACACCTTTCTCTATTATTTGTCATACACAAAAATAACAATGGACACGCATTTTACACACAAGTAAACATTTCAGCAACCAACTAAGGTAGATGAGTACTCTTGAGTCGTTTTAGTTTACAGAGAAACAAAGTACTTCAGGCAGAGTTAAAAAAAGAGAAAAAAAAAGAAAAAAAATAATACACTTATACCACATACCGAAAACTCAAATGTTAATGTAAACACAATAGAAAAATTTACAGCTCTCTGCATCAGGTATGTCAAGCAGGTGAAACCACTTTTAAAACAAGATCTGCAGTCTATAGCACAATTCATGTTAGCACGTAACAACAAGCATAATCATAAACCATGTGTGTTAATGAACTTCAAGAAAGAAATTCAGATGGCTGCTATTTCACCATCAAGTGACTATAGCAATGATTCTCAAGTCATCGCCAATTTCACTCTGCATTGCACCACTAACAGTTTATCTACAGCCATGAATTGCTAAAAGAGGCATGCACTTAAATATGCTAAACATAGCACCAATATGCAAATTTTGCCAGTTTAATTCAACTTTATCGAGCAAAATCAACAAATTTTAGGGTGATGAAAAACTCTTGGCCCCACAGCTATACAAGGCACCCACTTCAGCATCAGGAGAATCACTCAACTAGCTACTCACCCATTACTGGTTTTCTGGGTTGTTTCAACTTCACCCGGTAAAGATGCTAAATGTTGTTTGTCATGTAACTTTCCATCGCCCAAGTTTTCCTTTTTGTCAGGAGAAAAGGATCTTTGGAGAGACACCCACTGTGTATCTTGGTTAAAAGCAAAACTGTTGTTTCTTCTTACGAACTTTAAAATAAGGAATAGAAAATTTTAAAATAAAATAAATACAGGCCACTACAGTTCTTCAGTATATTAAAATAATTGTTTTTATTTTTCATGCTAAATAAAAAAATCAATTTATCTACGATTTAAATTTGGCAGAGCTTCCTCTAGCGTTGTATAGTACAGCAGTAACACACAGATCTCTCTGAGCAACTGACTTAAAAAAAAAAAAAAGAAATTGTTATGCCACACTTAATTTTAAGACTTTAATAAGCAAAGATCCAGTAAGCATTCTAACTGCTATTCAACCTTTTAAAAGTTCTCATACATTCCCACTAGGACTTCCAGCCAAAGAAAAAAACCGACCCCTTGCCATGGGATGCAAAAAAAAAAATCTTCTTGAAAGATTTCATTACCAGCAGGAAACCATTTCTCAGTTTCACGGTTCCTTTCACTGTATACAAACCGCTATCAAGTGTATGCAGTATTGCCATGAATTGTGCCCCAAATGTTGTGAAAAAGTCCATTAGCAAAAATGTTGTGGTGACAATGACAATTTCTATAGTTTTTAGTCATTGAGCAAGAACCCACCAGCATTACCACTTGTATAAACAAACCAAAAAGTCCTCAGTTAACCCTGAATTACAATAGAAGAAAATGTGACTCACTGATACAATAGAACCATGACGTCTCTTAAACTGTTTGTTCCAAGATACTCCTGTCAGTTTCACGATGTTCTAGAAACGCACAAATAATAAAAAAAATAAAAAAAAAACAACAATAAGCACCATTTAAGTGTGAACAGTGCTAAAATCATAATCTGGAACTTTTTTATGGTGGTTTAGTATAAAAAAAAAACAACAGCACATTACTGAAGTAATTTCAACTAAGAAAGCACTTTTCAATGTTCCCTAAGATTTTAGATTTAATGGTTACAAAGAGTGACAGCCATTCACAGGTTATAAACCCTGGAACACCTACTAACTATCCATGTGTACCACTAAAATTTGAGAGAAAATGGAAAGAGGAAGGTTAATGGTCTGGGTGCATGCACAAAGGTCTAATACTCACAGCATTTGTTGCACGAGTAAGAGACAGGATGGAGTCTGATCCCGTAGGTAGGAGAGAGAGCAAATGGTAAAGCATGTAGACTAGAGTGAGTTTTTTGTGCGTCAATGCAGAGCTTGTAAGAACCTGTTTATTAATGATTCTAAAATCACTCAACAATAAAAGTTGATTCTTGTAATGTAATATTTCAGTCAGTCAGCCAGAATACTCCGACGTGTTGCAATGTATATATGGAAAAGGGTGAGCAGATTAGACACAGAGCAAGTAGTAGCCTGCAGACATCTGCACAACATTCTGGAGATGAATGATGCAAAATACACCTCACCAGAGTTGTTTCCCTTCTTTAAAAAATACTTTAAAAGACTGAAGAGTAGGCTAAATTGCATTACAATGTGGATCAAATTTGCTACATATTCTTCCAAAAAGCCTAATTTGATCAAATCTCATGTTGACATCTATAGAAATATCCCATTACACAACAACACTACTGACTGAAACTTAAAAAAAAAAATTGTTTAATACAGACAGACAGTAACTTTCAGGCTTAGATCAGCCTGCTAAAAAAAATTCTCATGAAAACATCTCTTTTCAATTACTTGCTGTTTGGAAATATGGTTTTTTTTTCTGACTATATTCTTCGAATGATAATGGACTCATTTAGTTTGCAAATTAAGCATTTAAACTGATATCTTTGTTATGCTGTTGTTGATCTGTTAAAATGTGTGTTTACTGACAATTTGTGTGTGTACAGTGACAAGGTTAGGTGGAATATACCTGAAAACAGAATGACTTGGTGGCTTTTCACTATAAAAAACACAGGCATGCGTAATCATGCGTTCTTCACCTACCTGACACAGTTTGTCAATTGTTGTTCCATATGTATTCTCCTTTTCCAGCAGAGATATTAACATTTGTAGTGGGCTGTCAGACTCCATGAATTCTACTTCTGTCAGACTGTTAGCAGCCTTGTTCTTTGATTGCAAAACACCATTTTGAACCTAACAAGCAAACGAACAATAGTAAAAAGTGCTACTACAATCCTCTATTATGATAGAATCAATCTATATATTGATAAATTATTTATGCCATACAAGAGAGAAAAATGTACATCTTTAAAAGACCACAGCAGCACTGTTTTTGTCAATATCTTGCCAAGCAACATATTCCAGCTGCTCAAATTTTTCTTAGACATACCTTTTAAGCATTTTTAAAAAAAATACTGTAACTATAACCATCAACAACTTATGACTGTTTAATCTTAAAAAACAAAGCAAAACATGAGAAATACTCAGATATCATGCAAAACTGAAGTTCTTTTCAACACCCACACATTTTAATAACTGCTAAGCCAAATTTCTTTCCTTCACGTGAAAAATTCCTCCACATCTTTTGTTTCTAAACAGGTCTGTCACCTTTGTTGGAGCATAATTTAAAAAACCACCAAACATTACTAGTTAAAGGGAAAAGTGTTCTTTGTATAATAAAACAATAAGATATTTACATAATATTATACAGATTTTAAAAACAACAATTTAAATTTTCTTTCTTGAGAAACCTAGTTGATTCCCTTCCCAAATCCTTCAACTTAATGTCAGGCAAAAATAGTTTTGCTTTTTTAAATGACAATTTAGTTAAAAAGAATGCCAGTAAATTTAAGCTCTCAATACTTTTCAAATACTTATGTGTGTCCCTCTCCACTTGAGATATTGCAAATCGTTGTACACTGTATGCCTGGACAAGTGTAGCATCAGCCAAAAGGAGCACAAGAACTGTCCCCACTTGCTAGCAAATATTAAAACAATTTCCAACACATTTGATAATTTGTGAATAGTAAGTTTACTAGCATAATCTTTAAATGAGAATAAACCATTGCAAGTTATGGAAGAAACCAAGTTTTATTCTTGACAAAGCTTGGTTATCTGTAGTTTATACCTGTTTAATGATAATAGTACTGTGCAACACAAAAATCTCAAAAACGTGATAATTTTTGCACTGAGAGTTAACCATACAAGGGGCAGCCATCAATTGTTTTTATACTTTTGCAATTATTCGTGCAACAAACATACTATTCTAGACATTTTGAAAACATTAAGTTGTCAAAGCATTCCAAACTATGCCCTTGAAATCAAGAGACCTGATAAATCTGCTACTGGCAGAAGTATCCAAACTACAGAGGCCAAATGCATTATTTCATGTTTTCAAACATAACACATGTGTTCATTGCCCGTGTCAAGCATTTCTAACATAATAAAACCAACGACACATTGCTTTGATATTCAGAAAGCATCTGTACTTAGCATCCTTTATGTAGTGATTTCTCAAGGAGATGAAAAAATACAAATGATAAACTAAATGCAACAGTGCATATTAGTGTAATTAAAAATAATATTTCATGTGATACAATAATTTTTGACAACTAATGTAGTTTTCTTACTCTTAGGTTGGTCAGAGAAATCTATGCTTAAACTTTACTTCGATTATCCAAATAAAACTCAATCATCTACAATAAACAGATAAAAAGAGTGATATAAGTTAACCGACAAAACTTTGCACACAATTCAACAAACATAAAATTTTAAATGCATAGTTAATTTTAGACAATATCTAGATGGTTTGATGTATTTAGTTACATCATAATGATGGTCCAAGGACCACATGGTTGCTGTCTAACATTCATCTGAGACATGTTCTACGGCAATTGTTTAGATTAAATGTTGGACATTTTCCACTTGGACGCAATTTATAACTCTTCTTGCAATGGCAGGCCCTTGTATTACACTGGCCAACATTTTTTTTTCCTGCTGACTAAGATCTTACACTTGTTTTTAAACTAATTTTGGAGCACTGATTTCAAAAATAAAATTGGTTTTTGCTTATCATGTCAAGTTTTTGTTCCTCGGGATCTTAAAATGGTTAACCTTTTGCTTGGTCAACAAGGATACACAAAATATCCATGTTTCTTGTGCCTGTGGGATAGTAGAGCTAAGGACAAGCATTGGACTCAGAACAACTGGCCGGTGAGAACACGTTTAAATGTCGGAGAACCAAATATCAAAAACCAACCACTAGTAGATCGGGTAAAAATCATCTTTCCTCCTCTCCACATCAAACTGGGTCTAATGAAGCAGTATGTTGAAGCTCTGAATACAGAAGGTGACTGTTTTAAGTACATATGCACAACATTTCCTAGCCTCAGTTATGAAAAAATAAAAGCTGGTGTGTTTGATGGGCAGCAGATCAGAAAACTGATGAGAGATCAACGTTTCACAAGCTCCATGAATGATATGGAGAAAAGAGCATGGAATTCTTTTGTGGCTGTTGTGAAAAATTTCCTGGGAAACAGAAAAGCTGAAAATTACAAAGATCTTATTCAAACATTGCTTAAGAATTTTCGTCGTCTGGGATGCAACATGGGGATAAGGGTTCATTTCCTCAACAGTCATCTTGATAGATTTCCTGAAAATCTAGGTGACGTAAGTGATGAGCAAGGTGAAAGGTTCCATCAAGATATACAAGCTATGGAGGAGCGATACCACGGAAGGCGGGATACTCACATGATGGCTGACTACTGTTGGACTATTAAAAGAGACTGTCCAGAAATGAAGCACTTCAGAAAAGCCTACAAACGAAAATTTAATCCATGTAGGAAGAATGTGTCATTTACTGATATCAGTTAATGTAAGTAAACCCATGTCTGTCATTGTTTTGTTTGTACGGTATTCTAAATGAAATGATAATAAGAATATTCTGGATTAGTTTGTGCCCATTTTTGACTAAAATTCATTCAATTCTAGCATCGATTTATATTTATATATTTCAATATTTTGACCTGATATGTCATAGTTAATCAATCTCAAAATTGATTCATGGTATTGTTTGTTGGAATGGTATTCTAAATAAAATGATAAGAACAGGATTGAGTTGATTGTGGAAATCATTGTAATCAGGTACTTTTTTATGGCAATTGATCGAAAATGGAGATATGCTGTAGAGCAAAAACTTGACATGATGGGCAAAAACCAATGTGATATTTGAGTTCAGTGCTCCCAAATTAGTCAGAAACAAGTCAGCAAAAATTGTGTCGACCAGTGTTATTGTTCATAAGGTGAGACTTTGTACAATCTGTGTATGACAACAGGTAGGCACTAACCTGTAATAGTTCCATCAAAAAAAAAGAATCAGTTACTTGCAGTCACATGACTCAACCAAAATCCAGAGCAAATGAATACTAGCTGATTCCAATCTCAACCTACAGAATGCTGATGTTGAGAGAGAGAGCAAGAGCGGACATCTAGTATGAAAAGTAGCAGTGTAGCTGATTTGATAGTCTGATTAGACATATTGGCTTCACAAACCAGCTGCAATTTTTTTCTGGATATAATGTGCCATGATAGTGCAGCTACATTCAGCCAGACAAGTGAGGTAACAGTCAGTACTGCAACAGAATTGTATCTGTGCCTACTTCCAGTCCCTATTCTAGCTATGGTTAGATATCACCAGTCATTGGCAAATGATCACTGAAGTGTCACATTCTAAATATTTGATAACTTCATTATGCGAACATGATGACAGGTTTGTCGTTATGTCATACACCAATGTCTACAAGAGAGCCAACCCCGGTGAAGGAGCATAGTGCTGTGGCTGCCCACTAGAAAGCATTGGCAATTCTGCACCCCAAGTCGTCCAGCACTTCCAACCTCAGCACAAAAAGCCTTACTAGAATTCATCATTTTATTTGGAGGAAAAAACCTATGCAGCTGGCTGATGAAGAGTGGGAAAGATCATGTTAGGGATCTTGTGAGAATTGAGCTCTCAGGCCCTTGATTGTAGCAGTCCAGTAGTCCACCACACAACCCTGACAGGTTTTACACCCAGTTATAGAAATCTGGAATCAACTAACAGTGATACAACTTTTGTGAATACACCTAACCCAGAGACAGAAAATTCCTTGCAACGCTTGAAGCTACTGTCACATGAATTAGGCCCTTGGGTTGACAAAGCCGAAGGATCACACAACAAACAATGGCCAAGGTTTCTGTAAATATTTGTACAAAACATCCACGTGTATCTGAGTGAAGAGAAAAAAATTGCTGTTATGCCATAATTAGGAAAGATAGACAATTCACTACTAGTCTGTGAAACACTGGAGATTGTTGTTGGTGAGTTTAGTGTGTCATCCTGATACTCACAGATTTAGCTGCTGCATTCTCTTCCTCAGAGCACCAGATTCCCAGGCTATCGACATCTCTGATGTAGGCATGGTAATGGCCGCCATGGGCACCTCCACGGTGAATGACCACCGAAAACAGCTCATACAAGAGCTCATCACTTCCATCGGACTGTGGAGAAAGCACCAGCAAACAAGTGAGCCTGCCTGTCATATCTCAGCTAGAGTTCTAATCAACTCCAAGCCATTGCAATTATTCACATTTTATCATGAAAATAAGGAAAGTAGCATAATTGATCAGAACAAATACACTTAGTTGTTAGGCAAACATGAGGGGACAATCACCTGGTGGTGTGCATTATTTTCTTTTTAAAAATGCAACAATTTACAAAAAGTCTTTTTGCCAAAAAAAAAACAACAAAGACCAAAGCTTAATTTCTGAAGAGACTAGTGATTTTAAGCAATATTAAATATAGTGGAAATAGCTACCAGAAAATATGGTACAGTTGCAGTTAATTCTTCACTAAAGAAAATTTTAAATCTTGTATTTATCAACCCTAATTATATGAGAGGGTTGCACTACTGAAAATCATCGTATATATAAAATCTGCATAAAACAGTAACATGCAATAATAGGGGTTGCATCAGTTTTTCCTGCATCACACGCTCAGTTGCCAGACATCTGGGCTGGAGTAACAGCCAGTATTAGATTGACATTGCTCATGGCCCTATGCCTGCTGGAGTTGCAACTTGTCACCACGATTCAGCCTTCTCTTAGTGCACTGCGTATATATGAGGTCCGTCAAAAAAGTATCTGACCTTAGGCTGGGAAAAAAAAATTACGTACTTAGTGGGGTTTAATTGCTAATCCCCTTCTAAGTAGGCCCCTTGTGCCTTCACACACTTAGCCCAGCTATCCTTCCACTGTTCGAAGCACGTCTGGAATGCTTCTTCCGGAATGGCTCTCAGCTCCGCCATCACATTCTGCATGATGTCCTCTTGGCTCTCAAAGCAGGAGCCTTTCAGTGGCATCTTCATTTTTGGGAACAACCAGAAGTCAGAAGGAGCCATGTCTGGAGAGTAGGGGGCCTGGTGAATGAGCGAAATACCTTTCTTTGCCAAGAAACCTTGGATCAGCTGCGATGAATGAGCCAGGGCATTGTCATGATGCAGCTGCCAGTTTTGCGAGGGCCACAGATCCGGTCTCTTGTGCCGAACTGCATCACGAAGACGTCGGAGGACGACTTCCTGATAGTTCTCCTTCGTAACTGTTTGTCCTTCTCGTGTGTATTCATGACGCACAACCCCTCGGTAGTCGAAGAAAACGGTCAGCATCAGCTTGATTTTTCTCCGGACTTTGGCGACGTTGGGTGCTTCTACTGTGATGACCGAGCTCTGGTTTCCGGGTCATACCCGTACACCCACGTCTCATCTCCAGTTATCATGGTATCCTGGAAATCAGGATCCCTGTTGGCAGTATCCAGCAGGTCCTGCGCAACCTCAAGACGAAGTTGTTGTTGTTGTTCCTGAGAAAGCAGCTTGGGCACAAATTTCGCTGCCACTCTGCGCAAGCCCAAATCCTCCTTTAAAATTGCATGTGCAGAATCTTTACTGATCCCAACGTCATCACCAAGTTCCCGCACCGTCAAACGACGATCCTCCATTATCAAGGTCCACACTTTCTCGATAACAACTGCCTTTCGGCTTGTTGACGGCCTCCCTCCCTGAACGCTGGTCACTCTCCACCGATGTGCGGCCATCTTTGAACCTGTTGTGCCATTCCTTTATTTGGGTAACACCCATGGTACTGTCACCAAAAGCCTGTTAAATTTTGCGAATTATTTCCGCTTGGGTATCTCCAAGCTTTTGGCAAAACTTGATGCAAGATCATTGCTCCACACATTCAGTCATCACGGGCGAAATGGAAATGTGTCGAGTAAGTAGTGCAGCACCTCACACGCTGGCTGTCTGACAGCGACCGACGCATCCAGCAAGCCCGCCATAAACCATGCATGCGCATGAAGGTATGTGGCTCCATTATGCACACTTTTTCCTCCCTAATGTCATTACTTCCCTCAGGAAAAAATAAAGTCAGATACCTTTTCTACAGACCTTGTATAATCCCCTATCACAAAATTGTCTTTATCCCTTTGCAAACCTGGTGACCAGTGGCAGACTGGCTCACCGGGATACCAGGAAATATCCCGGTGGGCCCCAAAGTGATGATCACTTTGGAAATAACAGAAAAAAGAAAAAAAAACTGGAAAAAAAAAAGAAAGAAAAATATTGCATAGATTCTGAGATTTAAATAAGACTTCTTTGATAGTATAATTTCTTTTGGTAGATAATAGATATCCTCAATTTCTTTTTTGATGAGTGTTTTTTTTTTTTTTTTTCACGGATTGTTTATTTTGATTTTGTTTTGTGTTTTAGAGTTTATTTATTTTCAGGTTGCCACATCAACATACATCTTGTCCATTAGTCACATGCAATTGATTGACTTTCCCAGGTCTGAGCATTGACCACATGCTGTATGGTGTATTGGTGTTGAAACCCTTGTTTTCGCATTTTTATCATTGCCTAGCCATGTTCTCTTTAAGAGGCCCTTTGTACAAGTTTTTGCTTTTTAGGTAGCAAATGTTTAGACCCATGAGTCGCCACTTTGTATGCTGCAGCGCACTAAGTTCCCATGAGTGACAATGCCAGCTCCGGTATTTTCCCAGACGCCACTGCTGGTGACGCACCCCTGATCAATCCAATCATTTGCATTGTTATCCATATTGCTTATTGTAAATAAAGGCCCTGCGAAAGGTAGTTTAATTCCTTTCCTCTCCCACAACAACCCACCCGTCACAATCGCCTTATGCCCTCGAGATGTAACACTGGGCAGCCGTGGATAAGGATGGTGATGCTCCTCATGATGCAGAAATAAAACTGCGAACTATGAAAACATGTGTAACAGGGGTCAACCTGTAATGCATAGACATAACCAAGTATTAGTCCAACTAACACAACTGATTAGGATGAGCTAAACAGCTCACCTTTTACAGAAAAAATCCAAAGTCATTCTGAACTACTTAGCTATGTACATTTGGGAAGTAAATTGTTATGACTAAGTTTCTGGCCAATGGAAGAAAATTAATTATCAGAATTTTAGAAAACAGTTCTAATAATTTCAAGTTGGATTCTCAATGTAACCTGCATGTGTGGTGATAAAGATCAACCAGGTTGATGTATTAACAGATCCACTAACATGCATTTTAAAAATAAGTCTTATCTTTAGGAGAAAGCTAAAGTACTAACCTGCTAAACTTCATACCTAAATCTTAGTACTTTTATCAGTTTACAGATACAGCTGTTACAAAGAACCAAAACGTCTCTCAAAAAAAAAAAAAAACAATCATGTTGCCTTTTCCTCGTTAGACCACCAACAACTGTCCATGGCATCCAACAGAAACCAGTGAAAATTTCAAACTGACGTATAGTTTGATTCTGGGGTGGGGGGGGGTCATATAAGCCAAACCAAGTTGGATTCCAAATGCCTTGTGGCTGTTAAACTAAACAAAAGAAAGAGAGCTAATTTTAAATTATTTCAGAAAAATTGATTTTTAGCTAAATGTCTGAGTTGTTTCATAGGTATAAGAATGGTTAAACTACACTGAAAAATTTGTTTATTTAAAAAAAACAAACAAACAACCCCCAACTCCATTCAAGGCTTTACTATTTATCGATATGCTGCTTTACCAACCTGTCAACAGCAGAAAAACATGAAAACATCAAACAGCAAAAGCCGAAGAAAGCAGAACAGTTTGCTTTATGGTAGACTTACTCTTTCAGAAAAGGCAGACATGTCCAGTGTCATAGGAAATGAAAATTTTCCTGTTTCCTATTAAAAAAAAAAAAAAAATGCAGATAAGAAAAAACTGTTTCATCAACATCAAAATTATAAATGCTTCAATATCTGTCACCTCAAGAGTAAATAGATAAAATTACTGTTACATAAAACTTGCGTAAACACAGATTTTCCTTCATGTTCTGGATGTAATGAAATGTAACCTAGCAGCTGACAAAGTAATGGCCATAAAGAATCTACATTTATGGATGGTACATTACACATGCATACCATGCAATATTTTCACTACAAGTAGCAGACTAGTTCAGTGCCTAGAGTTATCATCAAACAGGTAACCAGAGGTTCCTACCCGCTGAAACCAAAATCAGGAATGGCCATGGAAAAAATCAGTATAAATCAATAAAAACCAGGAATCATACAAACTCCAACTAATCTGCAATGACGTTACAGACATACACAATGATGTGCACTCCGCAACATCCCTGGAGGCAAATGATTGCATCACAACCAATAAATAGCCCTTAAAAGTTACCTAGTTATGGCTCCAGCACATTACCACCAAGTGACATAACAATGCAAATCGTGGACACACCTCTTCAGTCTGTACTTGAACAGTTTCATATTCTATATTGACTGAGTGTTTGTATTTATTTTCCATGGTGTCCATTCCACACCATATTTACACAAGTCTCCCAACAAAAAAGAAAGGATTATCATTCAAGCATTATTTGTAAATTACAGAGTAAAAGATGGCAGATACAAAATCATTCTGTACACACACACACACACACATATATATATATATATATATTATATTATGTAGTAGATGCACATTTCAAGTTCATTTGCCAACTCATTGTTTGATACTGGCACAATACGCATGTTTGGCTTTGCTCAGTAGTTTAGTTGAAAATTCTGCATGATGTCAAACCAATCCTCTAGAAGTCATATGCACCTTCTGCACCAAGAGTTTCAGTTGACAAGGTCAGTCGAAAAGCTGTCTCATTTTTTCGCACTAAACTGAATACACATTCACTATCAGCATTGGAATGGGGCATTACACACAAGCCCTTCATGTTCATGACATGGGGTCAGGGTTGGATAGCTTAAGTGCCCATCTGCAGATTTCAGATGAAAGATCATGTTTCATTGTTTGTCAACCTTAATTTCTGCTAGAATCTCCTCTGGTAATTGGTCAATTCTAAACTTCAAAAATTCATTCTCAAGGTCATTGAGATCACAATTCTCTGGAAGCAGTACAGGAAACTTGTTGATAAAGAACTTCAACATTCCAAATTTGTGCCTGGACTTTTGTAGAACATCTAAAAACTCTTGCATTATCCAGAAAATCATCCAACAATGGGAATTTAACAAGTATGTAATTGGTGGCCAATGAATAGAATTTACGGACATCAGCAACAAATATGTCCTCTTTTCCCTGCTGTTGCAAGTATTTTCTGGTTTCAGAACCAATAGCCAACTCTTTTCTGTTAAGCTGCAGATCCCTTGAAGAGTACTTGAGCTGGAAGATATTTTCAGCAGATGAAATTACACCTGGCTTTGCAAACCTTACCAGCAAGTCTATGAGGACTTCTGTCAAGCGTTGAGACAGTCTGTGGATCCGAGGTGCCTTTTGTTGAAGCAGCAGGTTTGCATTGACAAATACTGGAAGATTATCTACCAGAAACAGGCAATATAACTTGCTAGCACTGTCCTTGAAAAAAGTGTTGATGTTCCTGAGTCTATCATATTTGGTTTGTTGGATGTGTCTAGGCTTGATGGCACTCATTTCAATTTCAAAGAATGCCTGTAGAGCTGTCCATTGCTCCAAAAGTCGACAAATGCAGTCCAGCAAGGAAAACCACCATGTGGTTCCATATTTCAAAATCTTGTGAATTTTTGTTCCTGTCTCCTCTTTAAATTTTTTAAATTCCTTTTTCCTCTTGCTACTTTTTTCCAAATAGAAGTATATATCAATTAAAGTCTGGGGTATATCCAAACACAGCTCCTTTGTGGCCACTTTGGCAGCTGAATGCAACAGATGGCATGGACAGCTAATTAACTGGGTGGCATAATTTTTTTCGCAAACATGAGCAACACCACCATTATGGCAGCTGGTCATAACTGCTGCATTATCACAACCAAAAGCTAGTCAATTTCTCCATGAAATGTTCCTTTTCAAAAGCTCCTGATCAAGGAGATTGAAAATGTTTACCCCAGTTGATGAGTCAAGACATGGCTTCAATGATAAAAAATCTGTAACAACATGTCCAATCTCTTCATCAAAATATCTGACAACAATTGGATACAACTGATTCTCTTATTTCTTCCTGGTCTTTGGCTAATCATTTTACCATTTCAGGTGCTTTAAATCTACCACAAGAGAATTTCTGTGCTATTTTTGAATCAGGGAACATTTCTTAAAGAGTGCACCAGCATGATCTAAAACGGACAAAGGCAAGAAGTGTTTGGTTTTTATTTAAAGAAGAGACTCTGCAGTGACTTCCATAACATGCATCTCTGTAATCACTGCTGTGTTTTTGCACAAATGATGCCCAACTTGCTGCATCTAGTTCTAGTTCTACATTAGATTTCTAGTGTTCTTTTATGGTGTTTCTTTAGATTACAAAGCAGACTGACAGAGCACAAAGTATGGCATACAGCATGTCATGCTGTCGACACGGAAAAGCACTGAAGTGTCTGATGCAAAATTCTGTTATTAGTGTGTCTAAATTTCTGATTGTCTGCTTGTTTCTTTTTTTGTTTTTGTGACGCATGACCGATCGTGAGTCGTCGTTAAACTGATTCACCAGTGTCCGCCTGATAATATCTCTACCAGAAGCCAAATTTATATATATACCATCAGCCTAATTTATTTTTTCTAATTTCCATTTTGTTTTCATCCACACATACCACACACGAATGAACCGCTCTTATTTCAAACTATGAAGATGAAGGCATTGTGTGAATCATGTCAAATTTGATTGTGATAGAAACAAACTACTGTCCTTCCCACTCTGCCCGAGTCCACCCGCCGGGTACAGGCTCGCTCGTATTTATGAGATTGCTAGCCAATCGGCACACTGCCCATTACTAGTGTCAATCAAAAAATGCGAATGAGCCAGCCAATGGATTTAAAGCAGCCTGGCAGGAAGAAGACAGATGCCAGTGTTGTGGTTAAATTTTAAATACAAAAAAATCCCAACGGAAAACTACAGTGCCTTTTGTACAACGAGGTAAGTTTTTGGGGAACTGGGAGCTTAGCTTCCCCAATATTACTTTCATCATAGCGCTATCTAATGAGAAGTGATCTTTTATTTCAGAAGAAATGACATAAAGACTATATCTGAAATTCATTCCACACTGCCGAAAATGGGCTGGGGGGGAAGGTGCAACCGATTTTCCATAATCGCACCACTGCATCAGGAATTTCAGAAACAAGAAAGAAAATCAGGAATAATTACGGAAAATCCGTAAAGGTAGGAACCTCTGAGTAACCAAGTCAGCAGAGATTTTTTTAAAACTGTAATCATAAAGATTCAAGCTGAACCCTTTTTCACCAGTGGCATGTTGTCGTCCTCTTCATGAATTCTGAGAGGTTCCACTACCGACAACTGCATTCTCACATCCCACAATTGGCTTCCTGCAGACAAGATCTACTACACTTTCAGACAGACCAAGATGATAAACACACACGCTCGCACAGAGAGAATGACTGACAAAAGAGAGGGCAGACTGACCAGGGGAAAAATCATACAAATTAACATTCTGATGGCTCAGTAAATTGCAATAACAATTTTAATATTTCAAGAAACCTTGGGAAAAAATTAATTTGGCACAGATCTACTTACCTTCAATCTTTCCATTTTCCTAAAATTGTAGCTGAACCTGAGCAAAGAGAAGCTGAGAATAGGTGGAAGTGTTCTTAACTTGGATCCCTGAAACAAATTAATTTATGGTCAAGAGGATTCTTTACTTTTTCCTTTCTTTAAATGACATTTTAAAATAGAAGAGAGGGGGTGCTTTCAGCTTTACCTTGTTAGCGCACACCAATTTCTGGCAGCATTCACACCGGTATTTGTTGTTACCATCCATTATTTCAAGCTCACAATATGATTTGTGGAGTCCAGCTTCCAAACTGTTAGAGGTGACGGCCAGCGTCAAATCAAGGAAGTCCTCCTAAACACACAGGGCATAGGTTTCATTGTTCTAGGTACTAACAAAAATGGGAGGGTCCATAATGAAACCCACCCCCAATTTTAAAAGGTTTTCAAATCTCAACAAAGATTACACTGGTCAACAAATTTTTATTTTTTTTCTTTGGCAGACCATCTAGGAGTGTTTTCTGGGGTTTTGAAGGTCGCTGATTACGAATATAACATTGGTTTTGTCTGATTGGCTCTAGTTTAGAAGATATTGATAGCCTCAAATAAGCCTAAACTGCTAAAATTCTCCCTGAAATACTTCAATATAGAAGCAGTAAATAATAATTTTCTGATATTATTGAATCATTATAATGATTATAATCATTATAATGATTCAATAATATCAGAAAAATACATAATAATTATTATGTATGTAGTGTTTTTAAAACAGTATTTAAGAATTTTCTTTTTAATTCTTTTCCTTTTTTATTCCAGAGTTGAAAATGAGTTCTTCTAAAAGACGTTGTAGATATGAACCGGATGTCTTTTGTTACATCTGTGGACAGTATATGATGGCACAACAAAAGAGGAATATTACAGACTTTGTCAAGAGGGCGTACAAAGCATACTTCGATATGAAACTAGGTGACCAAGATAAGTCTTGGGCCCCACATATGGTGTGCAAAACCTGTGTAGAAAGTCTCCGCGGTTGGACCAATGGTAAGCTGAAGTTGAAGTTTGCTGTACCAATGGTGTGGAGAGAGCCCAAGAATCATTTTGATGACTGCTACTTCTGTATCAATGACATGACGGGGTTTAACAAGCACAAGAAAGCAAATTGGCAGTATCCGAGCCTGGATTCTGCTATCCGTCCTGTTGCGCACTCTGAGGATCTACCTGTGCCTGTTTTCACCAGTCTGCCTGAAATCGATGAAAACCGAAGAGAGATTCCAGCTGATCTTTCAATATCAAGTGGTGATAGCTGTAGTGACTATGAAGAACCCTCAAATGGCCCTCAGCTTTTCAATCAATCTGAACTTAATGACCTAGTGCGAGACCTTTGTTTGTCGAAGGAGCAGTCTGAAGTTCTTGCATCCAACTCCAAGAGAAAAAACATTCTTGATTCTGGCACAAAAAGTAACATACTATAGGACAAGGGAAGGCAGCTTGCTTCGTTCTTTTCTAAAGAAGATGACCTGATCTTTTGTAATGACGTTTCTGCACTTCTTAACTGCATGGGGATCTCGTCATATGACCCAGCAGATTGGCGTCTCTTTATAGATAGCTCGAAAGCAAGTCTAAAAGTTGTACTTTTGCATAATGGCAATAAGTTTGCTCCTGTACCACTTGGCCATTCTACCAAGATGAAAGAAGAGTATGATGGTATCCAATTTGTTCTTGAAAAGCTAAATTACAACACTCATAAATGGCTGATTTGTGTGGACTTGAAAATGGTGAATTTTCTGCTTGGTCAGCAAAGTGGGTACACAAAGTATCCCTGCTTTCTTTGTTTGTGGGATAGCAGAGCAAGAATCCAGCACTGGAGAAGGGAGAACTGGCCAGAACGAGAAAGTCTCGAAGTCGGCACAGCCAACGTCATCAATGAGCCTTTGGTACCCAGGGATAGAATCATCTTCCCTCCATTGCATAAAAACTAGGGCTCATGAAGCAGTTTGTTAAGGCGTTGAACAAAGATGGGGATTGCTTCAAGTACATATGCAGGCAATTTCCAGGTCTTTCCATCGAAAAAGCTAAAGGTGGCATCTTCGATGGACCTCAGATTCGAACGCTCATGAGGGATTCTGACTTCACTAATCATATGAACATGGTTGAGTTAAATGCTTGGGTGTCCTTCACAGATGTAGTGACAAACTTTTTGGGAAATCACAAAGCTGACAATTACAAGCAATTGGTCCGTAAGATGCTTACTGCATACGAAAAACTAGGGGCAAATGTGAGCATCAAAGTTCATTTCTTGTTTAGCCACCTCGACAGATTTCCTGGTAATCTTGGTGATTACAGTGAGGAGCAAGGAGAGAGATTCCATCAAGACATCAAAACAATGGAAGAGAGGTATCAAGGCAAATGGGATGAGCACATGATGGCAGACTACTGCTGGAACCTTTTGAGAGACTGCCCGAAAGTTGCTCACAAGCGAAAATCGTATAAACGTCAATTTCACTTTTGTGAATAAAATATTGTTTTGTGTGTTCATTGTAACTAAGAATCTAGTGTATAATAATGCTTTGCATTAATTTATGATATATAACTGATTATGTAAATGTTTTTTTCCCTTGGAGAATTAAAATTCAGCAAATTTTTAGCAAATTTTTTGTATATTCTCGAAATATATGAAAAGTGTTCATTTATTAATAAATGAAATGATGTTATATCTAACTTAACTTGTTAGATTGAGATTTTACACTGTCTTTGTGGTTTTGGATTATCATAAAAATCAATATCTGACATTTTTGCACTATTTAGCCGTTTTTTGTACGTTTAGTTATGGTCGCGAATGGGTGATTTCAGACGAACGACCCCCCTGTGATATCTCCAAAACTAGAGCCAACTTGAAAAAAAACAAATGTCAGATTCGGATTCAGCGCCCTTGAAAACCCCAGAAACCAGTCTCACTTTTCCTGCAAAAAATATTGTGTTGACCAGTGTTAATAATTATTATTGACAAAGTTAAGTAAAAATACAGAAAAAAAAAACCATCCATAAACGCCATCATTCCAACATTTTCATTTAATATTTTTGGTTAAATTGCAACATTTTTCTAAGGTTTTTAAACCCTCCTTTAAAAAAGTTGCTATTGAGTAATCTAAAGATGTTAAGAAAAGATGTTTTACTTGATTGACCTTTTCAGCGCATCTAATTTTGACAAAAGATGTCGTCTGCCTGTAGTTCAGCAGATGGGAAAAATACATAATCACAATTGTCAAGTTGCACACATTATCACAAATCAACAGTCAACAAATTAGCTTCCCGCTGATAGCTTCAACCATAAGAATTTGTTGATTGCATTGTACCCCATTTGCATCAAAATCAGTCAGCTGTTCTGACACATTTTACCTACGACTCAGAACTCAAAACATGCAATGTCTAGAGCAAGTGAATATCTAAATAACTGATATTTGGTCAGTTTGATTCATAACAAAAGCTGCCTCAAATTTACTGATGTCATTATACAATTTTAGAATAAAACAAGTGAATAATATCCAAAAAATAAGCTGTTTAATAAGTTCATATGAAAGTTGATAACTTACCACTCTTTCACTTATTTTTCCACATTCCGAGCAAATAATCTGAATACAAGATAAATTAACAAACAATTATAATAATTAATGCACAGCAATAAATTATAAATTTTTTCTTAAACATCAGAAAACATTATGCCAATGATAAGATAACACTGCTATAAGCAGTGAAAACCAGTGGTTTAAAATAAACTCAGATTTAATATCTTCATAAGAACAAATCAAACTGAACTGAGTTGGATAATTACAAAAGACCATCTGTATCTGCCAAAAATGTCAGAGATGCCCAATGAGATAAACATCTGGGGAGACAGTTGGTCATGCCTTTTGACATTGTTGCCCCCTAAGAAACAGCAACAAGCCAAGCTCAGTGTCCTATTGACATTATCCTGGAAAACAAAACCTGCTTCCAGAACTATTAGTCTCAAAATCTGATCCATTTACCTCGGACTAGTCGGGCATACTGAAGCAGTAGAACAGTTCTCTCTCTGATGCAGTTATGCATGCACATTAACTGCCATCAGACAAGTCAAAATTAAACCAACTCTCTTAAAAAAACATTGCCAACCTTGAGTCCCTTGTCTAATGATAATGGTACCTTGTCCAAAAAATGATGGCAGCTCAAAGAAAAACCAACAAGTAAACATTTGACAAAATTCTACAAGCCGAATTCAGATTCTCGTGGTGTGTTTGAACATCTGAATGTGCGCACACCAGCAAGTATTCATGGATTTGGGGAGCAAAACCATTGCTCTGATCATCAAGAGCAACTGCACAATACAGATGACCTCTGCTGGACCTGTTGCTAATGTCACCTGCCTAGAGATGGTTATCAGTTGACTATTAACTAACTATGAAATATTGAAACTTGGAGCAATATTGATCTGCCTAGTGTCTTTTTGCAACTGACTACTGCAAGGACCCCCTGGTTGCATGATGAATGCTGCCGGCTACATCATAACCACAAGCAAGCAAATATGTACTTTAAAATTCTCATATGGAAGGCTGACTTACAGATTTGAAATCTAATTTAGGAAACATTAAAAAAAAAAAAAAACATACTGACAGCATGTTTTTGCACATGATAGCACATGACCCCACAATCTAAAATAATATTATATATTTATAGTCAGTATGCACCTGAAATTGTTTGAGCACATCTCCGATAATAAACCAATCTTAGGATAAGGAAAAAACAACATACCTGATTGACAACTGTTCCACGATACAGCGTCTGAATGAGGTCCTCACCAGAGGTCCCCACTAATGACTCCTCCACTGCACTAAACAGAATCCTACTAAGTTCTTGAACATCATGTTGTTGTTGCAGAGCCTGAAAAGTGGAATGATGCATTATAAGCAGCAGAATGATGTCATGTAGCTAGAAAACTACTGATAGTCCTTGATGACTCGAGCCAAATCTGCTATGAAGCAGATGGTTTTAAAGCCACTTCATTATTACCTACCTCATTGTTGGTCCAGCCAAAACTCTCAGTAAGTTCAGCTGTGGATAGGCATTCCCTCTTACATAGCAACAGTTGAGCAAAAAGATGTTGGAGATGAAGGGGAATAACTCTCACCTGTTAAAGTAAACAGAGCTGAATTAAAAACTATTTACTTCCTTTTTTAAACGTTGTCCCTCACTAACCAGGCAGTCACTTTCTCATTGGTACAAAAATCCAGGTCATTGTGGAAAAATAGATTTCGTTCTTATTTTTTGCTTGATAATTTTCGATGGCGGAGAGAAGCCGTTTGCCGCCCTCTATTTTATTCTTGTTGCATCATGTGGGAAATTATTGAAAAATCTCTTCCGCAACTTTGTAGGTGGAAACTCTAGTGAAGCATCAATAATGTCTAGTAAAACTAAAGTACCACCTCGAATTACTACACTATTAGTTCTGTGCCGTGGCAGCACTGGTGACATTCAAGGAAGAGTCATATGAGCAGCTTTCCCACTGATGATAAAGTTAAAATTTTTATCAGTTCACTGAAGCAGAAGCATGGGAGAAGGTCAGAATTGATCACGTGTGCTGCCTGCCTCCCATGTTGTATTTCCTCAGGACTATATCTGCATACTTTAGTATACATTTGTACTGTGTACTCCTGAAAACTCAAATGTCTTTAACCGTTTCATTTTTTTCAATTTTCATTCCAAAAGACATTTTGAAATCTGTGGTGTAATACATTCAAATATCACTGTTTCAGATGCTTCTGCAATGACGACCTAGAGAATGTCAACAACCCCATATTACAGAGTGACTACCTGGCTCGTCAGAGGCATGTTAAATAGACACTGTAAGTAACAAAGTGGTTTCAGCCTTTTCCATTAAATCCCAGCATCTTCCTAAAGTTCTGGAACCTTAAAATTGTTAACATTCATTTGTTTTGACCCAGAGTGCTTGATGACCATTTAAAATTAAGGTGTATCCAGTTTTAAAAGTTCAGTCAATCCAGAAATAGAGGCAGATCCTCTGATAAACATTTGTCTTAGCTCTAAGGCAGCACAGGTAGCATTCAACATCAGTCAAGGTTTAATGTCATACTGTTTCAATTTTTAAAAAATAGATTGACATCAGTATCCAGATCTAAGATGCTGTTTGGTCCAAATTCAAATCAAACTTTTTTGGAAATAGGTGTCAAAGCAGTTTAGTTTAGAAATTAAAATAAAATTGAAAACAACAATTAAATTCAACTGCAGAAATTTAGGCAAATGTCATTAAATTTGTTTTTTTTAATGAAGTTTAAATTCAAAATTTCATGCAGTGCAAGTTACTGGTCAGTTAAAAAACCATTTCAGGTGGTAGACATTATGTAGTCTTGAAGTGCAGAACAGTATGCTAAGAACAATGGGCTACAGAAGTAGAAACAGTGTTACTATTGTGAGAAACCTTTAATTAAATCAAATCCCAGTCCTTATTACAGTGTAGCTTCTAAAAAAATTTTTTCTTTTTTTACAATCTATTTTTATGGGGAACATAGTCAAAAAGATGATCATTATGAAGAGCTTCATGGTAACTTCATTTGGCAGGTAAAGGCAAGGTGACACCACAAGTCACTCAGAATGAGGAACAATGGATAGGTTTGACAAACACTTCCACCCTGGAGTCTTCAGACTTGGAAAAAGTAACCATATGCCAAAAATAGTCTGAGTGTGATAGTTTTCTACCTGCAAAGAGTTCAGTCATTTTAAAATATTTCAGTCTTAAGTAATCCTTGTTATTAATCAACAAGAAAATAAAGTGAATTAGCTATGCTCTGTGCTTTCAAATATTATCAAGATTGTTGCAGATTCTGAAAAACTACAAAGCAACAACTAAGTCTACATCACTGGAAATTATTTTCAGAATATTTAGTATTCTCCTATAACAACTGAAATGGATATCATCTAAAACTGCCCAGATTTTAAAAGAGAGACTTCCTAAATATCCATACCTTGGAAGTGGGGTTATTTCTATCTTGCAGTTTTCCCAACTCATTTTCAAGTAGCTGAAACAGTCTTTCTGGAAGAAGAAAGAAAAAAATCACTATCAGTCTAAATGAAACAATTCTACAAATCTTAAGGAATGCTATCTGTTCAGGACAGGAAAAACAATGGCCAAATACACGAGTTCACAAACAAATTGTTCATAGCCACATTCACATTAAATGACCCCCTTTTACTACTGCTAGAAGTTTAAGCTAGGACTTAGTTTGAACACAATGGATCAAATCACACCCCAACCAAAACAAGAGCCAGGTTTTACTAATTATCACCAATAAACCACATTACATTAACAATTTTGATGTCGGTGGATTAACATAGTACATGAGGTTAACAAAAATTAGAAAGATTATGCAGGCATTCCCCCATCACCTTCATCATGATTTAGGCTGCCTGAATGCACAATGCAATTATTTTTCAGTTGGTTTTTCAATTTCCAAATGTTCAAGAGACCTGAGCTGGTCTCAAACGTGTAACCAGTTTGAATGATGTAATCTGACAGTTACTTCTAGCTATACTTAAACCTACATATCAGTTAACAGGGGTAACCAGATTTGAATGACTGAGTGAGATTCTGAGCCATTTGGATTGTCTTCTTTACCTTTCTTTTATAGCTAGCTAATCAGTGAGGGAGCCCTCAATTTAATACAGTAGTCACATGACCATGCACAATTTGCAAACACTGACTCTTCTAGCTGATCGTGTGTGTTCTTCTATTCTGGTTTTGGTGGACTCTTTGTTCTCCACCAATGTATTTCTTTTCATAGCCACCAGATATTAAATAATCTGTACCCTTGGTTGAAAATGAGTGATCTTTTGAGACTAGATGTACTAACCAACTTCTTAATGTTACAATACTTTCATGGATGACTTTAATGTTGAAGTCCATGCAAAAGCTGGGTCAGGCATTCAGAAGTTCCTTAAATGTAGAGAATTACAAACTGTCTGTTATTCTCTGATTTGTTTGTTAATTAGTTCCATTACTACTACTACTGAGGTGATGGGAAAGTCTGATATACCTCTGCAATTTCTGTAAGTATCATATCTCCAATAATTTTCCAGTCTTATTTTAAAGAGATAAGAAATATAAAACATCTGAAGATGTAATGAGGACCAGTGATTTTATAGTATAACAACAACAAATAATGGAAACATACAAAAAGGCATAATGCAATTTTATAGATATGAGGAAATTAGTATTCATCTAAAATGACTTAGCAATTTTGCCAAAACACGATGAATGAAATAACCTGCCTTCTTTAATTAATTTCCCCACTACAGGGGCTATGGATCTCCTAACTAGATTAGAAAATTAAGGATCATGTGCTTTCATAGCAAAATAGTTGTATGACCACTTCTCTGCAGAAGGCTACAAGCAAAAGTTCCTACTAGAATGATTGTTGAACAATGCAGGTAGGTCAGATGGAAATAAAAATGAGACAACAGAATCAGAAGTTCTGAGGTAAGATTAGTACTGTTAAGTTTTGCACCCCCCCATTACCCTTAAATCTATTACTTAGCACAGGTTAAGCCATGGAGGTTAGGACACATGGTAACTTTCTCATTAACAAACCTTTGTAATAAATATTCAGGGCATTATGCGCATTTTGACTAAACAACCAGTTCAACACAAATACTAACTGGTGCTTCCAGGTTTGGATGCAATGCATTCCAGATGATATAAATAACAAAAACTGTAGTATATGGAATGTTAGTGAAGACATCAAGCCATTACTCTGTATTTACAAGAATCTTTACAAAGGATATTTATTTATTTCAGTAATATTTTTCAGAAAGTTTATAATTACCCATCTCAACACCTTGTACAGTTAAGTGTTTGCAACTGCTCTTTAGCTCCCATAAACAAATTTTTTAATAATGCTATATGACATTTTAACCCTTAAATTGCAATGCACATAAACATATGCAGCATTTCCTGTCATTATTTGAGTTTCCCCCACAAAGGAGAGCGTCATCTGGAGGGAGCTAAGCAGGGTATGTGTCCACTCACTAAAAAAAACGTTTTTTTTAAAAAAATTTTGTCTTTTTGCACATAGCGCGCGCATCGTGGATTACAATCATGGCAGCTTAAGGGTTAAGATCCCTTTTGTGATGACAATACAAAACAATACAGCACAGTCTACTGTAAGCAGCTAAACCATAGGAAAACGAAGCCCAATAAATAATATAGAGGAATGTCTAAATTAAAAAAAAACAAACAAACTCTGCTATTGCCGAAGCATTTAATATTTACTAGACTATCATCAACTGGGACAGACACTAAAGTTTAATTTGACTCCTTTGGATTAACTCTGTTGTCTATTTAACAAATGAGGAAGAAAATTGCTTTTTTTTTTTTAAAAAAAAAAACAACAAATTTTGTGTAATTTATTTTCTTAAAAAATATTTAAACCTACAAACCAATAAATTAGAAATCTGTAGTGGTTTTTTTTTTTTTTTTTAAAAATATCTTCTAGTTTTGATGCATTGAATTATTTACACCTAACTCGGATAACGTGAGAGTTTAGGTAGCTCACAAGACCTAACAGTCTGGGAGCACATACGTTAATTACGTAGATAAACTTCTTGATCATCTTTAAAAGGAAGAACAATTGTCTTCCCCAGCTCAGCCAGCTGATCCCACCTCATTGTGCGTGATGGCAAACTGATTTACAAACAATGCCGTGTGAAACAGGTACCTGCACAGTTAGGTATGGGTCGCGAAACATGCTTCACAGATACATCATCATCAAACATTGTGAAGGTTTATAGCAAATTCCTCGGCCTAACAGTTATTTTTTTATTTTTTATTTTAACAGAAATTTTTTTGATTTTAACGTTTGCCCTCAATAAGTAAATATTCCAGCCTTATTTTCAGTCCTGTGCCCCCCCCCTTTTCGTTGTCGTGGAGGAACAAGAGAAGAAATTCTGGTTTCTGTCGGATTCAAACGCTAGATATAATTTAGCCATGAATCCAGTCAGTCAGCTCAGCCGACAAACTCTTGTTTGTTTAGAATAGGAGCAGAATTCATGGAAATGCCCTCCATCATCTCGCTAGACGACGACAACAACAAAATTGGAGAAAGTGAAAGTTACTCGCCCGCAAATGTTGTTCGATGTCGAGGGCCCCCCCCCCCCCGAGAGAATCGGGGGGGGGGGGGTATTATTGGGACTACGAGTCGGAAAGGGAAAGGAAGGAAAAGTGGGATTTTTGGGGGGAGACTTTTAGGGTAAAGAGAGTTAAATGAAATGGAATAGGCAGGCTTCCCTCTGCATCAGTTCCCCTCCGACTGAGAGCCGGTGGGTGGGTCGGGACTCACCTCGAAATTCAGGAGTCAGGAACAGAGTCTGGAGGAGGGAGTTCAGGTAGCAGGTCGCCCCCTGGTTACTCAGGCCGCTGAAGCCGCATTTCATACGGGCCGCCGGTGGAGGACAGCCAAGCTGCTGCTGCTGCTGTGCTGCTGTCGTCGTCGTCTTAGCAGCTGCCGCCGAAGAGGTCATTTCATTCTTGTTGAGCTGCCGCGATGACGGAGGAGGGGGGGAAGCTGCGGCGCCGGCCCCTTCTTCGTCAAATAGGCTTCCGAACATTGTTACCGCATAGAGAGGGGCGGGTGGGGGAGTCGAACGACCAACTGCACCCCCGCCGAACAGACCCGACAGGGCGGGAAGCAACCGAGCAGGCCGATCGTGCTACTACTACGCGCCTCGTAACGAGAAAGGGCCGAAACCGAGCGAACCGCGACGCAGAAGCGAACCGCTGCACATGTGGACGGCGGCCATGATTGTCAATTGAGGGCTGCGCGCGCGTTTCGAAGCGAATAAGTTTCGTCGTCGTTTATTATTCTTCATTCTTTTTTTTTTTTTTTTGGTGGCTGGCGAGAATAAAACTAAAAAAAAAAAAAAAAGTAAATATTTCGCGTTAATCTTTTTTTTCTTTTTTACAAAAAAAAAAAAAAAATATCCGCGATCCGCGAATAGTTTAGCGGCTTCTCATTTGGTCCTGGCGACCGTCATCGGCAACGTCCGGCGTCCTCCGCTTCCCTTCTACACCGGCTGACCTCCCCCCGCATGTGTCTTTGGCGCCCCGTGTTTGCCTAACCGAGGACCAACGATTTGGGTAAGTAAGGGCCAGGGCTTCTTTTCCTCCTCCTCCTCCATCTTTTTTTTGTTGTTGTTGTTTTTAACTTATTCTCTTTGCTCCCTCCCCCTCGGTGTTAACTGGGAGTCGTCCTCTGTTTTCACGGGCCGGGCGTCATCGTCCCCTCCCTCCGCGCGCACCGCTCCTCGCCGCCTCCTCCCGGTAAGGTTTATAGGGGTGGGTGAGGGTAGCTGGGAGGAGGAGGAGGACGGCGGGGGGGCTTTCTCCCACGACCCTGCGGGATTCTGAGGTAATCTCCCGGTCGAACCGCTGCCGGCTCCGTTCAGTGTCTGTTGGGCAACCATTTTGGAGAGAGAGAGAGAGAGACAACCGGCCGGCTGGCGTGAATCTGCCTGGATCTCTCTGTGTGTGTGGCCTGTTAGTTCTGTCCTCCTGTGTTTTTATTTAATCAGAGGTTCTGGTCAAGCTTATCCCCTCCGACCCCCCTCCCCAACCCCCCCCTTTTTTGAAGCTGATTTTGGGATTTTCCTTTGTGCGCAGCTGGCTGGAGGCCGTCTACGCCCCGATGAAATTACTGACGTTGATCGCGGAAGGGAAGGAGAAAGAAATCGCCCTACGGAGCGAGCGGACCTTAGGCTAATTAAATATGATTTTATTTTATTTTTATGTTTAGACTTCCGTCAACGACAAGTGACCTTTCCTTTTTCTTATGTTGGGGTTAGGGTGGCGATTCCTCGAGTGAGCCGTAATGGCTTCCTGCCTTCCCGTACGTAATACCTAAACCTATCTGATATATCACCAGAAACAGACAAGCAAACAAACCCCAGACCGTTTATAGTTTATTGAATAACAAGCGTTTTCAGAAGTTTGAGAGAAAAAAGAAAGCCTTGCCCTGTCTTAGTGCAGAGCCAGATTATATTATTATTATTATTATTATTATTATTATTATTATTATTATTATAAATTAGTGCTTAATGTTTTTTTTTTCCGTTTCTTTCGTACCAGGAGAGACTACTTTAGTTATAGTATGCCCTCTGATTCGAAGAAGAGGAGAGATGCCAAGAAAAAGGAAGCAGCAGCAAAACGTGACAAGAAGCCCGGTACTGACAAGCCTCAGGAAAACGGAGCCACCAATACAGGTACGTAATGGAACTTTTGTTGTTGTTATGTGCAAGGGGGACGAGGAAGGAAGTCTGTCTGTAAGTGGGAGCATCCGTTACATTTGTTCCTGTCTCGTGGAAGGACTCTGGGAGCTTGCCACATCACTATTTCTCCAGAGTGTTTTTGGACCATGGCGATGACCTATTATCTATTATTAAATAGATTTAATGAAACAGACCTCTCAGAAAGATCATTCCATGCATTGACCACCAGGTTTTGTTCATTTTTGCTGCCCATTAGTTTCAGCCTTGCTGTTTGGTTGCCTTCTCTGAGCAGGCAGCTACATATCCATTGAGACCACTTCGTGCTAACACTCGTACTTGCAGCTGGTCATTTACAAGATCTCTACTGGTTTGTCTATTGCATAGAGAAGCCCTAAAGTACTTAATATCACCTTTGGAGAGTTTGTGCTTTCTTTTTCAACAGCATCTATTGTCAACAGTACCAGTTCTGCATATAGCTCTGCCTGAAGCATAAAGTCTACCTGCAATATCCCACATGTAGTAGCCTTCACTAAGCCTGCTAAGAAAATGAAGCAAAAGAGGCCTGCCTATTCCTCAGTGGGTGAGGATGAACGGCAGCATTGGAGGCGTACTAAGCTGAAGATGTAAATTTATTTGATCAAAAAAGGAAGATTTTCTGATTGAAAATGTCAGTATTAATTGTTCGATTCATTAAGTTATAAAGTATATCCTCATTTTTGAAAAAAGGACTGATTTTTTATATGGTTTTCATGTTTCTCAGGAGTTTTAGTATTCACCACACCACAATGATATGACTCTATTTTTTTATAGTCATCCTGCACGTGTGGTATTATCTGATTGTTTGCATGTGATTCTGTCACGTTTTATTTACATTTTAAATCCAGTTTTTCCTCTGTTTTCATAATTATTTCTAAATGATGAAAAGTTTGTATTTATGCATTATTAATATTTAAAGCACAAGTTATACTTTTGATGGGCTTTCAGAATTGAAAACAACCATGAGTCTTTGTTTGTAGACCAGTATTACTTTCACTACTTGGTTTTTTGCATAGTTACATATGTAGTAATCTTTAAGCTCTTGATTTTAAGTAGTAGATTTTTATGTTTTTGATAGCCTTTAGAAGTTTCATAAATGAGCTAAATCTGTTTGCAGAACACTACTACTATTAATTTTTTTTTTTTAATTCACCTTGTTATGTATTAAGTGGGATTTAGATATAGTGATTAGTTAACATTAAACTTTTGAAGGTTTCATTTTCCCATTTGATTTTTTTTTTTTTTTAAACATAAGTCTGGTAAATGTGTTAAATTTTGAATTGTGGATAAATTTGTGCTAGAATGTGTGTAGGCTATACATGTATGTTGGGGAGGGTAATCATTGGATGAATTCAAATGGTATTTATCTCTTTTTTTTGCCTCAACCCTGCATCTTCAGACCAGATCTATGCCCCGATTGTGTTAATCTGTATAAAATAGTTTTTGATACAATTTTGTGTAAAATGGGGAAAAGAGAGGAGCAGTATTCAGAGTTCTTTCTGACTGAAAGAAATGTTTACTATTTGCAGTTCTAAATCTTAATAATCAGCCATTTTTGATTAGTTGAAAAAATAGCATTTTACCAATTACCTGCTGATGTAATTGGTATATCTCTACAGTGATGGCACTTATTTTGTTGTTGTTTTAAGTGTAATTATAACATGTCTAATACTCGTGTTTTTTTTTATTTTCAATATCTTTTTTATTTATTTTAAGTTTAATAATACTTTAGAGGTTATGATGTTTAATTGGCTTTAACTGAAAAAATATTTTCAAACGCCATATGATTTTAAAAACATGATGATGCAGTAATTTTGGTCAGCTCTGTAGTTCAGGTATTTCTCTATATTTAACTTTTGTGTTTATGGTGGACACATTGAATGTCCAACAGATTCTGTTTAAAATTTTGAAAATATTAAATTAAAAAATAAAATACCTACCTTAAAAAATTTTTTATGGTTAAATAAAATATGAAATGAATGATTTGTTAATGGTCTTTATGGAGTTTTGCGGAGTGACTGTATCATACTAAAAGCTGCTAAACCGAGAAACCTGATTTCATTATCAAGGCAGAGAAACATGGCACTTGTACCATGAAATTGTCCCCTGATAGCAAAAGCTTAGAATTATAAATTAACAATAATTCTTGTGTTTGATACTTGTTAAAAAATATTTTGTTGACATCTCTAGTTTCTAGAAATTTTTTGCTAAATGTAGCGTCAGTGTTCCATTGGAAGAAGATATTTATGAATGCTACTCTTAGTGCTGTATTTAAAAAAAGGGGAAATTGTGTGCTCTGAATAGTGCAGCACTGGTCTGATGTCATTTCTGTAGTTATGTGATAGTTGTATGACTGTCCTTATAATTTAGATTTTGGTACCTATATTTTATTTAGTGAAACAGCTTTTAAATTTGTGTGGGTGGGTTTGTTATAAAAATAACCAATTCTGCTATAGTGCATCTGTTCTTTTCATAGTCACTTAGAGAAAATTGGTGCTATAGATCTTATAAAATAAATGACAATTTGAAAAGATTTATTTTTGTGGTGGTGTGGTATATTGAGAGATTTTCATTTAGAATTTCATTGGTAATGAATTAGTTTGTTATAAAAAGATTTTACTGCATGCATGATTGTGATGCAACATTTTCTGTTGGAGCTGGTGGTGCTTAGTTTATTTAGCCATGTTTGTATACTAATTTGGCTGGCTGGATTTTACTACCTTTATTTTAATATCTTCAGCAGTGTTTACAAAGAATGTTTCAGAAATGAATTAATCATTGTTTCCAATAAGATTTATTAACTGACAGCTTTTTTCTGCTTGTTTTCAGTGAATAATCTAAGCCTCCAGTTAGATGGACTTGATTTAGCTGCTGAGTACCGGTCTTGCACAGGTGTGCTGGCCTCACATCCAGAGAGCAGAGATGTCCACATCCACAACTTGTCCATCACTTTTCATGGTGCTGAGCTTCTGTCTGACTCCAAATTGGAACTGAATGTTGGTCGCAGATATGGTCTGATAGGTCTGAATGGTTGTGGTGAGTTGGAATACATTCTTGATAATGTCTTCATTGTGTCAACAGTTAAGCAGGAGGCTTTCGTTTGGGTTTGGTTCATGGCAGACTTTCCTTTCTAAATTAATTGAGACCTTCAATATCATCTCAGAGGTTAGTACCCTTCATGACAAATTTGGTCTGAAATCTGTCTTTTTCCTCACCTGGCTAAAGACATGCCTACTGTCATTATTGCTATATGATATTAGACAAATTCAGATCCTAAATACTGGTAGCACTTTGTATTTAATACCTCCTCCTGTCTTAAGTTGTGATATCAAATGTCATGCTTCATCAATTCTGACTGCAGTACATCTGTGAGCCTGTCTATTTGATAATTCAAAAATCCTGCCTCTAAGTCATCAATAAAATTTTCTAAATCTAGAACTTTGATTGGTTTAAAGAGAATAGGGAATCTAGATGCAAAGTATTCCACTAATGATAACTTTGCTGTTCTGCTCAAAGCAATGTCCACAACAACGGCATTTTCAAGCAATTCATGTTCTAAATGAAAGTCTTGAGATTGTAACTGCATGAATTGCAGTAAACGTTTCTCACTTCTCTGTAGAAGCATGTCAGATCTCAGTCTTCCAGCACCACACTCCTCCTCGATATACTACTTGGTTTTAGATCCTATTACTATATCCTACTTATCTTTTTGTTTTGTCTCCTTTCAAAATCAATACTGAAAATGTCTTTTTGCATCAGCCACAACATTAGGCAATAAAAATCTCCAACAATTTTTTTTATTATTCCCTGTAGAATTCTTCTCATTTTATGTATTTAGGACCTTGTAAAGCCAAATTAACTTTGTTAAATATAGGCAAAAGGTCTGCCAAAAATAAAAGATAGAATTTTGTAGAGTGATCTTAAAATTTGTCCTGAATTATCCTTAGCCTATTGAGTTTAGGTTTGCTTCTTTGATGAGACCTGTTTAACTGAATGACTTTTATCTTTTCCTTGGACTTGAGTGGCATTTCCATTTTTTGCTGTCTGGTCTGATGAATGTGGTGGTGTATTGTCCTTTGAAAATCTAGACTTAACCTTTTTGCTAGTGCCTTTTTGATATGTAATATTCTTTACACTTGTGATTTCTGCTTTGTCATTTGCTAGGTGGCAAGTGTTCTAATCATGAGTTAAAACTATGGAGTAATCTATTTGATTATGCAAGTTTTGCATAATAAGAATTAATATTTATGTATTTACTCATAAGAAATAAATGATATCTTCTATTTTTTTTTTTTCTGTTTCAAATATTTGACATTTGTCATGATGGACCACACCTTTGTAGTGTTTGTTAGCTGGCTACATAAACTAATTATTATGTTTCAGGTAAATCCTCTCTTCTATCTAGTCTGGAACAAAGGGAGGTGCCTGTGCCTAAACACACAGACATTTACCTTCTACGAAGAGAAATGCCTCCTAGTGAGAAGACTGCTTTAGAAACTGTAATTGAAGTGGACAGGGAAAGACTGAGATTGGAAAAGGAGGCTGACTTGCTGGCTACCAGAGATGATCAAGGTAACGGGTGGTTTGCCTTGTTTTTGTTTTTTTGATTCCACAACATGATTAATTTTCTTGACATAAATCTATAGTAAAAGTTATCTTGCTTTATTTACTCCTTACAGAATCTCATGATCGTTTGATGGATGTGTATGAGCGTCTAGATGAAATGGATGCTGACAAGGCTTTAATGAAGGCCAGTTATATACTCCACGGCTTGGGCTTCACCAAAGAGATGCAACACAGACAAGTCAAAGATTTTTCTGGTGGTTGGCGCATGCGGATTTCTCTGGCGAGGGCTCTGTACATAAAACCCTCGTTGCTTTTGCTAGATGAGCCCACCAATCACTTGGATTTAGATGCATGTGTGTGGCTGGAGGAAGAGTTAAAAACGTAATCTATGTTCAGTTTCACCTGCCCACTCCTCCACTATAAAATTTATGCATTTGGCATATACATCTTTTTTCTTTTTGTGTGTTTTAAAAACATTGTAGCAGGGCTTAATTCTAAGGTTTTAACCTTTCTATTCTAATGTGGTTTAATCTTTTCTGGAGCACACAGGTCTGGATTTTACGTGCTTAAAGGTGCAGGCGGGGTTTGCAAAGTGGCAGCACAGCGCACCCACTTGATTGAAACTTTTTAATAATTTCATACTGATGGAACGACTTTAGTAGCATAAATGACTTAGCACAGTTCAGTAATTCAAATGAAATGGCAATATCTTCAGAAAATGGAGGGAACAATTTATTTTATAGTGCAGGTTTGATGATAGATGTCATAATTATTGTATGAAATACACCAAAAGCCACCTCCCACTAACAAATGTACTCACCGCACCAAATCCAAAAGTCTCAGGGTTATAATAGCACCACTCATTATACAAATTTTTTATGAAAAAGAACTTTTTTTTTTTTTTTTTTGGCCATGACCCAAGATCCTAAGAAAAATTTTTTGGGAAATGCCATTGTTTACTATCAGTCTTCTTGGCAGTTGTTAAACTTAGGATTTCTGTAGCTAACCTTATTTAATAAAGTGTGTGCATAACCCTATCATTCAATTTAAACTGTTTCACTGCTTTCAAAGGTGACCACCAACCTTTCCTAAGCATAAAGCTGTTTTTTTTGTTTTTTTTAACATTTTGTGAAGCATACTGCCCAGCACAAGAAGATGATACAGAATTGGCTGTAGTTGTAGGTCTTCACTTTGTGACAAAAAAGGGTTTTGCACTGGAGAACAGCTTGCAAGTCATGTCTTCTCTCTATCCTCACCAAAATGTGATAGCCTTGGTTATTAGGGTGCACCTGTCACACTATCTTCTGGAAGGTTTCAGTTTCCTGGAGCAGAAGCCACCCCTCAAAACTACCTCCAATGTTTAGCTTGAAGTTTTTGTGGGTGGACCACATCAAGGAGATTCTAATTTTGAACAGCCAATTTGTTAGGATCATCAAAGGCAGGTGTCTGAATGTTATTGCTTCGTGCCAATACTAATTCACTTTTTTGAATCTCTTTAATATCATGACTTTTAACTCTCTTTGCCACATTCATTCTGTCATCCATAGAAAATAATCACTGATGGATAGAACAGAATGAATGCTCAAGGTTACATTTACTATGATGAAAGCTGCCTTCTCAATGGTGGTAGCTATCCATTTGTCTGCTGTGGCTGCCTCTGCATTTGCATAGCATGGCAGTTAATCTTTGCCATGTGGTAGGAGAAATCCTTTGGGAATAGTTGATAATAAGTCAACTGGCTAGCTGTGAAAATGCTGGTATGTTTGTTGATCAGCTGCAGATTATGTCTTGCCATCTTGTGGTTACTATCGACATCAGATGCATTCCACTTTTCTGAATCACTGGACCAGCTGAACGATGAGATCCACAGTATGCATGCTCAAAACCTATCATCAGAAGCAAATGATTCAGTATTAGACTGAATATAGATGTAATGTGATCAGTACTACAGCCTGCACAGGTAGGTACATTTAGTGGCAAAACTGATAATGGGGACCAATTTTCATCAGATGACACACTACAGCTTAGCTGGAAGTGGCTAGGCTGCCCTGGAAAAGATTAAAATCTATTATAGGAGCATTGCATTTGAAATTATGAATTCAATCAGTATTTGATATTGGCAAAGGTCCATAATATTAAAAAATAAATATGCCTGTTCAGAATCCTGTTGTGTCTAGATGTAGAGAATGTGTTTTTAAAGTAGTTATGCATAAAGATGTTAATAATGTATGTGTAAAACTTTACATGATCATGAATCTTGAGCAGTAACTTTAGTGGCTTATTGGTTTGCTTACCATCATGTAAAAGTGATAAAACTTTGATACTGTGTTCTTAAGCATTAGAATCAAATACTACTAGCTATGCTGTATTGTAGATATCCAGCAAAGATGTTTGGTTCATAGTTATGCACATGTCTATTCATGGAGTATCTTGGTAAAGAATCAGTAGTAAAGTTTAAGTTCAGTTTGTTTGCTATTTACTTTTATTTAACTTTATTATTTTACAGTTACAAGAGAATCTTGGTGATTATTTCACATTCCCAGGATTTTTTAAATGGAGTTTGCACCAATATCATTCACATGCACAAAAGAACTCTATACTACTATGGGGTAAGTTTTATTCTCAAGTGGATTTTAAATTTTGGTGGTCTTACAACCTCAAAAGTGCTAAACAGGTTTTTGTGTTCCTTGTTCTTTTTTCTCTTTGGAGATATTAACTTGCCTGTGTTACCCAGAGAGTTGGATGGGGTCAATTATGACCAACCTTTATCTAGCGTTCTAACTTTCCTCTACCTTGTGTATCAACTAAAACATCAAGTAATATTTCAAGCTTTTTTTATCAAGATTTTCACAGACTTAACAAAAAAGCTAAACCTGTAACTTTTGTAGTAGGGTAGTGTTGATTGCTTCTTAGAGAGCTATTAAAGAAGCAGCAGGATTTCCTAGTAAATGAAAATCCAAAACATCAGTGATACTTCCATTGGCAAGTTTTGACTTCATTTTTTCAGTTTTTAAATTCAGTGTTATGAATATGAAATTTTCCTCAAAGACATCAGTTGTATCTCTTGTTTTGCAGTTATGTAGAAACATCCCAGCAGAAAACTAGTTTTAGGATGTTTAAATTTGATTGCGATATAATATTTTTTGTTAATAAACAATCAATTTACTTTATAATTAAAGACTTTTTAAATATAACTTTAGCTTTGATGGAATTTCTATGGACTTAAACTTGATACTCTTCAGATGAATGCGAGATGCCTAGTTTTCCTGTTAACTGTCTGGATGTGCAAAATGGAGTTTGTATCAGTTTTGATGTCACTGAATTTTCTCCTTAGTTCAAAAAGAGCTCAGAAACAAAGTGGTCTCTGAATTATTGCTACGAAAATATTTAATTGGATATATGCATTAAAAAACTTGATTAGTAATTTTAGTGGTGAAAGCAAACTAATATGTGAAAACTTCATGGACATCATTGTTCTCTCAAGCATATTAATCCAAATAAAATATTTGGTTTAATGAATGCCAAACTGAAGTAGTTTTTACTCAAGTAACTTTAAAAATGATAAAGAATTTGCAATAAAAATGATTTGTGCTTCGTTCGTAGTCAAGCTGCTAATGAAATGTACTTCTAGGGTAATTATGATGCATATACTCAAACCAGGATGGAATTGGAAGAGAACCAAATGAAAAAGTACAAGTGGGAACAAGATCAGATTGCTCATATGAAGGTGAGCAGCATTTATCTTTTATTTGTTTTTTTGTTGTTTCATGTGTATATGAACAGAGAAACAAAGACATCAGTCAAGATGGTTATTTTTTAATTTTTTTTTACATTTTCACTTCTGTAAAGTGATGCATGAAATTATTGAAAATAAAACTTAGAATGTGCTAATACTAGTTACTCAAAGGGGAGGTCATGCTACAGAGGCTTGTAGGATATTACTTTCTCTTTTTAGATGTAGGTTAGCTTTAGAAGAGCATTGCCAATTTTAGAAAACCCATTTCAATCTGAGTATTCAGATGGAAAGCTTCTCTGACAGTCAGAATTGTGAGAGTTCTGCGGAATCTTGATGTTCTATATATATATTTTTTTTAAAAATCTTAGATTTCTTAAAATAGCTCTTCATTTAACATTCTGCTTAATCTGTCACTTCCCATAAATATTCTGCTTGTGGCGCTAGCTGTCTGCAGGCTAAGACTTCATCTGGCATATTCCTTTTCTCATATCTTGCAATCAACTGATTGAAATTACTTATTTGAATCTCAGATGGTATTTATCTGGCTTTTGTTGTTGACAGCATTTTTCTAGGCATTCTAATTGCTAGGAACTCTTAAAAATTATATTTTCTGAATGGACAAAAGTAAAATATGCTGAGCTTGAAGAATGATGACATAAAAGGCCGAATAAAAGTGGCAGTGCTCTCGCCTCACTTCGAAGCGGTTGTAGCTAGCTACAGTGTTCAAAACCCTTGAAGCGAGATTTTTTTTGACTGACTTCAGGCTGTTGGAAACTTGGCATTGATTTGACTGTTCTAAAGGATGTTGAAAGTTTGATGTTCAGAAAGGCAGCAGAGAGAAAAGGATTAGATTTAGATAAAAGTGGGGAAATGCCTTCACTTCAGAAGTGTAGTAGTAATCTGGTTCTGTTCAGAACACCACAAATGTTTCCATATAGAATGATATACATACATTTAATCTGAAGGTTGGAATTGTTGTTAAAACCACAAAATTTTGCGAAAAGTTGGTGATTGCAAGGGAATAAGGAAATCTTTCTGGTGTGGTTAAGGAAAAATCTTTGTTGAAAAAAATTGAGAAGAAAACAAAGATTTTTGTAGTAGTAAACATTGTGATTGTCACCAAAACGTTGTTTGTAATTAGTGCTAGACTTTTTATACTTACTCATCTGAGGGTAAGATTGTGGTGTCGGCTTTTAGATCAGAAAATAACTAAGCCCGAATGTTGTACTGTTCAAAGGGAAACAACTCTTTAATCTAATTTATGGTGTTTTTATATATACAGTTGTCCTCCCCCGATATTCGCGGGGGGGGGTTACGTCCCTTGAGCACCCGCGAAGAGTGAAAAACCGCGAATATTGGACGTGGTCCATAAAAATGCCTATAAACGTCAAAATATAACGTAACATATAATAAAAAATATAAGTAAATATATAATAATAATTTAATAAAAAATACAACACTCAGAGAAACACTCGAGATAGATGATGCTGGGCTGCATCTGCCTGAGACAGCATCTCGTGGGCAGCGGCCAATCAGCAGCAAGGAGAAATGAATAACGCTCTCCAATTGGCTACTTTCAAACCTCAAGCCAATAGTGTTTATTTATTATTAATAATTTAGCATTAAAAGGCGTGAAAAAATATATATTGCCACAAAAAAAGCCGTTAAAAAATCGCGCAAGATATTTGCGATTCCGCGAATATGCAGGGGTTTCCACGAACAATTATTAGTTAGATTCTAAGGAAAATTCCACGAATGCCGAACTGCGGACTGTATATATAAAAAAAACTAAAATCAGATTTACTAACCTATGTTGAAACTGGATCTCTAGCTGGTAGTAGAGAATAGCTTTTCTGTATTTGTTGTTGTGGAACAGTTAAGTATTCCTGACCTAGCTTAAGCATTCTTTTCACAGAATATGGACAGGGCAGGAAAAATAACTTATGCCCTTCAAAAGAATAAATGAATGATTGGCTGTACACTCTACTTTGGTATAAATATTATACACACAAAAATTAAGATTAATACAAATTGTCATGTTCTCTCTATTGGCATAACAATTAATAATTGCTGACTTTTTATCATACATATGGGTATAATATTTTACTGACAACAATAATCATTTAGATAAACTTCAGAAAGGTCCATGCTGTCGGTTGTCAGTATCAGGGTTCACTGTAAACAGGTTTCTATGTAATTTTGTTTTTTTGGGGGAAAAATTCATCTGAATCTTTGACAATTTTTTGTCACCATTTTTAATTAATAAATTGTAATTTCCAAAGTCTGTTCTTTTGGTTTAGGAAACTGACTGGCACCATGGGTTTCTTCTGGTGAATGCCTTATGTGCTGATGTTGGCACACATTTAAAGTGGTAATACGTTAAGCTAAAGTAGTTTTAAAAAAAAATTGTTCTCAAATGAACATACCTAGTTACACGTCTAAAAAATTATATATTTGCGATGAAAATGTGGTTGGTTGAAAGTCTTACTTTCAGATATCCCTCCCAAGTGCTGTTTAATTTTCCCTATGCACGGATAGAGGTTATGGAACAGACTCAAGGTTAATGCTAAATTTAAAAAATAAAAAATTCAGGAACATACCTTTTGTTCCAAGTGCAGTAAGAAATTTGAATGTTTACAGAAGTTGCAATATCTGTAGAGTGGACCTTTCAATTGCACATGGTGAAGTTTGCTTCTATATCTTTGGCAGTCAGAGGCATAAATAAAATGTGAATTTGTTAGATGAGAATTCTTCTATAAAACGATTTAGGGTGAATTTTGTTAACAAAGAAATGAGTGTTATGTCGGTTAATTCTATTCATTAACCACTTGGCAGAAAATATTTCATTTTCAGCAGTAGACAATGGTTAAGAGAAATTTTTGTATATACATAAAAAATACAAGAAATTAGGTGACATTGTAGGAAAACATTTTGTTGTATTTGACAAGGAAATTTTTCTTAAAGGGATATTTTGTGGGGTATTGTTTGGGATTTTTGCTTCAGTAACATATCTGTTAAGTATGGGAGGTTCATGAAAGCAGAAAATGGAAATATTCTAATGATGGGATTTTAAACATCTGGCAGCAGATAGAGTTGCTTCCTGGTGTGTACTACTATGATAATAAAAGCACAGTGGATTCATGTATTGAAAGATTCAATAAACATATAAATAGTGAACAATTGGAAATTTTGAAACATTATACCATGTTGGTTCTTAGACAAATGCACTAATCATATACCTGACCAGTGAAGCCTTTGATGAAGTTTTTATTGCAAAGCTAAAGGTGTCATGGACAACAATGGAGACTGAAAAGGGCGAGCACATGTCTACAGTTGCATACTATGAAGATGTACTACTATCTTTTCCTTAAAAGTATCTCTTATTTTTGACATTTTTTCCAGTTGTTTCTTACTAGAAATTTTGTCATTTCTATAAATCTCTGGATGTATTGATAGATCTGAGAAAATTAATCAAGGAGAAAACTTTCAAGTTATAAAGCCAGAAAAGTTGCAGTATGCTTGTCAAAATATTAGGAATTTCTTAATTGTTATGATTACATTAGGAAAAATATTTTCTTGTACCAAGCACTAGATTAGACTTCAGCTCTGTTGCACAACAAATCTGCTTGATGGAACTGATGATGTATTTAATTTTTGTTAGTAAAATTCTATTATGACTACTGATCTTTGTTCTATTTGTGCTTTTAAACATTTTTCTTTAAAGAAAAATTTTTAATTTGTTCTTGAAAATTTTTGCAGGTGGAACAGAATTAGGTGTTACACGTTTTGGAATTTCATTGTTGGCAGTTCTCTGGACCCCACTATTTAGAGGGCTTTGTACTATATTGGGTTTGGGGCATCCCTGCCTTTGAGAGAAGAGATTTATGAAAAGACATTTTTTTTTTGGTAATTGTAAGCTTATTAAGAGATCAAAATGGTAGTAGGCAAACTAGCAAAAAAACATTAATTAGATTTGTTACTTGGATTTCAGGAGATTCTGCTTCACTTAACTCAGTATTGCAAGTATCTCTGGGACATCTGCAGATCAGAGCTTGATGCTTGGTTATGTTCAAAACACATGAAAAGTTAATGATTAAAAATGTAGTGTAACTTAAAAACCGGTTAACTTCATGAATTTTATTTAGCCAATATCATTTTAAAATGCATTCTTATTAATTGCTGTATGTGCAACACTGATTCATGGTATGAAATTGAAGTATAGATTTTAGATTTTATCTATTGGTAAAAGTAAGTTAAACAAATCAAACTCTGGAACATCAGAGACAAGTGTTTAAAAATCTGTATTATACATTGGATTACAGGGGAAAACTAAAGTTATTGTTTTTACTGCATGAGTGTATTGTATGCAGTTGAGATAGAAACAAGTATTGTTTCATCAGTGGGTGCACACATTTGTCATTGTATTGTTTGATTTCAGAACTACATTGCAAGATTTGGACATGGCAGTGCCAAACTGGCCAGGCAGGCCCAGAGTAAGGAGAAGACACTACGCAAGATGGTAGAAGGTGGATTGACAGAAAGGGTAGAGAGCGACAAGGTGGGTGGTGCTCAGTATCTGTGCTCTTGTTGCCATTGTCAGTTCACTGTCCACGTTGATGAGGAACGTCATTTTCCATGGCAGAGAGAGAAAGCTTGCTGTTTTTCTCAACTATTCAATCATGCTTTCTTCATGCCTTGTAGTATAGGGTGTTTGGACAATTTCAGCAGTCTGTCAAGTTAACTGTTCATGCTGCATGTGAGAGAACTGGGCTCTTCGAACTCCCTACTTGCATCCCTGTTTTGCTGAAGTTTTTCATATGAACAGACAAAATATATTTTATGTACCACTAGCATTTTGATTTGCTCATTACACTTAATTTATTAATAATTTTGTTTTAGTTTACACTGAACTTATGGAGAGACCAGCACAAAAAATCCAAAAGAAGATAAATCAGTAATATTTTTCAGAAACAATTGTTTACAAACTATAACTTTAAAAATAATATATGCAAGTCTAAATTCCCTGTTTTAGAATGTGTAAATTTTTTGGTTTTGTAAGTAGTTCCTTTTGTTGATAATAGTAATGGGTTTTATTTGTTTGTCTTTTATGTAGACTGTCTCGTTTTACTTTCCAAGCTGCGGAACATTACCGCCACCTGTTGTCATGGTGCAGCACATCAGCTTTTCTTATGGAGAAGGCAATGTGAGTATTGATTCAGCTTTCTGGGGTTGTTTTCTTAGCATCATGCAGCTGTGAGTGGTCAATATCAGTGTTCCACCACCACTGGCAGGGTTTTGTGTGTGTCTCTCTCTCCCCCTCCAAGTTTCAGGATACACTTTGACAAAAATATTAAGTATTAAATAGACAGTAGTACTTTTAAAAATATATATATAATAGATGCTTACAGTTCTTTTTTTTTTTTAAAGCAATTTAATGAATTTTGTTATTTACTGTTTCTTTTATCTTTATCCCCTTTTTTTTGTTTATTTTTTCTTCTCATATTGGTTTTTTTTTTTTTTGTCAAACTCAAATATTAAAGAAGTTTTCCTGTTGTTTTATTGTATTTTAAAAATGTGTAATTGATTAATTAAATATCTTGAAACATATATATATATAATATATATGTACACATGCAGATTAAAAGTTTGTACTTTTTTTTCTCATTAAAAGTTAATATTTCTTCCTTAAAACTTAATTACTACTAAATGGATCAGAGAGACAACTTCATTAACTTTGTTGTCAGATAAGCTGGAAAGCTTCAGGTAATAATTTTTGTATTTGTTAAGAAAGATCTAAAAATTTGGCAAATAGTTACCTAATTAAACTCTTGACATCTGCAATTCTCTCAATCAATTTTCATTTTACTGCAGTAGAATCTCTCTACTACTACATTTATTTTCAGTCTGCTGAATGTTCATAAACCTAACAGCTAAATATAAATTAAGCATAAGTCACTAACCTTTTTCTGTTTTCTTCAAACTCTGTTGTCATAGTCTCTGATATACAAGGATCTGGACTTTGGTATAGACCTGGACACCCGGATAGCTCTGGTGGGACCAAATGGGGCTGGAAAATCCACTCTTCTAAAGCTCCTAGCTGGTGATGTGAGTAGAACCTCTACAAGCATTGTTCTGTATAGTGAAATGCTGATAATCTGACATGACTGGAACCAAGAAATTATTGCATTTTGGATTTTGTTGGTTTTTAGGAACCTAAAGTATGTTGGGGGGGGGACCAGATGCTAGCTTAACATCCTATTTACCCAATACAGTTTGTTTTTTTTTTAAAATTGCAAAACATTAATTTACTTTACTTATCAAAATATCTTGCCTCTGCTTTCAAAGTAAATGGACAAAGTTGAAGGCAAGATAATTACATGGATGATGAAGTGCAAGTAGTAATAACTATTTCATGTGATGTAGGAGAGGTGTGGAAACAGCTGGAGAAACATTAAAGATTAACTCTGGTTCTTGTCAATTGAGTTGGGACTTTGTGACTGGCTCAGAGTTGTTCGTGATTGTACAGAGTCCTTGGAAGTCACCTTAAAGAGTTCCTGTAATGTCATTTGCTTGATATATTTGGGCTTCTTAATCTTGTAGACATAATATTATGCTAAGTCATGAAGCTCTTCTCAAGAAAGCAAATAAAGTTATCAGCAAACCATATCCACTTCAGCGTGTCACTGTTGCCACTATCCGTAGCTTCTGGGTTCAATACAATATTAACAATCTTTTCATCACTTAGTTGGCATGGCACAGGAGCATTATTGTCACAATTCATCCATGTTACAATGTCATTTTCTTCCAAATACTTGATAAAGTTACTCTTCATACTTTTGACATAACGTAAGAGATCTTCCACCTGAGAATTCTTGAGGAAAACATTGAATCTTTCGGACTTTGGTTTGAATCTCGTCAAGCATCTTGAGACCGGCCACAAATTGAGCCAGGTGGTTTTCAGGGTGGTATACTACGCCATCCCAAGTGCAAGCACAGTTCAAAGGTCATCTTTAATGATGAACTTTCTTAAATGCACTCACCTTGCCAACAGCACTGTAGGTTTTTGTGTGATCACAAGTCTTACGTAAAGAGAGGTGACTGAGCCAGTCACTGGTGATTTCCTGAGTTATCCAAAGTTTTCTTTTCTCCTCTAAGATGCTTCTCTTCAAAACGGATAGATTTGGGCATTTGATTTAGCCAAATTATCAAAGGATGACTAGTTTGCAACACGTCCATCTTGATTTATGGCAGCTGCAGTTCAAGTATTCGTAGTACAAATTTTTTTTTTTTTTAAATAGAAACTTATTTGACATGGAACTTAACAGCTTGAAAATCGTTTTTTAGGTTTAATAAAAAGACATTTTATCTTTGTCTTTAAGCATTGTTATTGCTGTTTGATGAACAGCAAGTATTTCTCACTAACCTTGTTTTATAATTTATTTAACTTCTCTCTTGGCATTTTTAATTTTAGAAATGTTCATAAAACATTTGATTTATTTTTCAACATTTTAGTTTTAATTTTGCACCTTCCATTGTCAAGTGTTCTTTTATGTTCAAGCTGGTACCAACGGATGGCTTAATCAGGCGTCATTCCCATCTGAAGATTGGAAGATATCATCAGGTATGTCTGCTGACCACCACCTTTTGCGTTTCAGGTTATTAAAGATAATGAAGCTTAAATGTGTTAGCAACTCCTAGTGGAGCAGCTTTTTAAAGAATGTGTGGAATTTGGAATGATAGGTAGTTTACTTTTAAGTGTTGTGAGTGTAGTATACAACCATCATCAAGTGTTTTGAATAGTTTTGTATTCAGTTTTTCTTCAGAGATTAGATTTTGTCCAAGAAGTCCCTTTCCTTTAAGTGCATTAGTTAATAAACCAGAAGAATCGGAGCAGCTCCTGATTAAAAATTAGCTGATGCAAGTGCTTGAAAACAGTTTTTGTTGTTTGGGATTTGTTATATATATACGCATTGAAAAAAAGGAAAGCCTGCATTTATTGGCAAGGAAAATTTGTTGTTAAATGGTTGATATGTTTTGGTGTTTTTTTTTTTTTTACTATTAGATGCTAAAAATTGTTTATCCTAAGAGTACATCTTCTGAATCAGAGAAAGAGATGGAATTGATACGGAGAGGCAAGATCCCATTGTAGTGATGCCTTGAGAAAAAGACAAATTACTATGAAACTCTGTGTTGAACATAACTTCCTGTAGCCAGCTTATTGAATCAGTGTGTAACTTTTACTTTGCTAACTGGTAGCAATTCTTGTGTCCATCGCTGTCTGCTGCTGTTAAAATTATTTTGATCCATTACAATTCCCAATTTATATTCTCGAGGCCTTTAGTCTGTCAGGGGTGAGATTATCGCCCTTAGATCATTTCTGAGTTTTGTAGCAGATCACGAAAATAATTTTAAATAATGACATGCTTTATGCCTACAACATAGTCAAGTTTCTTGAAATCGATGACTATATGTAATTACACATATTTAGTGAGGGCCTGAACTGTGTGTGTTAAAAAAAAAAAAAAAAGATTACATTAAAAAAAACCCACCTGAGCTTTTTTAAAAAAAGTGTTTATAGGAGTATTGTGGTTTTGTGAAGCGCCTGGGTATTTGTTTAACAGTTGCTGTTGGCATTTTCATATCTGTCAGCCCCTTGAGGAGCATTCCAGGGAGATCGCTCTAATATTTCCTTGGGGGGGTCACCCTTTTAGAAATGTTTTAAATGCAAGTGCGCGAATTAAAAAAAAAATAAAATATTATAAATGTTTACAGATTCTGAAACAATTTGTAGATGCAGAAGTAAAAAATGATCTTGTAATCATGGGCTGCTCTTTTTGCATTCATGATCAGAAGTTTTTAATTTGCATTGTAGATTAATGCAAGGCTGCAAATTCTTAGGCTTTTCCTAGACTTAGTTTTATGCTTCCCTCACCATGGGAAATGCTCTTTGGCAGTCTGCTTTGCTGTGAGGCAGACTTAGGCTTTCATTAGTTGTCTCCAAAATGAGAATCTTTCTGCGTTTATTGAGGTTTTCATGGAATAGATCTATACCCAGATATTGTCTAGTCTCTGCTGTTTGCCATCTACAACTCCCAGATGGTAACTGTCTATCCAGAAGCGGAATCTCAAATTTTGTGTTTCAAAGCTTTTTGGTATACTTTAGGACAAAATCTTACAGTAAGAGCCAGATTTGAAAGAGGGGATTAGAAACAAAGAAACAAATTGCAACATTTAGGATCTAGAAATAAGTATATTAGTTTATAATCATGAGATTAAAAAATATAAATAATGTGGAAGCGATGAATTCAAACACTGCAAAAAAAGTTATTACTAAATTCTTGAAGAATTTATTCATTGCAGCTGGAGCAATCACTTCTGTGAGATATGTTCTTGTAGCCTCTGATATGTATAAGATCTACATTGGCTAGGAGCTTTCTCAAGAGTCTGTCCATTGTTATTAATCATAGTTTATTTGCCTAAAAAAATTTTAAAAGTTAACTCCTTTAGTGATACTTATGTTTAAGATGTATTGTGTGTGTTCCTGGAGTTGTGGTCAGGGATGAATCATCACTACAGACAACTTACAGAAACTTTTTCTCATTAAAATAAACAAGGAATATAAATGAATTAGACAAACAATTTAAGAATACATACCTGGAAAAGCTTCTTTGCAGTCATTCACCATGTGTAGAAATGTATCAAGAATAGTAGAGTCATCTTTGTAAAAGACTCATGCAATCTACTTGTGTTTTGCTTTACCAAGGTAATAAATTTTTGCTGCAATTCCCTGAAGGGGGCAGCCATCTGGTATGGCAATGTTTCAAGATCTTATACTATTCCTTTTATTTAGCCTGAAATAATAAATTAAACTAAACTTTAAGGTTACAATATTTTTATTTTGATAAAATCACCAGAATAAATAAGCAAAACATTTTCTATGATACTTTATACAGTTTTTGTTAGAAAACTGCCAATAGGTTTTGCTGTAAATTCAAATTCTTGACAGTTTCTCCTTTAAACAGAAATGATATATAATAAACTTAATATAATGGAAGCAATTTTAGTGTAAAACTATACTTAGGTTCAAAATGCCAGAATATGTCAATAAATAAGTCTGCCACTGGAACAGATAGTTCTTTGATGCCAGCTCCTACACACAGGTTAGCCCAGTAACAAGTACATCTAGTGCTGAACACATCAGGCAGCTTCTTCTTAGTTCTGGAGAGCACAGAATCAATTTATGTAATCATTACATTGCAGTTACCACTGACAAACCCCCTCTCATTTGGCCTATGGAGTGTTTTAAGCAACAAGCAACATGTCTAAGTGTACTTTCTACTTATATATATTTTAACAAACAGATTTTTAAAAATTTGTAAAGTTTGCACAAGAAATGAAGAATGCTTCAAAATCTTAATTTCAAATTTAAAAAAAAAGTTTGCCATTTGCAGAAAAGTAACAAGATTTAGATTCTTAACTTTCCCAAGGTCTTGTCCAGGCTTTTAAAAATTGCTTTAGCAGTTATTGCAGACTAACCTATCCATAAGTCTTGTAGCTGAACCTCTATCTTCAAACACTGGCCACTATTAGTAGCTTTTCATCATCCCACTTGTGATTTGATTCATCGATCAATAGAGAATACGGGCCTTTGCTTGGATGATTTATGGTGCAGTGGCCTTTAAGTCTCATGCACTGATGCTTCTAGGCTATCCGGAAATATCTTGGAAACCATTTCAGTAAAGCAGACAGCCACAACACCAAGGAGGTTATGTTCTTCAATGATTGAGTAAATATAATTTCTGGTCGCAGAATCTGTTTATCTTCATGCCTGAAAAAGACCGACTGTTTTGTTCTTTGTTGGCTTTTTTCATTCTCCACTTGAGTTCGAAATGCATGTGTTTTGGTGGTGGACCCTACCACCTTTGTCTTTTGAACATAATGTGCAGAATGTGTACAGTTCACCTTGTATTTACACATTCATACTTCTCAATCCACCCGTGTTGAAACTGTTTCTTTGCAGGCTGCACCATTTTTGTTAAGTAAACTATAGTGGTGTAGTGCATGAAGCTACTGATTTTAAAAAACAAACTTCTGGAGTAACGTTTTGGCATTGATAACCTAAAGAGGTGGTGACATGGCCATAAGATCATCTTTTTCTTTTATCCCTAAATCTATGAGTCTCAGGCATTCTGAGAGGTTTGACATCTACACATTTTGACAATACTGAGCCAGTTTGCTGAAAATTCTCATTTTATTACATTTGGCTGACTGTTTTCTAACTTGTATTTCTTTTGTATTTGAAAATGCATTTTTAAATATCTTTCAGCATTTGCAAGAAATCCTGGATCTAAAAATTAGTGCCCTTGAGTGGATGATGAAGTGCTATCCAGAGATAAGAGAGAGAGAAGAGATGAGGAAGATTATTGGGCGATATGGGCTAACTGGTCAGCAGCAGGTAACTAGATATGATTGCTTTTTAGTTGATGCCTTGAAATGATAGTGTTTTTAAGAAATCTGCTTGGTACCTATTTACTAGAATCATCTTTATTGAAATAGATAATAGCTGGTTTATTGTGATCCTTCACTGGGACAGTCTTTTTGGAAATCTGTTGCTTTTTTAATATTAATATAGTTTTCACTTTATTACCTAGCTTGTTTTAAAGTTGTCGTGTTGTTGTCTTTTTAAGATTTGTCCCATTAAGAACCTGTCAGATGGACAGCGATGCCGTGTAATCTTTTCTTGGTTGGCATGGCAACAACCTCATATGCTGTTTCTGGATGAACCCACAAACCATCTCGACATAGAGACAATTGATGCTCTTGCCTCTGCAATCAATAATTTTGATGGAGGAATGATCCTTGTTAGTCACGATTTTCGACTTATTTCTCAGGTATGTTAAAAACTTGAAGTATACTGTCCTGCCATCTTAGCATTTTTGTTTGCATGTAGTCTATGGTCATCGTGTGCATTACTAATATGGGATAATAGTAAGAAGGGGTCTAAACTCTACAGGCAGAAAGTGTTGAGTGGAGGTTACTTAGCAATTTTCTTTTGGTAAAACAATCATGTATGGATTTCTACTTATTTCTGGTATTAATGTAAGTCTTAGTTTCAAAGGAAAATTGAGAATAAGGGGGGTATTTAGGGAAACCTTAATAGTTTAAGTAATGTTAGTTGTCAGCATCATAAAACCCATTGATTAATTACAATGGTTCTCTGGAGAGATGTGTACATTTCAGCCGCATGGAAACTGGACCACTAGACTCATCATCCAAAAGTGAAGATTTGTGCTTGAGAAAAAAATCAACAGCAGCAAATTTCAGTTCTTTATTAATTTATAAGTGCAGTTTATAAACTAAACAAGATAGCTTATCTTAAATAATTCAATTGTTAATTTTTACACCAGTGATCATTGTTTGCTGTTGTTGTTTTTTTTTTGCTATAGCACATTAAAAGATAAGCAAAAGCTATTTTAAATGGAATTAAGCAATTATTTTATCATCTCCATTTTAGTTGAAGTAATATGAAATTTAATATATGATTTTTCTGTGTTGATCTTAACAAATAGAAAAGTTACAAAAAGATCACCAGTGATGATTTGCTTGTTAACTTGCACATGTGGTGCTACCTTTCTCTGTATGGTTAGAACAACCAGTGATAGAGAAGCTGCATGGGGCCATCTGAGGTGATATCTGTCTTATTTTCATGTACTTATCTGTGTCACTGTCATATTTCATTGTTTTAGTCTTGGTATTCTCTGTTGACAATATTTAGTTCCAGCCTACATGTGTTTATGAAAGGCTTCAAAAGTTGGTGCAAAGATATAGCAAATTTTTTGTTTGTACCTTTTGGGATTTGCATTCTTTAAGCATTTACAGAGATATTTGTTCAGTGCTTGACATGTATTTAATTATTAACTGGCACAAAACCTCTCTCTCTCTCTCTGAATTTTTTTCATTTTTTACCTTATAGATAGTAGCTATAGTGTTCTGTTTTTCTTATTTATTTAATTTACAATTTAAAAAATTTTAGACTATTGTTTGTGTCAATTAGACAATAAGGAATCTTGCAGAGGTACTTTCAGTCTGTGCTGTTGTGGATGAAAAAAATGTAAGATTCTAGTGAAAATATTGAAGTCTTTCATGCAAATATGAATATATGCCTAAGAGTTTGTTTGCATGTTGTGAATGATTTGAATAAATGACTGAAGTTAAAATTAAAATAGAGATTAAGAGTTATGACTGTGAGAAAAAAAAAATAGAAAGAAAGCAAGCCAGTCTGCAATTTTGTCCAGTTTTAGTTATTCTTGAAAATTTTGCATGATAACAGCATGCATAGGGACCGCTGAATACCTGACTCCATTTCTGGTCTAGTAAGAATAACTGTATATAAAGGTTTCCGTCTGTGAATATTAAATGGCATTCATATTTGATCTTTAAGATAAAGAGAATTATGAACAAAAATTGACTAGTGAGGAGACTGGATATTTTTTAAATCTTGTAATTTTTCAGTTGATAATGAATTAAGCAGTTTAAGGTCAATGTTGTAATGATTCTTCTCACTTCTGCTGTTTTCTTTTTAAACTTATATGCAGGTTGTTGAAGAAATCTGGATTTGTGAAAACCAGACAGTAAAAAAGTGGGCTGGGGACATTTTCTCTTACAAAGAACATCTCATAAAGAGAGTACAGAAGGAAAATGCTGAATATGTAAATTAACTCTGGCTGAATTTAGGAGGAAAAAATTTAAGAATATGTTTGCATGCATCAGTTCCACAATCAACCTCTATCGCTATTTAGTTATCTGGTCGGTTTCTGTTTCTGGTAATAAATATTTGGATGCAGGGTGTCTGTAAAACTCAGTGAAATAAAAGATTAACTGCTTTTTTCTTTCTTTTCTTTCTGTTTTTTTTAAATGTATTTTTTGTCTTTTGTTGGCATGAGTGCATAGAAACTGATGTGGGCCCTGACTTTTCTTCTGGAAAAGCAGATTCTCAGACATGATATTGTCTTAAATATTCTACATGCTGCAGAGAATTCTACTTTGAACATGATAACTTAAGGCATTTACCATCATACGAGTGTTGCAAAATAACTAAAAACTAGACTGGAATAAATCAGTAGGTAATGTTTGTAATTTTGTTTGAAGAGAAATCTTGAAAATTTAATCTCATTGAAATATGTTCCATTCCTATGATAACAGTCAGGAATTAATTTTTTTTTTTTTTGAAATTCAGTCTGGTTTTTCCATCAAGTTATTTAGAATGTACACGTGCGAGGATGCTGCTAGAAAACTTATTACAAGAGACTGCCTTAAGAAACTTGGAACTCAATATTATTAACATGGCTCACAGAATTGTCTACTGAGATTCTATTTCAGAAGTACATCTAATCAAATTTTCAAATTTATATAAAGAAAGAAATAAATAATTTTAATCTCAATACTTTGAAGAGCATAAACAAAACGTGCAAAAGCTATTTGTAGTTTTGACAGAAGAGCCCAATCACTGACTGTATGTTTGAAAAGCATTGAAAGCTTTACACTTAATATTTTCTTGAAGCTAAGGACACAGTAATTATGCATAATCTTTCTAGTGCTGCATCTGGTTTGAAAAGTGTTTTCAACTGCGCTGCTATTTAAGTTGTGGGATTGCGTTGGTGTATACTGACAGGGGAGAGTGACTGCATCATAGATTAGGGCTCATTTCTAATAGAGAAATGAATGCTCTTTAAGATGCATAAAAACAAATGACCTTAAATGGTTAGGTCCTGAATAAATATACTTAGTTGGTTTGAAAAGATCTGTTAAAATTTAAAAGATATTAAAGGTCATTTAAAAAGTAAATGAAATTATAGAAAAATTCCTTTGATAACATGGAAAGTAAAATGAACATTACAGGAATGAAACTGGATGTCTTAGGTAAGGAACAAACTAAAGAAAACAATGAGGTGGTGAATAAACTTTAAAGATATTGCCTCCTCCATTGAGTGATCTACATTAAAACTGATTTTAGTGGATAATTGACTGTAAAATTAAAATGATTGCTTATGCTTTGAAGTCTAAGAGTTTTGGTATTGTTTAATTATTACTTAAAAGTGAAATTTATCTTCCTCTGGTTACCATGGATGACATCTCATTTTAAACTTCATCTTCATTATGTGAGAGCCAGTGGTTCCCAACCTTTTGCTTTTTCATTTTCATTCCCCTTGTATCTTGCTGAGATATTGTCACCACCTCCCTACAAAAATACAAACACTAATTTGAAAATTAATTTGGTTTTTATTTATATAGCTTAATATCTTGTTCTTGAGTGAAAAGGTTATCAACACAAAAATGGCCCATATCAACATGCACATTGCTGCTGCTGTGAATTTGCCAAGTCAAATCTAGGCAGAGTCTTAGAGAGAGCAATTTGAATGTCATCTCTGACATCCAACTGGACATGAGATTTTGTCTTTATGGAAAGTAGGTAAAAAATAAAAAAAAACACTCAGCTTTCATTCCTTTGCCACCACACATCTATCTTGGAGGAAAGAACTGGATAGGCCTCAAGCTGAATGCTCCAGAATGCAGCTGGGCCTTTGATATTGAATTCATTTCTGAGCAGTTCTTTTGCCCTCAGGTCATCCTTAGCCATGTCTCCATCTTCAACAAGAAATGGATTAATCCAAAGGTTTGTGTGGTCATCTATCACTGAAGTAACTCTGAAAGTAACCCTGCAAAGCAGATAGGTGCCCAACAATGTCATCTTTAAGATCGGCAGATAGCATTTCTCCTGTACCTTCAGCACCAGCCATAAGCACTTCATGGTTGGCGTAGTTGTCTCGTATCAGGCAATGCTTCAGATCCAACTTCTTCAATGAGAGATACTAATGGACCTTGCATGGACTGATTCTGTTTATTCAAATAAGAGAAAATGTCTGCCAAATAAGCTAGCAAACGAATGAAGTTTTGGCTCTGAAATTCTTTACGAGGGTTGTGTTCTTTCTCAACCAGAAACAACCTCATCCCGCAGCTCCGTGAGCCTTGTCAAGAAAGCCAACAAACTTCTGTGTGGTACAAGAGAACTTCATGCTCTGCACCAACTTCTCAAAAGAATAGTTTGAAAAGCACAGATAAAGTTGACCACTTGCACTGCAGCTGTCATTACTGCCTTCAATTTGTGGGGCAAGGTTTGAGGAAGGATCATGTCTGCAACATACAGTGAGTGATGATAACATTTGGAACTTCATTTTTTACCAGAGACACATCCAAGCATGCTAATTGATCCCACTTTTTCACCCAGTCAAAGTTATTTGCTTCCAAAATGTCCTTGACTTTTTTGAAACGCAGCAGCCTTGGTACTGGTAAGGAGTGGCTCACAGAACAAGAATTCTTCCTTGATTTTATCCCTGTACACACAGCGCATAAAACCCATTAGATGACTGCACTGGGCAACATCAGTTATTTCATCCATCTGTAGGCTTATTGGAAAAGTACTCCCTAAATCTGCCATTAAGCAAGAATATCTGCTGACAAATCAGCAATCCGAGATTGGATCACATTGTTTGACAAAGGTTTTTCATTAATCTTATGAGGCTCTTTTCCACACACCAGCTTTAACCATTTTCAGAGCACAAAGTTTCACCAATTGTATTTGGCTTCTTATCCCTAGCAATTAAATAGGTAACTCTATATGATGCTTCCATGACTGACTTTTTGGTGGCCCCAAATCTGGGCATTGTTTAAGTTCCAGATGACCGAAAACAAGCTCTTTTCTGTTTTAAAGTGTCCAGTCTGTCTCTTGAATTTCCTGGGTGAGCCTTTTTTTGCATATTATCATGCTGTTTTGAAGGCTTCAGGTTATTGTTACAAAAGACTTTGCCACACAAAAATCACTGCAGTAACTCTAGACCCTCACAATCAGCCTTAAATCTGAAGCCATAATGTATTATAGCTTTCATCGTATTTTGTTTTTTTTGGACACATTTCGACAAACACACCAAATATAGCTAAACTAAACATTCATTTAACATACAAATATATAAAAATATTATACAACTATATTTTTGATTTAAATATATCAACAAAAATTTTCTTTGATCTTGCATCCCCAGTTGGGGACCACTGCATTAGACTATGAAATAAACTCAAGTTTGTTTTTTTTTTAATTTTTAAATGCTTTGTTAAATGATTGAGTTTGTGGATCTGACTCATAATTCAAAATACCATTCTTTTCAAAATAGCAGCAGGTTTCCGTTACATACCACCTGTTACCAGTAAGTGTGTGTTTTGTAATTTAAGCTTCACATTGATTGTTCTTAACAAAGGTAATATTAGGAAACAAAAACTTGAATTGAAACTAAAATAAAATTTTTTTTTTAAGAAAGAAAATTGCCAGAGTCAGGGAAACAAGAATGGTCTGTTCTCTGTATATATGCAGCTTAATTAGATTGCTGATTTATTAAGATGAACAAATGGTTCAGGTTTAATCTTCGTATTGCTTATGCTTTACTATCTTGCTTGATATTACAATTCAGCATTTACTCATGGAACTAAGGATTCTAACACTCAAGAAGACTCTCATATCTTAAAAGAACTAATTCGTGATTTATGTATGTTGTGCTTTAATAGAGAGGGGGTTGGCAGTCGAGACTGAAGTTTCAGATAAATCTGAATAATTTATGAGTGTTTTAGGAGTATAATGCTGAAAAATGTTACTCAAACATGAGATATAGTAAACTGATCTTTGTTATGAGGAAGATGGAAATGTAGATCTCTCGTGTTCTCTCTCTCTGCACCGACTGTGAAGCAGTCTAGTCAGATGTTTCTTGGTTAATGATTACTAAAAGAATCTATCTGATATCTAAATGGGAATCTTCTTTTATAAATCTTGACATCCAGCAATATAAGATAGGAAACTGATGGAAGAGCTCCTTTTGCACCTGATCATTAATGTGGACTAGAGCAAATTCCTCATTTTTAGAAGGTGAGGTCCATTAAGAATTGAACTCTGACCTTTGACCTAGCAGTTTAGTAGCCTAACCACCAGTTGCCCTTCATCAAATTACACTTGTCTAGTGCATAAAATAATACAATGTTAATGGAAATAATACTTTCTAAAGTGTATTTCATTTATCTTGTCACATGGCCGCCACAGATTTCACCCTAACAGCAGGAGGTAAAATAATAGCTATTGTTTGAGAAACAAACAGTACACATCTTCAGATAAATCAGTAGTTAAGGCAAATAGTATAAGTCTGTAAATGTATGCAAATTTCATTTCTGTACTACAATATATTAGC